>JAZAQT010000523.1:0-11000 GCA_036417435.1 Inia geoffrensis
TGTGAGGGCACGAGTTAGTGTTGGTGTACTGGTTAAGACAAGGGCACCGATGAGGGTAAGGCCTCGGAAAAGGGTCACATTCAGGGTTTCGCTTAGGGTTAGGGTTAGGGAATGGGGAGGGATTAGGGTACAGGATTGTGTACGACAATGCTAAAGGGTTAGCGTACGTTGGAGGGCATGAGTTAGTGTTCGTGTACTGGTTAAGATTACGGCATTGGTTAGGGTAGGGCATTGGAAGTGGGTCAGGTTTAGGGATGGGGTTAGGGTTAGGGTTAAGGAATGGGGATTGATTAGGGTACAGGTTAGGGTACGGCAATGGCTTAGGGTGAGCGTACGTTAGAGAGCATGGGTTAGTGTTGATGTACTGGTTAAAATTAGGACACGGTTGAGGGTAAAGCTTCGGGTGAGGGTCAGAGTTAGGATTCGGGTTAGGGTTAGTGTTAGGGAATGGAGAGGGATTAGGGTACAGGTTAGGGTACGACAATGCTTAAGGTTTAGCGTAAGTGTGAGGGCACGAGTTAGTGTTGGTGTCCTCGTTAAGATTAGGGCACGGGTGAGGGTAAGGCTTCGGGTGAGGGTCAGGGTTAGGATTCGTGTTAGGGTTAGGGTTAAGGAATGCAGAGGGATTAGGGTACAGCTTAGGGTACGACAGTGCTTAAGGGTTAGCGTTCGTGTGAGGGCAAGGGTTAGTGTTAGTGTCCTGGTTAAGATTAGGGCACGGGTGAGGGTAAGGCTTCAGGTGAGGGTCAGGGTTAGGATTCGTGTTAGGGTTAGGGTTAGGGAATGGGGAGGGATTAAGGTACAGTTTAGGGTACGACAACTATTAAGGGTGGATGTACGTGTGAGGGTACGAGTTAGTGTTGGTGTCCTGGTTAAGATTAGGGCACGGATGAGGGTAAGGCTTCAGGTGAGGGTCAGGGTTAGGATTCGGGTTAGGGTTAGGGTTAGGGAATGGGGAGTTATTAGGGCACAGTTTAAGGTACCACAACGCTTAAGATTTAGCGTACGTGTGAGGTCACTAGTTAGTGTTAGTGTACTGCTTACGATTAGGGCACGGGTGAGGGTAAGGCCTCGGAAGAGGGTCACGTTAAGGGTTAGGGTTAGGGTTAGGGTTAGGGAATGGGGATTGATTAGGGTACAGGTTAGGGTACAGCAATGGCTTAGGGTTAGCATACGTTAGAGAGCATGGGTTAGTGTTGATGTACTGGTTAAAATTAGGACACGGGTGAGGGTGAAGTTTCGGGTGAGTGTCATGGTTAGGTTTCAGGTTAGGGTTAGGGTTAGGGAATGGAGAGGGATTAGGGTACAGGTTAGGGTACCGCTGCGGTTTAGTGTTAGCGTATGTGTGAGAGCACGACTTAGTCTTGGTGTCCTGGTTAAGATTAGGGCACGGTTGAGGGTAAAGCTTCGGTTGAGGGTCAATGTTAGGATTCGGGTTAGGGTTAGGGTTAGGGAATGGAGAGGGATTAGGGTACAGGTTAGGGTACGACAATGCTTAAGGGTTAGCGTAAGTGTGAGGGCACGAGTTAGTGTTGGTGTACTGGTTAAGACAAGGGCACCGATGAGGGTAAGGCCTCGGAAAAGGGTCACGTTCAGGGTTTCGCTTAGGGTTAGGGTTAGGGAATGGGGAGGGATTAGGGTACAGGATAGGGTACGACAATGCTTAAGGGTTAGCGTACGTTTGAGGGCATGAGTTAGTGCTTCTGTACTGGTTAAGATTAGGGCATTGGTTAGGGTAGGGCATTGGAAGTGGGTCAGGTTTAGGGATGGGCTTAGGGTTAGGGTTAAGGAATGGGGATTGATTAGGGTACAATTTAGGGTACGACAACGCTTAAGGTTTAGCGTACGTGTGAGAGCACGAGTTAGTGTTGGTGTCCTGGTTAATATTAGGGCACGGGTGAGGGTAAGGCTTCGGGTGAGGGTCAGGGTTAGGATTCGTGTTAGGGTTAGGGTTAAGGAATGCAGAGGGATTAGGGTACAGCTTAGGATACGACAGTGCTTAAGGGTTAGCGTTTGTGTGAGGGCAAGGGGTAGTGTTAGTGTCCTGGTTAAGATTAGGGCACGGGTGAGAGTAAGGCTTCAGGTGAGGGTCAGGGTTAGGATTCGGGTTAGGGTTAGGGTTAGGGAATGGGGAGGGATTAGGGTACAGTTTAGGGTACGACAACGATTAAGGGTTAGCGTACGTGTGAGGGCACATGTTAGTGTTGGTATCCAGGTTAAGATTAGGGCACGGGTGAGGGTAAGGTTTCGGGTGAGGGTCAGGGATAGAATTCGGGTTAGGGTTAGGGTTAGGGAATGGGGAGATATTAGGGCACAGTTTAGGGTACCACAATGCTTAAGGTTTAGCGTACGTGTGAGGTCACTAGTTAGTGTTAGTGTACTGCTTACGATTAGGGCACGGGTGAGGGTAAGGCCTCGGAAGAGGGTCACGTTAAGGGTTAGGGTTAGGGTTAGGATTAGGGAATGGATATTGATTACGGTACAGGTTAGGGTACGGCAATGGCTTAGGGTTAGCGTACGTTGGAGGGCATGGTTTAGTGTTGATGTACTGGTTAAAATTAGGACACGGGTGAGGGTGAAGTTTCGGGTGAGTGTCATGGTTAGGTTTCAGGTTAGGGTTAGGGTTAGGGAATGGAGAGGAATTAGGGTACAGGTTAGGGTACCACTGCGGTTTAGTGTTAGCGTACGTGTGAGGGTACGAGTTAGTCTTGGTGTCCTGGTTAAGATTAGGGCACGGGTGAGGGTAAGGCTTCGGGTGAGGGTCAGGGTTAGGATTCGGGTTAGGGTTAGGGTTAGGGAATGGAGAGGGATTAGGGTACAGGTCAGGGTACGACAATGCTTAAGGGTTAGCGTAAGTGTGAGGGCACGAGTTAGTGTTGGTGTACTGGTTAAGACAACGGCACCGATGAGGGTAAGGCCTCGGAAAAGGGTCACGTTCAGGGTTTGGGTTAGGGTTAGGGTTAGGGAATGGGGAGGGATTAGGGTACAGGTTAGGGTACGGCAATGGCATAGGGTTAGCGTACGTTAGAGGGCATGGTTTAGTGTTGATGTACTGGTTAAAATTAGGACACGGGTGAGGGTGAAGTTTCAGGTGAGTGTCATGGTTAGGTTTCAGGTTAGGGTTAGGGTTAGGGAATGGAGAGGGATTAAAGTACAGGTTAGGGTACCACTGCGGTTTAGTGTTAGCGTACGTGTGAGGGCACGTGTTAGTCTTGGTGTCCTGGTTAAGATTAGGGCACGGGTGAGGGTAAGGCTTCGGGTGAGGGTCAAGGTTAGGATTCGGGTTAGAGTTAGAGTTAGGGAATGGAGAGGGATTAGGGTACAGGTTAGGGTACGACAATGCTTAAGGGTTAGCGTAAGTGTGAGGGCACGAGTTAGTGTTGGTGTACTGGTTAAGACAAGGGCACCGATGAGGGTAAGGCCTCGGAAAAGGGTCACGTTCAGGGTTTCGCTTAGGGTTAGGGTTAGGGAATGGGGAGGGATTAGGGTACAGGATAGGGTACGACAATGCTTAAGGGTTAGCGTACGTTTGAGGGCATGAGTTAGTGCTTCTGTACTGGTTAAGATTAGGGCATTGGTTAGGGTAGGGCATCGGAAGTGGGTCAGATTTAGGGATGGAGTTAGGGTTAGGGTTAAGGAATGGGGAGGGATTAGGGTACAGGTTAGGGTACCGCTGCAGTTTAGTGTTAGCGTACGTGTGAGGGCACGAGTTAGTCTTGGTGTCCTGGTTAAGATTAGGGCACGGGTGAGGGTAAGGCTTCGGGTGAGGGTCAGGGTTAGGATTCGGGTTAGGGTTAGGGTTAGGGAATGGAGAGGCATTATGGTACAGGTTAGGGTACGACAATGCTTAAGGGTTAGCGTAAGTGTGAGGGCACGAGTTAGTGTTGGTGTACTGGTTAAGATTAGGGCATGGGATATGGTAGGGCATTGGAAGTGGGTCAGGTTTAGGGATGGGGTTAGGGTTAGGGTTAAGGAATGGGGATTGATTAGGGTACAATTTAGTGTACGACAATGCTTAAGGTTTAGCGTACGTGTGAGAGCACGACTTAGTGTTGTTGTCCTGGTTAAGATTAGAGCACGGGTGAGGGTAAGGCTTCGGGTGAGGGTCAGGGTTAGGATTCGTGTTAGGGTTAGGGTTAACAAATGCAGAGGGATTAGGGTACAGCTTAGGATACGACAGTGCTTAAGGGTTAGCCTTTGTGTGAGGGCAAGGGTTAGTGTTAGTGTCCTGGTTAAGATTAGGGCACGGGTGAGGGTAAGGCTTCAAGTGAGGGTCAGGGTTAGGATTCGGGTTAGAGTTAGGGTTAGGGAATGGGGAGGGATTAGGGTACAGTTTAGGGTACGACAACGATTAAGGGTTAGCATACGTGTGAGGGCACGTGTTAGTGTTGGTGTCCTGGTTAAGATTAGGGCACGGGTGAGGGTAAGGTATCGGGTGAGGGTCAGGGATAGAATTCGGGATAGGGTTAGGGTTAGGGAATGGGGAGATATTAGGGCACAGTTTAGGGTACCACAACGCTTAAGGTTTAGCGTACGTGTGAGGTCACTAGTTAGTGTTAGTGTACTGCTTACGATTAGGGCACGGGTGAGGGTAAGGCCTCGGAAGAGGGTCACGTTAAGGGTTAGGGTTAGGGTTAGGGTTAGGGAATGGGGATTGTTTAGGGTACAGGTTAGGGTATGGCAATGGCTTAGGGTTAGCGTACGTTAGAGGGCATGGTTTAGTGTTGATGTACTGGTTAAAATTAGGACACGTGTGAGGGTGAAGTTTCGGGTGAGTGTCATGATTAGGTTTCAGGTTAGGGTTAGGGTTAGGGAATGGAGAGGGATTAGGGTACAGGTTAGGGCACGACAATGCTTAAGGGTTAGCGTAAGTGTGAGGGCATGAGTTAGTGTTGGTGTACTGGTTAAGACAAGGGCACCAATGAGGGTAAGGCTTCGGAAAAGGGTCACGTTCAGGGTTTCGCTTAGGGTTAGGGTTAGGGAATGGGGAGGCATTAGGGTACAGGATAGGGTACGAGAATGCTTAAGGGTTAGCGTACGTTTGAGGGCATGAGTTAGTGTTTGTGTACTGGTTAAGATTAGGGCATTGGTTAGGGTAGGGCATCGGAAGTGGGTCAGGTTTAGGGATGGGGTTAGGGTTAGGCTTAAGGAATGGGGAAGGATTAGGGTACAATTTAGGGTACGACAACGATTAAGGTTTAGCGTACGTTTGAGGGCAAGTGTTAGTGTTGGTGTCCTGGTTAAGCTTAGGGCACGGGTGAGGGTAAGGCTTCGGGTGAGGGTCAGGGTTAGGATTCGTTTTAGGGTTAGGGTTAAGGAATGCAGAGGGATTAGGGTACAGCTTAGGGTACGACAGTGCCTAAGGGTTAGAGTTCGTGTTAGGGCAAGGGTTAGTGTTAGTGTCCTGGTTAAGAGTAGGGCACGGGTGAGGGTAAGGCTTCAGGTGAGGGTCAGGGTTAGGATTCGGGTTAGGGTTAGGGTTAGGGAATGGGGAGGGATTAGGGTACAGTTTAGGGTACGACAATGATTAAGGGTTAGCGCACGTGTGAGGGCACGAGTTAGTGTTGGTGTCCTGGTTAAGATTAGGGCACGGGTGAGGGTTAGGTTTCGGGTGAGGGTCAGGGATAGAATTCGGGTTAGGGTTAGGGTTAGGGAATGGGGAGATATTAGGGCACAGTTTAGGGTACCACAACGCTTAAGGTTTACCGTACGTGTGAGGTCACTAGTTAGTGTTAGTGTCCTGGTTAAGATTAGGGCACGGGTGAGGGTAAGGCCTCGGAAGAGGGTCACGTTAAGGGTTAGGGTTAGGGTTAGGGTTAGCGAATAGGGATTGATTAGGGTACAGCTTAGGGTACGGCAATGGCTTAGGGTTAGCGTACGTTAGAGGGCATGGGTTAGTGTTGATGTACTGGTTAAAATTAGGACACGGGTGAGAGTAAAGTTACGGGTGAGTGTCATGGTTAGGTTTCAGGTTAGGGTTAGGGTTAGGGAATGGAGAGGGGTTAGGGTACAGGTTAGGGTACCGCTGCGGTTTAGTGTTAGCGTACGTGTGAGGGCACAAGTTAGTCTTGGTGTCCTGGTTAAGAGTAGGGTACGGGTGAGGGTAAGACTTCGGGTGAGGGTCAGGGTTAGGATTCGGGTTAGAGTTAGGGTTAGGGAATGGAGAGGGATTAGGGTACATGTTAGGGTACGACAGTGCTTAAGGGTTAGCGTAAGTGTGAGGGCACGAGTTAGTGTTGGTGTACTGGTTAAGACAAGGGCACCAATGAGGGTAAGGCTTCGGAAAAGGGTCACGTTCAGGGTTTCGTTTAGGGTTAGGGTTAGGGAATGGGGAGGGATTAGGGTACAGGATAGGGTACGACATACCTTAAGGGTTAGCGTACGTTTGAGGGCATGAGTTAGTGTTTGTGTACTGGTTAAGATTAGGGCATTGGTTAGGGTAGGGCATCGGAAGTGGTTCAGGTTTAGGGATGGAGTTAGGGTTAGGGTTAAGGAATGGGGAGGGATTAGGGTACCATTTAGTGTACGACAACGCTTAAGGTTTAGCGTACGTGTGAGGGCAAGGGTTAGTGTTGGTGTCCTGGTTAAGATTAGGGCACGGGTGAGGGTAAGGTTTCGGGTGAGGGTCAGGGTTAGGATTCGGGTTAGGGTTAGGGTTAAGGTATGCAGAGGGATTAGGGTACAGCTTAGGGTACGACAGTGCTTAAGGGTTAGCGTTCGTGTGAGGGCACGAGTTAGTGTTGGTGTCCTGGTTAAGACAAGGGCACCGATGAGGGTAAGGCCTCGGAAAACGGTCACGTTCAGGGTTTCGCTTAGGGTTAGGATTAGGGAATGGGGAGGGATTAGGGTACAGTATAGGGTACGACAATGCTTAAGGGTTAGCGTACCTTTGAGGGCATGAGTTAGTGTTTGTGTACTGGTTAAGATTAGGGCACGGGTGAGGGTTAGGTTTCGGGTGAAGGTCAGGGATAGAATTCGGGATAGGGTTAGGGTTAGGGAATGGGGAGATATTAGGGCACAGTTTTGGGTACCACAACGCTTAAGGTTTAGCGTACGTGTGAGGTCACTAGTTAGTGTTAGTGTACTGCTTACGATTAGGGCACGGGTGAGGGTAAGGCCTCGGAAGAGGGTCACGTTAAGGGTTAGGGTTAGGGTTAGGGTTAGGGAATGGGGATTGATTAGGGTACAGGTTAGGGTACGGCAATGGCTTAGGGTTAGCGTACGTTAGAGGGCATGGGTTAGTGTTGATGTACTGGTTAAAATTAGGACACGGGTGAGGGTAAAGTTTCGGGTGAGTGTCATGGTTAGGTTTCAGGTTAGGGTTAGTGTTAGGGAATGGAGAGGGATTAGGGTACAGGTTAGGGTACCGCTGCGGTTTAGTGTTAGCGTACGTGTGAGGGCACGAGTTAGTCTTGGTGTCCTGGTTAAGATTAGGGCACGGGTGAGGGTAAGGCTTCGGGTGAGGGTCAGGGTTAGGATTCGGGTTAGGGTTAGGGTTAGGGAATGGAGAAGGATTAGGGTACATGTTAGGGTACGACAGTGCTTAAGGGTTAGCGTAAGTGTGAGGGCAAGAGTTAGTGTTGGTGTACTGGTTAAGACAAGGGCACCGATGAGGGTAAGGCCTGGGAAAAGGGTCACGTTCAGGGTTTCGCTTAGGGTTAGGGTTAGGGAATGGGGAGAGACTAGGGTACAGGATAGGGTACGACAATGCTTAAGGGTTAGCGTACGTTTGAGGGCATGAGTTAGTGTTTGTGTACTGGTTAAGATTAGGGCATTGGTTAGGGTAGGGCATCGGAAGTGGGTCACGTTTAGGGATGGGGTTAGGGTTAGGGTTAAGGAATGGGGAAGGATTAGGGTACAATTTAGGGTACGACAACGGTTAAGGTTTAGCGTACGTTTGAGGGCAAGCGTTAGTATTGGTGTCCTGGTTAAGATTAGGGCACGTGTGAGGGTAAGGCTTCGGGTGAGGGTCAGGGTTAGGATTCGTTTTAGGGTTAGGGTTAAGGAATGCAGAGGGATTAGGGTACAGCTTAGGGTACGACAGTGCCTAAGGGTTAGCGTTCGTGTTAGGGCAAGGGTTAGTGTTAGTGTCCTGGTTAAGATTAGGGCACGGCTGAGGGTAAGGCTTCAGGTGAGGGTCAGGGTAAGGATTCCTTTTTAGGGTTAGGGTTAAGGAATGCAGAGGGATTAGGGTACAGCTTAGGGTACGACAATGATTAAGGGTTAGCGTACGTGTGAGGGCACGAGTTAGTGTTGGTGTCCTGGTTAAGATTAGGGCATGGGTGAGGGTAAGGCTTCGGGTGAGGGTCAGGGTTAGGATTCGGGTTAGAGTTAGGGTTAGGGAATGTAGAGGGATTAGGGTACATGTTAGGGTACGACAGTGCTTAATAGTTAGCGTAAGTGTGAGAGCACGAGTTAGTGTTGGTGTACTGGTTAAGACAACGGCACCGATGAGGGTAAGGCCTCGGAAAAGGGTCACGTTCAGGGTTTCGCTTAGGGTTAGGGTTAGGGAATGGGGAGGGATTAGGGTACAGTTTAGGGTACGACAATGATTAAGGGTTAGCGTACGTGTGAAGGCACGAGTTAGTGTTGGTGTCCTGGTTAAGTTTAGGGCACGGGTGAGGGTAAGGTTTCGGGTGAGGGTCAGGGATAGAATTCGGGTTAGGGTTAGGGTTAGGGAATGGGGAGATATTAGGGCACAGTTTAGGGTACCACAACGCTTAAGGTTTAGCGTACGTGTGAGGTCACTAGTTAGTGTTAGTGTACTGCTTACGTTTAGGGCACGGGTGAGGGTAAGGCCTCTGAAGAGGGTCACGTTAAGGGTTAGGGTTAGGGTTAGGGTTAGCGAATGGGGATTGATTAGGGTACAGGTTAGGGTACGGCAATGGCTTAGGGTAAGCGTACGTTAGAGTGCATGGCTTAGTGTTGATGTACTGGTTAAAATTAGGACACGGGAGAGGGTAAAGTTTCGGGTGAGTGTCATGGTTAGGTTTCAGGTTAGGGTTAGGGTTAGGGAATGGAGAGGTATTAGGGTACAGGTTAGGGTACCGCTGCGGTTTAGTGTTAGCGTACGTGTGAGGGCACGAGTTAGTCTTGGTGTCCTGGTTAAGATTAGGGCACGGGTGAGGGTAAGGCTTCGGGTGAGGGTCAGGGTTAGGATTCGGGTTAGGGTTAGGGTTAGGGAATGGAGAGGGATTAGGGTACAGGTTAGGGTACGACAGTGCTTAAGGGTTAGCGTTCGTGTGAGGGCACGAGTTAGTGTTGGTGTCCTGGTTAAGGCAAGGGCACCGATGAGGGTAAGGCCTCGGAAAACGGTCACGTTCAGGGTTTCGCTTAGGGTTAGGGCTAGGGAATGGGGAGGGATTAGGGTACAGGATAGGGTACGACAATGCTTAAGGGTTAGCGTACGTTTGAGGGAATGAGTTAGTGTTTGTGTACTGGTTAAGATTAGTGCATTTGTTAGGGTAGGGCATCGGAAGTGGGTCAGGTTTAGGGATGGGGATAGGGTTAGGGTTAAGGAATGGGGAGGGATTAGGGTACAATTTAGGGTACGACAACGCTTAAGGTTTAGCGTACGTGTGAGGGCACGAGTTAGTGTTGGTGTCCTGGTTAAGATTAGGGCACGGGTGAGGGTAAGGTTTCGGGTGAGGGTCAGGGATAGAATTCGGGTTAGGGTTAGTGTTAGGGAATGGGGAGATATTAGGGCACAGTTTACGGTACCACAACGCTTAAGGTTTAGCGTACGTGTGAGGTCACTAGTTAGTGTTAGTGTACTGCTTACGACTAGGGCACGGGTGAGGGTAAGGCCTCGGAAGAGGGTCACTTTAAGGGTTAGGGTTAGGGTTAGGGTTAGCGAATGGGGATTGATTAGGGTACAGGTTAGGGTACGGCAATGGCTTAGGGTTAGCGTACGTTAGAGGGCATGGGTTAGTGTTGATGTACTGGTTAAAATTAGGACACGGGTGAGAGTAAAGTTTCGGGTGAGTGTCATGGTTAGGTTTCAGGTTAGGGTTAGGGTTAGGGGATGGAGAGGGGTTAGGGTACAGGTTAGGGTACCGCTGCGGTTTAGTGTTAGCGTACGTGTGAGGGCACGAGTTAGTCTTGATGTCCTGGTTAAGAGTAGGGCACGGGTGAGGGTAAGGCTTCGGGTGAGGGTCAGGGTTAGGATTCGGGTTAGAGTTAGGGTTAGGGAATGGAGAGGGATTAGGGTACATGTTAGGGTACGACAGTGCTTAAGGGTTAGCGTAAGTGTGAGGGCATGAGATAGTGTTGGTGTACTGGTTAAGACAAGGGCACCAATGAGGGTAAGGCTTCGGAAAAGGGTCACGTTCAGGGTTTCGCTTAGGGTTAGGGTTAGGGAATGGGGAGGCATTAGGGTACAGGATAGGGTACGTCAATGCTTAAGGGTTAGCGTACGTTTGAGGGCATGCGTTAGTGTTTGTGTACTGGTTAAGATTAGGGCATTGGTTAGGGTAGGGCATCGGAAGTGGGTCAGGTTTAGGGATGGGGTTAGGGTTTGGGTTAAGGAATGGGGAAGGATTAGGGTACAATTTAGGGTACGACAACGATTAAGGTTTAGCGTACGTTTGAGGGCAAGAGTTAGTGTTGGTGTCCTGGTTAAGATTAGGGCACGGGTGAGGGTAAGGCTTCGGGTGAGGGTCAGGGTTAGGATTCGTTTTAGGGTTAGGGTTAAGGAATGCAGAGGGATTAGGGTACAGCTTAGGGTACGACAGTGCCTAAGGGTAAGCATTCGTGTTAGGGCAAGGGTTAGTGTTAGTGTCCTGGTTAAGATTAGGGCACGGGTGAGGGTAAGGCTTCAGGTGAGGGTCAGGGTTAGGATTCGGGTTAGGGTTAGGGTTAGGGAATGGGGAGGGATTAGGGTACAGTTTAGGGTACGAAAATGATTAAGGGTTAGCGTACGTGTGAGGGCACGAGTTAGTGTTGGTGTCCTCGTTAAGATTAGGGCACGGGTGAGGGTAAGGTTTCGGGTGAGGGTCAGG
>JAZAQT010000464.1:0-11000 GCA_036417435.1 Inia geoffrensis
TGTATGGGTTTTAATTTTCTCCAAAGTCAGGTATATTCCTAGGTTTTTAATACGGGGTGTTGAGTCCATTTGGTTGAGCAAGGTGTAGGTCTTGTCTAATATATATTTGGCTTATAGAATGGTATCTGTCCTAATGCCAACCTCTGGTTTTATGCAGCCTCCCCACTCTCCTTTCCCCTTAAGCAAGCCTAAGTTTCTTTTGTAAATGTGAGACTCTGTTGTGTTTTGTAATGCAGTTGATGCGTAGCCGTGTTTACATTCCCGGTATTAGTGATATCTTATGATGTTTCTTTTTCTGTGTGACTTATTTCACTTAGAATCATCGTAACTAAATCCACTCATTATGTTGCGACTGGTCTGTTGCCATTGATTTTATTGTTGAGTGATATTCCATTGTAGGTTTGTACCACAACTTCTATATCCATTTTTCTTTTTCTGGGCTATTGAAGTTGTACCATAGTCCAGGTTCCCCTACACAGAGCAGCCCCAAACTTTGGTGTGGCTGTGTCTTTGTCATTTAAATTTTACGAATCTATAGCACCATAAGTGCAAGTGCCCTAGGCTCTCTAGCTTGGTTTTTTCTTTGTTCCAGGAAACACCATCCACTTCTCCAGAGTGGCTGTTGGCAATTTACATCCCGCCCATCAGCATAACAAGGCTGCCGGTTCTCCATGGCCTGTCCTGCCTCTCTGGATTTTACACTTTTTTCGGACGGCCCTTTTGATCGGTGGGAAGTGAGACTTCATTGTAGTTCGGATTTCCATTGCAGGCTTGCTTGGTTGGCCAAAAAGGACGTATGCGTTTTTTCCTGAATATATTCAGGAAAAAACGCATACGTCCTTTTTGGCCAAGTGCATCGCTGTCGAACTGCTGCCTCTTTTCCTACGCTTTCAGAGCAGTTCTCATCTACCACCTGATATCTGTTTTCTGCAATTCTGCGTCGCGTTGAAGTCCTCTTCACAGCCTTCCTTCAATAAATTTTGGGATGATAGGGGATATTTGGAACTCTGCAGGATTGTGAGTTACAGTGCCCAAAATCTCCTTTTCTCAACACGCTTTCTTGTGAGCAGATCGCAAATCCGAAGAATTGCTTCAAGCCCTAATCTCGTTCCAGCATTGCATGCTGAGCCTTTGGTGAATTCTTCTTCCTATAGGGAAATCAGAATTCAATGTGCCCGTCCAAAAACATCGAGTTAGCCGCTCATTGGTTCTCCTTATTCCTGTTCATCTTCCACAGAAATTGCAAACTGTGCCAAACAAGAGGTCAAAGGCAATGACTCTCCAAGTGGAGAGAATGTTAATATTCCAGCTGGAACGGCAGACTCGAGAACCAGGGGGCGAAAATGGCGATGAGTTTTAGAAATTTTGCCTGATCACTTCGTGGACCATACACTTTGTTTTCTATGCATATTTTAGCTGACGGATAAATGCCTTAAACATGGAGATTTGGGACCCGTGGAATGGGAACCATGCACCCTTACCTCAAAGGTTCTGCATTCCCTCACCAATAGTATCAGCCCCAAGTGTCCATCCTTATCTCTCCCACAGCTGTGGATGTAGAGGTGGTAAATCCAAGATTCCTCACAAGCCCTGAAGGACTTATTTAAGAATTTCTCTCTATTTCACAGTCCTTGTGTTTTCTTTTTCAAATTTATTTTTATTAGGGGATTTAGCTTATTTACACTGCTGTGTGTATGCTGCTGTACACAAATGATTTTCTTACGGAGACCTGTAAATGTATGGGTTTTAATTGTCTTCAAAGTCAGGTATATTCCTAGGTTTTGAATACGGGGTGTTGAGTCCATTTGGTTGAGCAAGGTGTAGGTCTTGTCTAATATATATTTGGTTTATGGAATGGTATCTGTCCTAATGTCAACCTCTGGTTTTACGCAGCCTCCCCACTCTCCTTTCCCCTTAAGCAGCCCTAAGTTTCTTTTGTAAATGTGAGACTCTGTTGTGTTTTGAAATGCAGTTGACGCGTAGCTGTGTTTACATTCCCGGTATTAGTGATATCTTATGATGTTTCTTTTTCTGTGTGACTTATTTCACTTAGAATCAACGTAACTAAATCGACTCATTATGCTGCTACTGGTCTGTTGCCATTGATTTCATTGTTGAGTGATATTCCATTGTAGGGATGTACCACAACTTCTATATCCATTTTTCTCTTTCTGGGCTATTGAAGTTGTACCATAGTCCAGGTTCCCGTACACAGAGCAGCCCCAAACTTTGGTGTGGCTGTGTCTTTGTCATTTAAATTTTCCGAATCTATAGCACCATAAGTGGAAGTGCCCTAGGCTCTCTAGCTTGTTTTTTTCTTTGTTCCAGGAAACACCATCCACTTCTCCAGAGTGGCTGTTGGCAATTTGCATCCCGCCCATCAGCATAACAAGGCTGCCGGTTCTCTATGGCCTGTCCTGCCTCTCTGGATTTTACACTTTTTTCGGACGGCCCTTTTGATCGGTGGGAAGTGAGACTGCCTTGTAGTGCGGATTTCCATTGCAGGCTTGCTTGGTTGGCCAAAAAGGGCGTATGCGTTTTTTCCTGAATATATTCAGGAAAAAACGCATATGCCCTTTTTAACCAAGTGCATCACTGTCGAACTGCCTCTTTTCGTACGCTTTCAGAGCAATTCTTATCTACCACCTGATATCTGTTTTCTGCAATTATGCGTCGCGTTCAAGTCCTCTTCACAGTCTTCCTTCAATAAATTTTGGGATGATAGGGGTCATTTGGAACTCTGCAGGTTTGTGAGTTACAGTGCCCAAAATCTCCTTTTCTCCACTCGCTTTCTTGTGAGCAGACCGCAAATCCGAAGAAATGCTTCAGGCACTAATCTCGTTCTGGCATGGAACGCTGAGCCTTTGCTGAAATCTTCTTCCTCTAGGGAAATCAGAATTCAATGTGCCCGTCCAAACACATCGAGTTAGCCGCTCATTGGTTCTCCTTATTCCTGTTCATCTTCCACAGAAATTGCAAACTGTGCCAAACAAGAGGTAAAAGGCATTGGCTCTCCAAGTGGAGAGAATGTTAATATCGCAGGTGGAACGGCGGACTCGAGAACCAGGGGGCGGAAATGGCGATGAGTTTTAGAAATTTTGCCTGATCACTTCGTGGACAATACACTTTGTTTTCTATGCATATTTTAGCTGACGGATAAATCCCTTAAACGTGGAGATTTGGGACCCGTGGAATGGGAAACATGCACCATTACCTCAAAGGGTCTGCATTCCCTCACCAATAGTATCAGCCCCAAGTGTCCAGCCTTATCTCTCCCACAGCTGTGGATGTAGAGGTGGTAAATCCAGGATTCCTCACAAGCCCTGAAGGGCTTTCTTAAGAATTTCTCTCTATTTCACAGTCCTTGTGTTTTCTTTTTCAAATTTATTTTTATAAGGGGATTTAGCTTATTTACACTGCTGTGTGTATGCTGCTGTACACAAATGATTTTCTTATGGAGACCTATAAATGTATGGGTTTTAATTTTCTTCATAGTCAGGTATATTCCTAGGTTTTGAATATGGGTTGTTGAGTCCCTTTGGTTGAGCAAGGAGTAGGTTTTGTGAAATATGTATTTGGCTTATGGAATGGTATATGTCCTAATGTCAACCTCTGGTTTTATGCAGCCTCCCCACTCTCCTTTCCCCTTAAGCAAGCCAAAGTTTCTTTTGTAAATGTGAGACTCTGTTGTGTTTTGAAATGCAGTTCACGCGTAGCCGTGTTTACATTCCCGGTATTAGTGATGTCTTATGATGTTTCTTTTTCTGTGTGACTTATTTCACTTAGAATCATCGTAACTAAATCCACTCATTATGCTGCTACTGCTCTGTTACCATTGATTTCATTGTTGAGTGATATTCCATAGTAGGGATGTACCACAACTTCTATATCCATTTTTCTCTTTCTGGGCTATTGAAGTTGTACCATAGTCCAGGTTCCCGTATACAGAGCAGCCCCAAACTTTGGTGTGGCTGTGTCTTTGTCATTTAAATTTTCCGAATCTATAGCACCATAAGTGGAAGTGCCCTAGGCTCACTAGCTTGTTTTTTTCTTTGTTCCAGGAAACACCCTCCACTTCTCCAGAGTGGATGTTGGCAATTTACATCCCGCTCATCAGCATAACAAGGCTGCCAGTTCTCCATGGCCTGTCCTGCCTCTCTGGATTTTACACTTTTTTCGGACGGCCCTTTGGATCGGTGGGAAGTGAGACTTCCTTGTAGTGCGGATTTCCATTGCAGGCTTGCTTGGTTGGCCAAAAAGGGCGTATGCGTTTTTTCCTGAATATATTCAGGAAAAAACGCATACGCCCTTTTTGGCCAAGTGCATCACTGTCGAACTGCTGCCTCTTCTCCTACGCTTTCAGAGCAGTTCTTATCTACCACCTGATATCTGTTTTCTGCAATTCTGCGTCGCGTTCAAGTCCTCTTCACAGCCTTCCTTCAATAAATTTTGGGATGATAGGGGTCATTTGGAACTCTGCAGGATTGTGAGTTACAGTGCCCAAAATCTCCTTTTCTCAACTCGCTTTCTTGTGAGCTGACCGCAAACCCGAAGAATTGCCTCAGGCCCTAATCTCGTTCCGGCATGGCACGCTGAGCCTTTGGTGAATTCTTCTTCCTGTAGGGAAATCAGAGTTCAATGTACCCGTCCAAACACATCAAGTTAGCTGCTCATTCGTTCTCCTTATTCCTGTTCATCTTCCACAGAAATTGGAAACTGTGCCAAACAAGAAGTCAAAGGCACCGACTCTCCAAGTGAGGAGAATATTAATATCGCATTTGGAACGGCAAACTCGAGTACCAGGGGGCGAGAATGGCGTTGAGTTTTATTAATTTTGCCTGATCACTTCGTGGACCATATTCTGGGTTTTCCATGCATATTTTAGCTGAAGGATAAATCCCTTAAACGTGGAGATTTGGGACCCGTGGAATGGGAACCATGCACCATTACCTCAAAGGGTCTGCATTCCCTCACCGATAGTATCAGCCCCAAGTGTCCAACCTTATCTCTCCCCCAGCTGTGGATGTAGAGGTGGTAAATCCAAGATTCCTCACAAGCCCTGAAGGACTTATTTAAGAATTTCTCGCTATTTGACAGTCCTTGTGTTTTCTTTTTCAACTTTATTTTTATAAGGGTATTTAGCTTATTTACACTGCTGTGTCTATGCTGCTGTACACAAATGATTTTCTTATGGAGACGTATAAATGTATGGGTTTTAATATTCTTCATAGTCAGGTATATTCCTAGGTTTTGAATACGGGGTGTTGAGTCCATTTGGTTGAGCGAGGAGTAGGTTTTGTCTAATAAACATTTGGCTTATGGAATGGTATCTGTCCTAATGTCAAGCTCTGGTTTTATGCAGCCTCCCCACTCTCCTTTCCCCTTAAGCAAGCCTAAGTTTCTTTTGTAAATGTGAGACTCTGTTGTGTTTTGAAGTGCAGCTCACGAGTAGCCGTGTTTACATTCCCGGTATTAGTGATATCTTATGATGTTTCTTTTTCTGGGTGACTTATTTCACTTAGAATCATCGTAAATAAATCCACTCATTATGCTGCTACTGGTCTGTTGCCATTGATTTCATTGTTGAGTGATATTCCATTGAAGGTTTGTACCACAACTTCTATATCCATTTTTCTCTTTTTGGGCTATTGAAGTTGTACCATAGTCAAGGTTCCCGTACACAGAACAGTCCCAAACTTTGGTGTTGCTGTGTCTTTTTCATTTCAATTTTCCGAATCTATAGCACCATAAGTGGAAGTGCCCTAGGCTCTCTTGCTTGGTTTTTTCTTGGTTCCACGAAACACCATCCACTTCTCCATAGTGGCTGTTGTCAATTTACATCCTGCCCATCAGCATAACAAGGCTGCCGGTTCTCCATGGCCTGTCCTGCCTCTCTGGATTTTACACTTTTTTCGGACTGCCCTTTTGATCGGTTGGAAGTGAGACTTCATTGTAGTGTGGATTTCCATTGCAGGCTTGCTTGGTTGGCCAAAAAGTGCGTATGCGTTTTTCCCTGTATATATTCCGGAAAAAATGAATACGCCCTTCTTGGTCAAGTGCATCACTGTCGAACTTCTGCCTCTTTTCTTACGCTTTCAGATCAATTCTTATCTACCCCCTTATAGCGGTTTTCTGTAATTCTGCGTCGCGTTCAAGTCCTCTTCACAGCCTTCCTTCAATAAATTTTTGGATGATAGGGGTCATTTGGAACTCTGCAGGATTGTGAGTTACAGTGACAAAAATCTCCTTTTCTCAACTCGCTTTCTTGAGAGCTGACCGCAAACCCGAATAATTGCTTCAGGCCCTAATCTCGTTCCGGCATGGCACGCTGAGCCTTTGGTGAATTCTTCTTCCTGTAGGGAAATCAGAGTTCAATGTGCCCATCCAAACACATCGAGTTAGCCGCTCATTCGTTTTCCTTATTCCTGTTCATCTTCCACAGAAATTGCAAACTGTGCCAAACAAGAGGTCAAAGGCACTGACTCTTCAAGTGGGCAGAATGTTAATATCGCATCTGGAAAGGCGAACTCGAGGACCAGGGGGCGAAAATGGCGATGAGTTTTATAAATTTTGCCTGATCACTTCGTGGACCATATTCTGGGTTTTCCATTCATATTTTAGCTGAAGAATAAATCCCTTAAACGTGGAGATTAGGGACCCGTGGAATGGGAACCATGCACCATTACCTCAAAGGGTCTGCATTCCCTCACCAATAGTATCAGCCCCAAGTGTCCAGCCTTATCTCTCCCCCAGCTGTGGATGTAGAGGTGGTAAATCCAAGATTCCTCACAAGCCCTGAAGGACTTATTTAAGAATTTCTCTCTATTTCACAGTCCTTGTGTTTTCTTCTTCAAATTTATTTTTATAAGGGCATTTAGCTTATTTACACTGCTGTGTGTATGCTGCTGTACACAAATGATTTTCTTATGGAGACCTATAAATGTATGGGTTTTAATTTTCTTCATAGTAAGGTAAAGTCCTAGGTTTTGAATACGGGGTGTAGAGTCCATTTGGTTGAGCGAGGAGTAGGTCTTGTCTAATATATATTTGGCTTATGGAATAGTATCTGTCCTAATGTCAACCTCTGGTTTTATGCAGCCTCCCCACTCTCCTTTCCCCTTAAGCAAGCATAAGTTTATTTTGTCAATGTTCGACTCTGTTGTGTTTTGAAATGCAGTTCATGCGTAGTCGTGTTTACATTCCCGGTATTAGTGATATCTTACGATGTTTCTTTTTCAGTGTCACTTATTTCACTTAGAATCATCTTAACTAAATCCACTCATTATGCTGCTACTGGTCTGTTGCCACTGATTACATTGTTGAGTGATATTCCATTGTAGGGATGTACCACAACTTCTATATCCATTTTTCTCTCTCTGGGCTAATGAAGTTGTACCATAATCAAGTTTCCCGTACACAGAGCAGCCCCAAACATTGATGTGGCTCTGTCTTTTTCATTTAAATTTTCCGAAACTATAGCACCATAACTGGAAGTGACCTAGGCTCTCTTGCTTGGATTTTTCTTTGTTCCAGGAAACACCATCCACTTCTCCAGAGTGTCTGTTGGCAATTTACATCCCGGCCATCAGCATAACAAGGCTGCTGGTTCTCCATAGCCTGTCCTGCCTCTCTGGATTTTACACATTTTTCGGACGGCCCTTTTGATCGGTGGGCAGTGAGACTTCATTGTAGTGCGGATTTACATTGCAGGCTTGCTTGGTTGGCCAAAAAGGGTGTATGCGTTTTTTCCTGAATATATTCAGGAAAAAACGCATACGCCCTTTTTGGCCAAGTGCATCACTGTCGAACTGCTGCCTCTTTTCCTACGCTTTCAGAGCAGTTCTTATCTACCACCTGATATCTGCTTTCTGCAATTCTGCGTCGCGTTCAAGTCCTCTTCACAGCCTTCCTTCAATAAATTTTTGGATGATAGGGGTCATTTGGAACTCTGCAGGATTGTGAGTTACAGTGCCAAAAATCTCCTTTTCTTAACTCGCTTTCTTGTGAGCTGACCGCAAACCCGAAAAATTGCTTCAAGCCCTAATCTCGTTCCTGCATGGCACACTGAACCTTTCGTGAATTCTTCTTCCTGTAGGGAAATCAGAGTTCCAAGTGCCCGTAAAAACACATCGAATTAGCTGCTCATTGGTTCTCCTTATTCCTGATCATCTTCTACAGAAATTGCAAACTGTGCTAAACAAGAGGTCAAAGGCACTGACTCTCCAAGTGGGGAGAATGTTAATATCGCATCTGGAACGGCGAACTCGAGGACCAGGGGGCGAAAATGGCGATGAGTTTTAGAAATTTTGCCTGATCACTTCGTGGGCCATATTCTGGGTTTTCCATGCATATTTTAGCTGAAGGATAAATCCTTAAACGTGGAGATTTGAGACCCGTGGAATGGGAACCATGCACCATTACCTGAAAGGGTCTGCATTCCCTTACCATTAGTATCAGCCCCAAGTGTCCAGCCTTATCTCTCCCGCAGCTGTGGATGTGGAGGTGGTACATCCAATATTAATCACAAGTCCTGAAGGACTTATTTAAGAATTTCTCTCTATTTCACAGTCCTTGTGTTTTCTTTTTCAAATTTATTTTTATAAGGGGATTTAGCTTATGTACACTGCTGTGTGTATGCTGCTGTACACAAATGGTTTTCATATGGAGACCTATAAATGTATGGGCTTTAATTTTCTTCATAGTCATGTATATTCCTAGGGTTTGAATACGGGGTGTAGAGTCCATTTGGTTGAGCAAGGAGTAGGTCTTGTCTAATATATATTTGGCTTATGGAATTGTATCTGTCCTAATGTCAACCTCTGCTTTTATGCACCCTCCCCGCTCTCCTTTCCCCTTAAGCAAGCCTAAGTTTCTTTTGTAAATGTGAGACTCTGTTGTGTTTTGAAATGCAGTTCACACGTAGCCGTGTTTTCATTCCCGGTATTAGTGAAATCTTATGATGTTTCTTTTTCTGTGTGACTTATTTCACTTAGAATCATCGTAACTAAATCGACTCATTATGCTGCTACTGGTCTGTTGCCATTGATTTCATTGTAGAGTGATATTCCATTGTAGGGATGTACCACAACTTCTATATCCATTTTTCTCTTTCTGGGCTATTGAAGTTGTACCATGGTCCACGTTCCCGTACACAGAGTAGCCCCAAACTTTGGTGTGGCTGTGTCTTTGTCATTTAAATTTTCCGAATCTATAGCACCATAAGTGGAAGTGCCCTAGGCTCTCTAGCTTGGTTTTTTCTTTGTTCCAGGAAACACCATCCACTTCTCCAGAGTGGCTGTTGGCAATTTACATCCCGCCCATCAGCATAACAAGGCTGCCGGTTCTCCATGGCCAGTCCTGCCTCTCTTGATTTTACACTTTTTTCGGAAGGCCCTTTTGATCGGTGGGAAGTGAGACTTCATTGTAGTGCGGATTTCCATTGCAGGCTTGCGTGGTTGGCCAAAATGGGCGTATGCGTTTTTTCCTGAATATATTCAGGAAAAAAGGCATACGCCCTTTTTGGCCAAGTGCATCACTGTCGAACTGCTGCCTCTTTTCCTACGCTTTCAGAGCATTTCTTATCTACCACCTGATATCTGTTTTCTGCAATTCTGTGTCGCATTCAAGTCCTCTTCACAGTCTTAATTCAATAAATTTTTGGATGATAGGGGTCATTTGGAACTCTGCAGGATTGTGAGTTACAGTGCCCAAAATCTCCTTTTCTCAACTCGCTTTCTTGTGAGCAGACTGCAAATCCGAAGAATTGCTTCAAGCCCTAATCTCGTTCCAGCATGGCATGCTGAGCCTTTGGTGAAGTCTTCTTCCTGTAGGGAAATCAGAGTTCAATGTGCCCGTCCAAATACATCGAGTTAGCCGCTCATTGGTTCTCCTTATTCCTGTTCATCTTCCACAGAAATTGCAAACTGTGCCAAACAAGAGGTCAAAGGCACTGACTCTCCAAGTGGAGAGAATGTTAATATCGCAGCTGGAACGGCGGACTCTAGAACCAGGGGACGAAAATGGCGATGAGTTTTTGAAATTTTGCCTGATCACTTCGTGGACCATACACTTTGTTTTCTATGCATATTTTAGCTGACGGATAAATCCCTTAAACGTGGAGATTTGGGACCCGTGGAATGGGAACCATGCACCATTACCTCAAAGGGTCTGCATTCCCTCACCAATAGTATCAGCCCCAAGTGTCCATCCTTATCCTCCCACAGCTGTGGATGTAGAGGTGGTAAATCCAAGATTCCTCACAAGCCCTGAAGGACTTACTTAAGAATTTCTCTCTATTTCACAGTCCTTGTGTTTTCTTTTTCAAATTTATTTTTATTAGGGGATTTAGCTTATTTACACTGCTGTGTGTTTGCTGCTGTACACAAATGATTTTCGTACGGAGACGTGTAAATGTATGGGTTTTAATTTTCTCCAAAGTCAGGTATATTCCTAGGTTTTGAATACGGGGTGTTGAGTCCATTTGGTTGAGCAAGGTGTAGGTCTTGTCTAATATATATTTGGCTTACGGAATGGTATCTGTCCTAATGTCAACCTCTGGATTTATGCAGCCTCCCCACTCTCCTTTCCCCTTAAGCAAGCCTAAGTTTCTTTTGTAAATGTGAGACTCTGTTGTGTTTTGAAATGCAGTTGATGCGTAGCCGTGTTTACATTCCCGGTATTAGTGATATCTTATGATGTTTCTTTTTCTGTGTGACTTATTTCACTTAGAATCATCATAACTAAATCCTCTCATTATGCTGCTACTGGTCTGTTGCCATTGATTGCATTGTTGAGTGATATTCCATTGTAGGGATGTACCACAACTTCTATATCCATTTTTCTCTTTCTGGGCTATTAAATTTGTACCATAGTCCATGTTCCTGTACACAGAGCAGCCCCAAACTTTTGTGTGGCTGTGTCTTTTTCATTTAAATTTTCAGAATCTATACCACCAAGAGTGGAAGTGCCCTAGGCTCTCTAGCCTGTTTTTTTCTTTGTTC
>JAZAQT010000590.1:600000-974193 GCA_036417435.1 Inia geoffrensis
TTGGTGAACTCTTCTTCCTGTAGGGAAATCAGAGTTCAATGTGCCCGTCCAAACACATCGAGTTAGCCTCTCATTGGTTCTCCTTATTCCTGATCATCTTCTACCGAAATTGCAAAGTGTGCAAAACAAGGGGTCAAAGGCACTGACTCTCCAAGTGGGGAGAATGTTAATATGGCCTCTGGAGGGGCGAACTCGAGTCCCAGGGTTCGAAAATGGCGATGAGTTTTAGAAACTTTGCCTGATCACTTCGTGGACCATATTCCGGGTTTTCCACGCATATTTTAGCTGAAGGATAAATCCCTTAAACGTGGAGATTTGGGACCCGTGGAATGGGAACCATGCACCATTACCTCAAAGGGTCTGCATTCCCTCACCAATAGCATCAGCCCCAAGTGTCCAGCCTTATCTCTCCCACAGCTGTGGATGTAGAGGTGGTAAATCCAAGATTCCACACAAGCCCTGAAGGACTTATTTAACAATTTCTCTCTATTTCACAGTCCTTGTGTTTTCTTTTTCAAATTTATTTTTATAAGGGGATTTAGCTTATGTACACTGCTTTGTGTATGCTGCTGTACACAAATGATTTTCTTATGGAGACCTATAAATGTATGGGTTTTAATTTTCTTCATAGTCAGGTATATTCCTCGGTTTTGAATACGGGGTGTTGAGTCCATTTGGTTGAGCGAGGAGTAGGTCTTGTCTAATATATATTTGGCTTATGGAATGGTATCTGTCCTAATATCAACCTCTGGTTTTATGCAGCCTCCCCACTCTCCTTTCCCCTTAAGCAAGCATCAGTTTCTTTTGTAAATGTGAGACTCTGTTGTGTTTTGTAATGCAGTTCACGCGTAGACGTGTTTACATTCCCGGTATTCGTGATGTCTTATGATGTTACTTTTTCTGTGTGACTTATTTCACTTAGAATCATCGTAACTAAGTCCACTCATTATGCTGCTACAGGTCTGTTGCCATTGATTTCATTGTTGAGTGATATTCCATTGTAGGGATGTACCACAACTTTTATATCCATTTTTTCCTTTCTGGGCTATTGAAGTTGTACCATAGTCAAGGTTCCGGTAAAGAGAGCAGCCCCAAACTTTGGTGTGGCTGTGTCTTTTTCATTTAAATTTTCCGAATCTATAGCACCATAAGTGGAAGTGCCCTAGGCTCTCTAGCTTGATTTTCTCTTTGTTCCAGGAAACACCATCCACTTCTCCAGAGTGGCTGTTGGCAATTTACATCCCGCCCATCAGCATAACAAGGCTGCCGGTTCTCCATGGCCTGACCTGCCTCTCTGGATTTTACACTTTTTTCGGAGGGCCCTTTTGATCGGTGGGAAGTGAGAGTTGCTTGTAGTGCAGATTTCCATAACAGGCTTGCTTGGTTTGCCAAAAAGGGCGTATGCGTTTTTTCCTGAATATATTCAGGAAAAAAACGCATACGCCCTTTTTGGCCAAGTGCATCACTGTCGAACTGCTGTCTCTTTTCCTAGGCTTTCAGAGCAATTCTTATCAACCCCCTGATATCTGTTTTCTACAATTCTGCGTCGCGTTCAAGTCCTCCTCACAGCCTTCCTTCAATAAATTTTTGGATGATAGGGGCCATTTGGAACTCTGCAGGATTGTGAGTTACAGTGCCAAAAATCTCCTTTTCTCAACTCGCTTTCTTGTGAGCTGACCGCAAACCCGAAGAATTGCTTCAGGCCCTAATCTCGTTCCGGCTTGGCACGCTGAGCCTTTGGTGAACTCTTCTTCCTGTAGGGAAATCAGAGTTCAATGTGCCCGTCCAAACACATCCAGTTAGCCGCTCATTGGTTCTCCTTATTCCTGATCATCTTCTACAGAATTTGCAAACTGTGCGAAACAAGAGGTCAAAGGCACTGACTCTCCAAGTGGGGAGAATGTTTATATCGCCTCTGGAACGGCGAACTCGAAGCCCAGGGGACGAAAATGGCGATGAGTTTTAGAAACTTTGCCTGATCACTTCGTGGACCATATTCTGGGTTTTCCATGCATATTTTAGCTGAAGGATAAATCCCTTAAACGTGGAGATTTGGGACCCGTGGAATGGGAACCATGCACCATTACCTCAAAGGGTCTGCATTCCCTCAGTAATAGCATCAGCCCCAAGTGTCCAGCCTTATCTCTCCCACAGCTGTGGATGTAGAGGTGGTAAATCCAAGATTGCGCACAAGCCCTTAAGGGCTTATTTGAGAATTTCTCTCTATTTCACAGTCCTTGTGTTTTCTTTTTCAAATTTATTTTTATAAGGGGATTTAACATATTTACACGGCTGTGTGTATGCTGTTGTACACAAATGATTTTCTTATGGAGACCTATAAATGTATGGGTTTTAATTTTCTTCATAGTCAGGTATATTCCTTGGTTTTGAATACGGGGTGTTGAGTCCATTTGGTTGAGCGAGGAGTAGGTCTTGTCTAATATATATTTGTCTTATGGAATGGTATCTGTCCTAATATCAACCTCTGGTTTTATGCAGCCTCCCCACTCTCCTTTCCCCTTAAGCAAGCATCAGTTTCTTTTGTAAATGTGAGACTCTGTTGTGTTTTGTAATGCAGTTCACGCGTAGCCGTGTTTACATTTCCGGTATTCGTGATATCTTATGATGTTTCTTTTTCTGTGTGACTTATTTCACTTAGAATCAGCGTAACTAAATCCACTCATTATGCTGCTACTGGTCTGTTGCCATTGATTTCACTGTTGAGTGATATTCCATTGTAGGGATGTACCACAACTTTTATATCCATTTTTCTCTTTCTGGGCTATTGAAGTTGTACCATAGTCAAGGTTCCCGTAAAGAGAGCAGCCCCAAACTTTGGTGTGGCTGTGTCTTTTTCATTTAAATTTTCCGAATCTATAGCACCATAAGTGGAAGTGCCCTAGGCTCTCTAGCTTGATTTTCTCTTTGTTCCCGGAAACACCATCCACTTCTCCAGAGTGGCTGTTGGCAATTTACATCCCGCCCATCAGCATAACAAGGCTGCCAGTTCTCCATGGCCTGACCTGCCTCTCTGGATTTTACACTTTTTTCGGAGGGCCCTTTTGATCGGTGGGAAGTGAGAGTTGCTTGTAGTGCAGATTTCCATAGCAGGCTTGCTTGGTTGGCCAAAAAGGGCGTATGCGTTTTTTCCTGAATATATTCAGGAAAAAAACGCATACGCCCTTTTTGGCCAAGTGCATCACTGTCGAACTGCTGTCTCTTTTCCTAGGCTTTCAGAGCAATTCTTATCAACCCCCTGATATCTGTTTTCTACAATTCTGCGTCGCGTTCAAGTCCTCCTCACAGCCTTCCTTCAATAAATTTTTGGATGATAGGGGCCATTTGGAACTCTGCAGGATTGTGAGTTACAGTGCCAAAAATCTCCTTTTCTCAACTCGCTTTCTTGTGAGCTGACCGCAAACCCGAAGAATTGCTTCAGGCCCTAATCTCGTTCCGGCTTGGCACGCTGAGCCTTTGGTGAACTCTTCTTCCTGTAGGGAAATCAGAGTTCAATGTGCCCGTCCAAACACATCCAGTTAGCCGCTCATTGGTTCTCCTTATTCCTGATCATCTTCTACAGAATTTGCAAACTGTGCGAAACAAGAGGTCAAAGGCACTGACTCTCCAAGTGGGGAGAATGTTTATATCGCCTCTGGAACGGCGAACTCGAAGCCCAGGGGACGAAAATGGCGATGAGTTTTAGAAACTTTGCCTGATCACTTCGTGGACCATATTCTGGGTTTTCCATGCATATTTTAGCTGAAGGATAAATCCCTTAAACGTGGAGATTTGGGACCCGTGGAATGGGAACCATGCACCATTACCTCAAAGGGTCTGCATTCCCTCAGTAATAGCATCAGCCCCAAGTGTCCAGCCTTATCTCTCCCACAGCTGTGGATGTAGAGGTGGTAAATCCAAGATTGCACACAAGCCCTTAAGGGCTTATTTGAGAATTTCTCTCTATTTCACAGTCCTTGTGTTTTCTTTTTCAAATTTATTTTTATAAGGGGATTTAACTTATTTACACGGCTGTGTGTATGCTGTTGTACACAAATGATTTTCTTATGGAGACCTATAAATGTATGGGTTTTAATTTTCTTCATAGTCAGGTATATTCCTTGGTTTTGAATACGGGGTGTTGAGTCCATTTGGTTGAGCGAGGAGTAGGTCTTGTCTAATATATATTTGTCTTATGGAATGGTATCTGTCCTAATATCAACCTCTGGTTTTATGCAGCCTCCCCACTCCCCTTTCCCCTTAAGCAAGCATCAGTTTCTTTTGTAAATGTGAGACTCTGTTGTGTTTTGTAATGCAGTTCACGCGTAGCCGTGTTTACATTTCCGGTATTCGTGATATCTTATGATGTTTCTTTTTCTGTGTGACTTATTTCACTTAGAATCAGCGTAACTAAATCCACTCATTATGCTGCTACTGGTCTGTTGCCATTGATTTCACTGTTGAGTGATATTCCATTGTAGGGATGTACCACAACTTTTATATCCATTTTTCTCTTTCTGGGCTATTGAAGTTGTACCATAGTCAAGGTTCCGGTAAAGAGAGCAGCCCCAAACTTTGGTGTGGCTGTGTCTTTTTCATTTAAATTTTCCGAATCTATAGCACCATAAGTGGAAGTGCCCTAGGCTCTCTAGCTTGGTTTTCTCTTTGTTCCAGGAAACACCATCCACTTCTCCAGAGTGGCTGTTGGCAATTTACATCCCGCCCATCAGCATAACAAGGCTGCCGGTTCTCCATGGACTGACCTGCCTCTCTGGATTTTACACTTTTTTCGGAGAGCCCTTTTGATCGGTGGGAAGTGAGAGTTGCTTGTAGTGCGGATTTCCATAGCAGGCTTGCTTGGTTGGCCAAAAAGGGCGTATGCTTTTTTTCCTGAATATATTCAGGAAAAAAACGCATACGCCCTTTTTGGCCAAGTGCATCACTGTCGAACTGCTGTCTCTTTTCCTAGGCTTTCAGAGCAATTCTTATCAACCCCCTGATATCTGTTTTCTACAATTCTGCGTCGCGTTCAAGTCCTCCTCACAGCCTTCCTTCAATAAATTTTTGGATGATAGGGGCCATTTGGAACTCTGCAGGATTGTGAGTTACAGTGCCAAAAATCTCCTTTTCTCAACTCGCTTTCTTGTGAGCTGACCGCAAACCCGAAGAATTGCTTCAGGCCCTAATCTCGTTCCGGCTTGGCAGGCTGAGCCTTTGGTGAACTCTTCTTCCTGTAGGGAAATCAGAGTTCAATGTGCCCGTCCAAACACATCCAGTTAGCCGCTCATTGGTTCTCCTTATTCCTGATCATCTTCTACAGAATTTGCAAACTGTGCGAAACAAGAGGTCAAAGGCACTGACTCTCCAATTGGGGAGAATGTTAATATCGCCTCTGGAACGGCGAACTCGAAGCCCAGGGGACGAAAATGGCGATGAGTTTTAGAAACTTTGCCTGATCACTTCGTGGAACATATTCTGGGTTTTCCATGCATATTTTAGCTGAAGGATAAATCCCTTAAACGTGGAGATTTGGGACCCGTGGAATGGGAACCATGCACCATTACCTCAAAGGGTCTGTATTCCCTCAGTAATAGCATCAGCCCCAAGTGTCCAGCCTTATCTCTCCCACAGCTGTGGATGTAGAGGTGGTAAATCCCAGATTGCACACAAGCCCTTAAGGGCTTATTTGAGAATTTCTCTCTATTTCACAGTCCTTGTGTTTTCTTTTTCAAATTTATTTTTATAAGGGGATTTAACTTATTTACACGGCTGTGTGTATGCTGCTGTACACAAATGATTTTCTTATGGAGATCTATAAATGTATGGGTTTTAATTTTCTTCATAGACAGGTATATTCCTTGGTTTTGAATACGGGGTGTTGAGTCCATTTGGTTGAGCGAGGAGTAGGTCTTGTCTAATATATATTTGTCTTATGGAATGGTATCTGTCCTAATATCAACCTCTGGTTTTATGCAGCCTCCCCACTCTCCTTTCCCCTTAAGCAAGCATCAGTTTCTTTTGTAAATGTGAGACTCTGTTGTGTTTTGTAATGCAGTTCACGCGTAGCCGTGTTTACATTTCCCGTATTCGTGATATCTTATGATGTTTCTTTTTCTGTGTGACTTATTTCACTTAGAATCAGCGTAACTAAATCCACTCATTATGCTGCTACTGGTCTGTTGCCATTGATTTCACTGTTGAGTGATATTCCATTGTAGGGATGTACCACAACTTTTATATCCATTTTTCTCTTTCTGGGCTATTGAAGTTGTACCATAGTCAAGGTTCCGGTAAAGAGAGCAGCCCCAAACTTTGGTGTGGCTGTGTCTTTTTCATTTAAATTTTCCGAATCTATAGCACCATAAGTGGAAGTGCCCTAGGCTCTCTAGCTTGGTTTTCTCTTTGTTCCAGGAAACACCATCCACTTCTCCAGAGTGGCTGTTGGCAATTTACTTGCCGCCCATCAGCATAACAAGGCTGCTGGTTCTCCATGGCCTGTCCTGCCTCTCTGGATTTTACACTTTTTTTCGGAGGGCCCTTTTGATCGGTGGGAAGTGAGAGTTGCTTGTAGTGCGGATTTCCATTTCAGGCTTGCTTGGTTGGCCAAAAAGGGCGTATGAGTGTTTTCCTGAATATATTCAGGAAAAAACGCATACGCCCTTTTTGGCCAAGTGCATCACTGTCGAAATGCTGCCTCTTTTCCTACGCTTTCAGAGCAATTCTTATCTACCCCCCGATATCTGTTTTCTGCAATTCTGCGTCGCGTTCAAGTCCTCCTCACAGCCTTCCTTCAATAAATTTTTGGATGATAGGGGTCATTTGGAACTCTGCAGGATTGCGAGTTACAGTGCCAGAAATCTCCTTTTCTCAACTCGCTTTCTTGTGAGCTGACCGCAAACCCGAAGAATTGCTTCAGGCCCTAATCTCGTTCCGGCATGGCACGCTGAGCCTTTGGTGAACTCTTCTTCCTGTAGGGAAATCAGAGTTCAATGTGCCCGTCCAAACACATCGAGTTAGCCGCTCATTGGTTCTCCTTATTCCTGATCATCTTCTACCGAAATTGCAAAGTGTGCCAAACAAGGGGTCAAAGGCAGTGACTCTCCAAGTGGGGAGAATGTTAATATGGCCTCTGGAGGGGCGAACTCGAGTCCCAGGGTTCGAAAATGGCGATGAGTTTTAGAAACTTTGCCTGATCACTTCGTGGACCATATTCCGGGTTTTCCACGCATATTTTAGCTGAAGGATAAATCCCTTAAACGTGGAGATTTGGGACCCGTGGAATGGGAACCATGCACCATTACCTCAAAGGGTCTGCATTCCCTCACCAATAGCATCAGCCCCAAGTGTCCAGCCTTATCTCTCCCACAGCTGTGGATGTAGAGGTGGTAAATCCAAGATTCCACACAAGCCCTGAAGGACTTATTTAAGAATTTCTCTCTATTTCACAGTCCTTGTGTTTTCTTTTTCAAATTTATTTTTATAAGGGGATTTAGCTTATGTACACTGCTTTGTGTATGCTGCTGTACACAAATGATTTTCTTATGGAGACCTATAAATGTATGGGTTTTAATTTTCTTCATAGTCAGGTATATTCCTCGGTTTTGAATACGGGGTGTTGAGTCCATTTGGTTGAGCGAGGAGTAGGTCTTGTCTAATATATATTTGGCTTATGGAATGGTATCTGTCCTAATATCAACCTCTGGTTTTATGCAGCCTCCCCACTCTCCTTTCCCCTTAAGCAAGCATCAGTTTCTTTTGTAAATGTGAGACTCTGTTGTGTTTTGTAATGCAGTTCACGCGTAGACGTGTTTACATTCCCGGTATTCGTGATGTCTTATGATGTTTCTTTTTCTGTGTGACTTAATTCACTTAGAATCATCGTAACTAAATCCACTCATTATGCTGCTACTGGTCTGTTGCCATTGATTTCATTGTTGAGTAATATTCCATTGTAGGGATGTACCACAACTTTTATATCCATTTTTTTCTTTCTGGGCTATTGAAGTTGTACCATAGTCAAGGTTCCGGTAAAGAGAGCAGCCCCAAACTTTGGTGTGGCTGTGTCTTTTTCATTTAAATTTTCCGAATCTATAGCACCATAAGTGGAAGTGCCCTAGGCTCTCTAGCTTGGTTTTCTCTTTGTTCCAGGAAACACCATCCACTTCTCCAGAGTGGCTGTTGGCAATTTACATCCCGCCCATCAGCATAACAAGGCTGCCGGTTCTCCATGGCCTGACCTGCCTCTCTGGATTTTACACTTTTTTCGGAGGGCCCTTTTGATCGATGGGAAGTGAGAGTTGCTTGTAGTGCAGATTTCCATAGCAGGCTTGCTTGGTTGGCCAAAAAGGGCGTATGCGTTTTTTCCTGAATATATTCAGGAAAAAAACGCATACGCCCTTTTTGGCCAAGTGCATCACTGTCGAACTGCTGTCTCTTTTCCTAGGCTTTCAGAGCAATTCTTATCAACCCCCTGATATCTGTTTTCTACAATTCTGCGTCGCGTTCAAGTCCTCCTCACAGCCTTCCTTCAATAAATTTTTGGATGATAGGGGCCATTTGGAACTCTGCAGGATTGTGAGTTACAGTGCCAAAAATCTCCTTTTCTCAACTCGCTTTCTTGTGAGCTGACCGCAAACCCGAAGAATTGCTTCAGGCCCTAATCTCGTTCCGGCTTGGCACGATGAGCCTTTGGTGAACTCTTCTTCCTGTAGGGAAATCAGAGTTCAATGTGCCCGTCCAAACACATCCAGTTAGCCGCTCATTGGTTCTCCTTATTCCTGATCATCTTCTACAGAATTTGCAAACTGTGCGAAACAAGAGGTCAAAGGCACTGACTCTCCAAGTGGGGAGAATGTTTATATCTCCTCTGGAACGGCGAACTCGAAGCCCAGGGGACGAAAATGGCGATGAGTTTTAGAAACTTTGCCTGATCACTTCGTGGACCATATTCTGGGTTTTCCATGCATATTTTAGCTGAAGGATAAATCCCTTAAACGTGGAGATTTGGGACCCGTGGAACGGGAACCCTGCACCATTACCTCAAAGGGTCTGCATTCCCTCAGTAATAGCATCAGCCCCAAGTGTCCAGCCTTATCTCTCCCACAGCTGTGGATGTAGAGGTGGTAAATCCAAGATTGCACACAAGCCCTTAAGGGCTTATTTGAGAATTTCTCTCTATTTCACAGTCCTTGTGTTTTCTTTTTCAAATTTATTTTTATAAGGGGATTTAACATATTTACACGGCTGTGTGTATGCTGTTGTACACAAATGATTTTCTTATGGAGACCTATAAATGTATGGGTTTTAATTTTCTTCATAGTCAGGTATATTCCTTGGTTTTGAATACGGGGTGTTGAGTCCATTTGGTTGAGCGAGGAGTAGGTCTTGTCTAATAAATATTTGTCTTATGGAATGGTATCTGTCCTAATATCAACCTCTGGTTTTATGCAGCCTCCCCACTCTCCTTTCCCCTTAAGCAAGCATCAGTTTCTTTTGTAAATGTGAGACTCTGTTGTGTTTTGTAATGCAGTTCACGCGTAGCCGTGTTTACATTTCCGGTATTCGTGATATCTTATGATGTTTCTTTTTCTGTGTGACTTATTTCACTTAGAATCAGCGTAACTAAATCCACTCATTATGCTGCTACTGGTCTGTTGCCATTGATTTCACTGTTGAGTGATATTCCATTGTAGGGATGTACCACAACTTTTATATCCATTTTTCTCTTTCTGGGCTATTGAAGTTGTACCATAGTCAAGGTTCCGGTAAAGAGAGCAGCCCCAAACTTTGGTGTGGCTGTGTCTTTTTCATTTAAATTTTCCGAATCTATAGCACCATAAGTGGAAGTGCCCTAGGCTCTCTAGCTTGATTTTCACTTTGTTCCAGGAAACACCATCCACTTCTCCAGAGTGGCTGTTGGCAATTTACATCCCGCCCATCAGCATAACAAGGCTGCCGGTTCTCCATGGCCTGACCTGCCTCTCTGGATTTTACACTTTTTTCGGAGGGCCCTTTTGATCGGTGGGAAGTGAGAGTTGCTTGTAGTGCAGATTTCCATAGCAGGCTTGCTTGGTTGGCCAAAAAGGGCGTATGCGTTTTTTCCTGAATATATTCAGGAAAAAAACGCATACGCCCTTTTTGGCCAAGTGCATCACTGTCGAACTGCTGTCTCTTTTCCTAGGCTTTCAGAGCAATTCTTATCAACCCCCTGATATCTGTTTTCTACAATTCTGCGTCGCGTTCAAGTCCTCCTCACAGCCTTCCTTCAATAAATTTTTGGATGATAGGGGCCATTTGGAACTCTGCAGGATTGTGAGTTACAGTGCCAAAAATCTCCTTTTCTCAACTCGCATTCTTGTGAGCTGACCGCAAACCCGAAGAATTCCTTCAGGCCCTAATCTCGTTCCGGCTTGGCACGCTGAGCCTTTGGTGAACTCTTCTTCCTGTAGGGAAATCAGAGTTCAATGTGCCCGTCCAAACACATCCAGTTAGCCGCTCATTGGTTCTCCTTTTTCCTGATCATCTTCTACAGAATTTGCAAACTGTGCGAAACAAGAGGTCAAAGGCACTGACTCTCCAAGTGGGGAGAATGTTTATATCGCCTCTGGAACGGCGAACTCGAAGCCCAGGGGACGAAAATGGCGATGAGTTTTAGAAACTTTGCCCGATCACTTCGTGGACCATATTCTGGGTTTTCCATGCATATTTTAGCTGAAGGATAAATCCCTTAAACGTGGAGATTTGGGACCCGTGGAATGGGAACCATGCACCATTACCTCAAAGGGTCTGCATTCCCTCAGTAATAGCATCAGCCCCAAGTGTCCAGCCTTATCTCTCCCACAGCTGTGGATGTAGAGGTGGTAAATCCAAGATTGCACACAAGCCCTTAAGGGCTTATTTGAGAATTTCTCTCTATTTCACAGTCCTTGTGTTTTCTTTTTCAAATTTATTTTTATAAGGGGATTTAACTTATTTACACGGCTGTGTGTATGCTGTTGTACACAAATGATTTTCTTATGGAGACCTATAAATGTATGGGTTTTAATTTTCTTCATAGTCAGGTATATTCCTTGGTTTTGAATACGGGGTGTTGAGTCCATTTGGTTGAGCGAGGAGTAGGTCTTGTCTAATATATATTTGTCTTATGGAATGGTATCTGTCCTAATATCAACCTCTGGTTTTATGCAGCCTCCCCACTCCCCTTTCCCCTTAAGCAAGCATCAGTTTCTTTTGTAAATGTGAGACTCTGTTGTGTTTTGTAATGCAGTTCACGCGTAGCCGTGTTTACATTTCCGGTATTCGTGATACCTTATGATGTTTCTTTTTCTGTGTGACTTATTTCACTTAGAATCAGCGTAACTAAATCCACTCATTATGCTGCTACTGGTCTGTTGCCATTGATTTCACTGTTGAGTGATATTCCATTGTAGGGATGTACCACAACTTTTATATCCATTTTTCTCTTTCTGGGCTATTGAAGTTGTACCATAGTCAAGGTTCCGGTAAAGAGAGCAGCCCCAAACTTTGGTGTGGCTGTGTCTTTTTCATTTAAATTTTCCGAATCTATAGCACCATAAGTGGAAGTGCCCTAGGCTCTCTAGCTTGGTTTTCTCTTTGTTCCAGGAAACACCATCCACTTCTCCAGAGTGGCTGTTGGCAATTTACATGCCGCCCATCAGCATAACAAGGCTGCCGGTTCTCCATGGCCTGTCCTGCCTCTCTGGATTTTACACTTTTTTTCGGAGGGCCCTTTTGATCGGTGGGAAGTGAGAGTTGCTTGTAGTGCGGATTTCCATTTCAGGCTTGCTTGGTTGGCCAAAAAGGGCGTATGAGTGTTTTCCTGAATATATTCAAGAAAAAACGCATACGCCCTTTTTGGCCAAGTGCATCACTGTCGAAATGCTGCCTCTTTTCATACGCTTTCAGAGCAATTCTTATCTACCCCCCGATATCTGTTTTCTGCAATTCTGCGTCGCGTTCAAGTCCTCCTCACAGCCTTCCTTCAATAAATTTTTGGATGATAGGGGTCATTTGGAACTCTGCAGGATTGCGAGTTACAGTGCCAGAAATCTCCTTTTCTCAACTCGCTTTCTTGTGAGCTGACCGCAAACCCGAAGAATTGCTTCAGGCCCTAATCTCGTTCCGGCATGGCACGCTGAGCCTTTGGTGAACTCTTCTTCCTGTAGGGAAATCAGAGTTCAATGTGCCCGTCCAAACACATCGAGTTAGCCGCTCATTGGTTCTCCTTATTCCTGATCATCTTCTACCGAAATTGCAAAGTGTGCAAAACAAGGGGTCAAAGGCAGTGACTCTCCAAGTGGGGAGAAGGTTAATATGGCCTCTGGAGGGGCGAACTCGAGTCCCAGGGTTCGAAAATGGCGATGAGTTTTAGACACTTTGCCCGATCACTTCGTGGACCATATTCTGGGTTTTCCATGCTTATTTTAGCTGAAGGATAAATCCCTTAAACGTGGAGATTTGGGACCCTTGGAATGGGAACCATGCACCATTACCTCAAAGGGTCTGCATTCCCTCAGTAATAGCATCAGCCCTAAGTGTCCAGCCTTATCTCTCCCACAGCTGTGGATGTAGAGGTGGTAAATCCAAGATTGCACACAAGCCCTTAAGGGCTTATTTGAGAATTTCTCTCTATTTCACAGCCCTTGTGTTTTCTTTTTCAAATTTATTTTTATAAGGGGATTTAACTTATTTACACGGCTGTGTGTATGCTGCTGTACACAAATGATTTTCTTATGGAGACCTATAAATGTATGGGTTTTAATTTTCTTCATAGTCAGATATATTCCTTGGTTTTGAATACGGGGTGTTGAGTCCATTTGGTTGAGCGAGGAGTAGGTCTTGTCTAATATATATTTGTCTTATGGAATGGTATCTGTCCTAATATCAACCTCTGGTTTTATGCAGCCTCCCCACTCTCCTTTCCCCTTAAGCAAGCATCAGTTTCTTTTGTAAATGTGAGACTCTGTTGTGTTTTGTAAAGCAGTTCACGCGTAGCCGTGTTTACATTTCCGGTATTCGTGATATCTTATGATGTTTCTTTTTCTGTGTGACTTATTTCACTTTTAATCAGCGTAACTAAATCCACTCATTATGCTGCTACTGGTCTGTTGCCATTGATTTCACTGTTGAGTGATATTCCATTGTAGGGATGTACCACAACTTTTATATCCATTTTTCTCTCTCTGGGCTATTGAAGTTGTACCATAGTCAAGGTTCCGGTAAAGAGAGCAGCCCCAAACTTTGGTGTGGCTGTGTCTTTTTCATTTAAATTTTCCGAATCTATAGCACCATAAGTGGAAGTGCCCTAGGCTCTCTAGCTTGGTTTTCTCTTTGTTCCAGGAAACACCATCCACTTCTCCAGAGTGGCTGTTGGCAATTTACATCCCGCCCATCAGCATAACAAGGCTGCCGGTTCTCCATGGCCTGACCTGCCTCTCTGGATTTTACACTTTTTTCGGAGGGCCCTTTTGATCGGTGGGAAGTGAGAGTTGCTTGTAGTGCGGATTTCCATAGCAGGCTTGCTTGGTTGGCCAAAAAGGGCGTATGCGTTTTTTCCTGAATATATTCAGGAAAAAAACGCATACGCCCTTTTTGGCCAAGTGCATCACTGTCGAACTGCTGCCTCTTTTCCTACGCTTTCAGAGCAATTCTTATCTACCCCCCGATATCTGTTTTCTGCAATTCTGCGTCACGTTCAAGTCCTCCTCACAGCCTTCCTTCAATAAATTTTTGGATGATAGGGGCTATTTGGAACTCTGCAGGATTGCGAGTTACAGTGCCAGAAATCTCCTTTTCTCAACTCGCTTTCTTGTGAGCTGACCGCAAACCCGAAGAATTGCTTCAGGCCCTAATCTCGTTCCGGCATGGCACGCTGAGCCTTTGGTGAACTCTTCTTCCTTTAGGGAAATCAGAGTTCAATGTGCCCGTCCAAACACATCGAGTTAGCCGCTCATTGGTTCTCCTTATTCCTGATCATCTTCTACCGAAATTGCAAAGTGTGCGAAACAAGAGGTCAAAGGCACTGACTCTCCAAGTGGGGAGAATGTTAATATCGCCTCTGGAACGGCGAACTCGAGTCCCAGGGTTCGAAAATGGCGATGAGTTTTAGAAACTTTGCCTGATCACTTCGTGGACCATATTCTGGGTTTTCCATGCATATTTTAGCTGAAGGATAAATCCCTTAAACGTGGAGATTTGGGACCCGTGGAATGGGAACCATGCACCATTACCTCAAAGGGTCTGCATTCCCTCACCAATAGCATCAGCCCCAAGTGTCCAGCCTTATCTCTCCCACAGCTGTGGATGTAGAGGTGGTAAATCCAAGATTCCACACAAGCCCTGAAGGACTTATTTAAGAATTTCTCTCTATTTCACAGTCCTTGTGTTTTCTTTTTCAAATTTATTTTTATAAGGGGATTTAGCTTATGTACACTGCTGTGTGTATGCTGCTGTACACAAATGATTTTCTTATGGAGACCTATAAATGTATGGGTTTTAATTTTCTTCATAGTCAGGTATATTCCTCGGTTTTGAACACGGGGTGCTGAGTCCATGTGGTTGAGCGAGGAGGAGGTCTTGTCTAATATATATTTGTCTTATGGAATGGTATCTGTCCTAATATCAACCTCTGATTTTATGCAGCCTCCCCACTCTCCTTTCCCCTTAAGGAAGCATCAGTTTCTTTTGTAAATGTGAGACTCTATTGTGTTTTGTAATGCAGTTCACGCGTAGCCGTGTTTACATTTCCGGTATTCGTGATATCTTATGATGTTTCTTTTTCTGTGTGACTTATTTCACTTAGAATCAGCGTAACTAAATCCACTCATTATGCTGCTACTGGTCTGTTGCCATTGATTTCACTGTTGAGTGATATTCCATTGTAGGGATGTACCACAACTTTTATATCCATTTTTGTCTCTCTGGGCTATTGAAGTTGTACCATAGTCAAGGTTCCGGTAAAGAGAGCAGCCCCAAACTTTGGTGTGGCTGTGTCTTTTTCATTTAAATTTTCCGAATCTATAGCACCATAAGTGGAAGTGCCCTAGGCTCTCTAGCTTGGTTTTCTGTTTGTTCCAGGAAACACCATCCACTTCTCCAGAGTGGCTGTTGGCAATTTACATCCCGCCCATCAGCATAACAAGGCTGCCGGTTCTCCATGGCCTGACCTGCCTCTCTGGATTTTACACTTTTTTCGGACGGCCCTTTTGATCGGTGGGAAGTGAGAGTTGCTTGTAGTGCGGATTTCCATAGCAGGCTTGCTTGGTTGGCCAAAAAGGGCGTATGCGTTTTTTCCTGAATATATTCAGGAAAAAAACGCATACGCCCTTTTTGGCCAAGTGCATCACTGTCGAACTGCTGTCTCTTTTCCTAGGCTTTCAGAGCAATTCTTATCAACCCCCTGATATCTGTTTTCTACAATTCTGCATCGCGTTCAAGTCCTCCTCACAGCCTTCCTTCAATAAATTTTTGGATGATAGGGGCCATTTGGAACTCTGCAGGATTGTGAGTTACAGTGCCAAAAATCTCCTTTTCTCAACTCGCTTTCTTGTGAGCTGACCGCAAACCCGAAGAATTGCTTCAGGCCCTAATCTCGTTCCGGCTTGGCACGCTGAGCCTTTGGTGAACTCTTCTTCCTGTAGGGAAATCAGAGTTCAATGTGCCCGTCCAAACACATCCAGTTAGCCGCTCATTGGTTCTCCTTATTCCTGATCAACTTCTACAGAATTTGCAAACTGTGCGAAACAAGAGGTCAAAGGCACTGACTCTCCAAGTGGGGAGAATGTTAATATCGCCTCTGGAACGGCGAACTCGAAGCCCAGGGGACGAAAATGGCGATGAGTTTTAGAAACTTTGCCTGATCACTTCGTGGACCATATTCTGGGTTTTCCATGCATATTTTAGCTGAAGGATAAATCCCTTAAACGTGGAGATTTGGGACCCGTGGAATGGGAACCATGCACCATTACCTCAAAGGGTCTGCATTCCCTCAGTAATAGCATCAGCCCCAAGTGTCCAGCCTTATCTCTCCCACAGCTGTGGATGTAGAGGTGGTAAATCCAAGATTGCACACAAGCCCTTAAGGGCTTATTTGAGAATTTCTCTCTATTTCACAGTCCTTGTGTTTTCTTTTTCAAATTTATTTTTATAAGGGGATTTAACTTATTTACACGGCTGTGTGTATGCTGCTGTACACAAATGATTTTCTTATGGAGACCTATAAATGTATGGGTTTTAATTTTCTTCATAGTCAGGTATATTCCTAGGTTTTGAATACGCGGTGTTGAGTCCATTTGGTTGAGCGAGGAGTAGGTCTTGTCTAACATATATTTGGCTTATGGAATGGCATCTGTCCTAATATCAACCTCTGGTTTTATGCAGCCTCCCCACTCTCCTTTCCCCTTAAGCAAGCATCAGTTTCTTTTGTAAATGTGAGACTCTGTTGTGTTTTGTAATGCAGTTCACGCGTAGCTGTGTTTACATTCCCGGTATTCGTGATATCTTATGATGTTTCTTTTTCTGTGTGACTTATTTTACTTAGAATCAGCGTAACTAAATCCACTCATTATGCTGCTACTGGTCTGTTGCCATTGATTTCACTGTTGAGTGACATTCCATTGTAGGGATGTACCACAACTTTTATATCCATTTTTCTCTTTCTGGGCTATTGTAGTTGTAAAATAGTCAAGGTTCCCGTAAAGAGAGCAGCCCCAAACTTTGGTGTGGCTGTGTCTTTTTCATTTAAATTTTCCGAATCTATAGCACCATAAGTGGAAGTGCCCTAGGCTCTCTAGCTTGGTTTTCTCTTTGTTCCAGGAAACACCATCCACTTCTCCAGAGTGGCTGTTGGCAATTTACATACCACCCATCAGCATAACAAGGCTGCCAGTTCTCCATGTCCTGTCCTGCCTCTCTGGATTTTACATTTTTTTCGGATGGCCCTTTTGAGGGGTGGGAAGTGAGACTTCTTTGTAGTGCGGATTTGCATTGCAGACTTGCTTGGTTGGCCAAAAAGTGCATATGCGTTTTTTCCTGAATATATTCAGGAAAAGACGCATACGCCTTTTTTGGCCAAGTGCATCACAGCTGAAGTACTGCCTCTGTTCTTGTGCTTTCAGAGCAATTCTTATCTACCACCTGATATCTGTTTTCTTCAATTCTGCGTCGTGTTCAAGTCCTCTTCACAGCCTTCCTTCAATAGATTTTTGGATGATAGGGGTAATTTGTAACTCTGCAGGCTTGTGAATTACAGAGCCAAAAATCTCCTTTTCTAAACTCTCTTTTTTGTGAGCTGACCGCAAACGCGAAGAATCACTTCAGGCCTTAAACTCGCTCCGGCACGGCACGCTGAGCCTTTGGTGAATTCTTCATCCTGGGGGGAAATCAGAATTCAATGTGCCCGTTCAAACACCTACAGCTAGTCGCTCAATGGTTCTCCTTATTCCTGTTCATCTTCCACAGAAATTTCAAACTGTGACAAACAAGATGTTAAAGGCACTGACTCTCCAAGTGGTGAGAATGTTAATAACGCATATGGAACAGCAAACTCGAGTACCAGGGGTCGAAAATTGCGATGAGTTTTAGAAATATTGCCTGGTCACTTGGTGGACCATATTCTGGGTTTTCCATGCCTATTTTAGCTGAAGGACAAATCCCTTAAACCTGGGAATTTGGGACCCGTGGAATGGGAACCATGCCCCATTACATCCAAGGGTCTGCATTCCCTCACCCATCCTATTAGCCCCAAGTGTCCAGCCTTATCTCTCCCCGAGCTGTGGATGTAGAGGTGGTAAATCCAAGACTCCTCTAAAGCCCTGAAGGACTTATTTAAGAATTTCTCTCTATTTCACAGTCTTTGTGTTTTGTTTTTCAAATTTATTTTTATAAGTGGATTTAGGTTATTTTCACTGCTGTGTTTATGCCGCAGTACACAAATGATTTTCTTATGGAGACCTATAAATGTATGGGTTTTAAGTTTCTTCATAGTCAGGTATATTCCTAGGTTTTGAATATGGGGTGTTGAGTCCATTTGGTTGAGCAAGGAGTAGGTCTTGTCTAATATATATTTGGCTTGTGGAATGGGATCTGTACTAATGTAAACTTCTGGTTTTATGCAGCCTCCCCAGTCTCCTTTGCCCTTAAGCAAACATAAGTTTCTTTTGTAAATGTGGGTCCCTGTGGTGTTTTGTAATACAGTTCATGCGTAGCCGTGTTTACATTCCCGGTATTAGTGATATCTTATGATGTTTCTTTTTCTGTGTGACTTATTTCACTTAGAAGCATCATACCTACATCCACTCATTATGCTTCTACTGGTCTGTTGGAATTGATTTCATTGTTGAGTGACATTCCATTGTAGGCATGTACCACAACTTCTATGTCCATTTTTCTCTTTCTGGGCTATTGAATTTGTACCATAGTCAAAGTTTCCGTAAGCAGAGCAGCCCCAAAAGTTGGTGTGGCTGTGTCTTTTTCATGGAAATTTTCCGAATCTAAAGCACCATAAGTGGAAGTGCCTTAGGCTCTCTAGCTTGTTTTTTTCTTTGTTCCAGGAAACACCATACACTTCTCTAGAGTGGCTGTTGGCAATTTACATCCCACCCATCAGCATAACAAGGCTGCCAGTTCTCCATGGCCTGTCCTGCCTCTCTGGATTTTACACTTTTTTTGGATTGCCCTTTTGAGGGGTGGGATGTGAGACTTCATTGTAGTGCGGGTTTCCATTGCAGGCTTGCTTGGTTGACCAAAAAGGGTGTATGTGTTTTTTCCTGAATATATTCAGGAAAAAACGCATACACCCTTTTTGGCCACGTTCATCACTTTCGAAGTACTGCCTCTTTTCCTATGCTTTCAGAGCAATTCTTATCTACCACGTGATATCTGTTTTCTGCAATTCTGCGTCGCTTTCAACTCCTCTTCACAGCCTTCCTTCAATAAATTTTTGGATGAGAGGGTCATTTGTAACTCTGCAGGCTTGTAAAGTACAGTGCCAAAAATCCCCTTTCCTTAACTCACTTTCTTGTGGGCTGACCGCAAACCCGAAGAATCCCTTCAGGCCTTAATCTCGTTCCGGCACGGCACGCTGAGCCTTTGGTGAATTATTCTTCCTGGGGGAAAATCAGAGTTCAATGTGCCCGTTCAAACACCTACAGCTAGTCGCTCAATGGTTCTCCTTATTCCTGATCATCTTCCGCAGAAATTTCAAACTGTGACAAACAAGATGTTAAAGGCACTGACTCTCCAAGTGGGGAGAGTGTTAATAACGCATCTGGAATGGCGAACTCGAGTACCAGGGCGCGAAAATGGCGATGAGGTTTAGAAGTATTGCCTGGTCACTTTGTGGACCATATTCTGGGTTTTCCATGCCTATTTTAGCTGAAGGATAAATCCCTTAAACCTGGGGATTTGGGACCCATCGAATGGGAACCATGCACCATTACATCAAAGGGTCTGCATTCCCTCACCAATCCTATCAGCCCCAAGTGTCCAGCCTTATCTCTACCCGAGCTGTGGATGCAGAGGTGGTAAATCCAAGACTCCTCCAAAGCCTTGAAGGAATTATTTAAGAATTTCTCTCTATTTCACAGTCTTTTTGTTTTGTTTTTCAAATTTATTTTTATAAGTGGATTTAGCTTATTTTCACTGCTCTGTTTATGCCGCTGTACACAAATGATTTTCTTACGGAGACCTATAAATATATGGGTTTTAAGTTTCTTCATAGTCAGGTATATTCCTAGGTTTTGAATATGGGGTGTTGAGTCCATGTGGTTGAGCAAGGAGTAGGTCTTGTCTAATATATATTTGGCTTATGGAATGGTATCTGTTCTAATGTCAACCTCTGGTTTTATGCAGCCTCCGCACTCTCCTTTCCCCTTAAGCAAGCATAAGTTTCTATTGTAAATGTGAGACTCTGTTTTGTTTTGTAATGCAGTTCATGTGTAGCCGTGTTTACATTCCCGGTATTAGTGATATCTTATGATGTTTCTTTTTCTGTGTGACTTATTTTACTTAGAATCATCGTACCTAAATCCACTCATTATGCTGCTACGGGCCTGATGACATTGATTTCATTGCTGAGTGATATTCCATTGTACCTAAGTACCACAACTTCAATATCAATTGTTCTCTTTCTGCGCTATTGAAGTTTTACAGTAGTCACGGTTCGTGTAAACAGAGAAGCCATAAATTTTGGTTTGTCTCTGTCTTTTTCATTTTAAGTTTCATAATCTATAGGACCATAAGTGGAAATGCCCTAAGCTCTGTGGCTTGTTTTTTTTATATGTTTCAGGAAACACCATACACTTTTCCAGAGTGGCTGTTGGCAATTTTCATCCCGCCCATCAGTATATCAAGGCTGCCTGTTTTCCATGGCCTGTCCTGCCTCTCTGGATTTTTCCATTTTTTCAGACAGCTCTTTTGAGCGTTGGGAATTGAGACTTCATTGTAGCGTGGATTTCCTCTGCAGGTTGCTTGGTTGGCCACAAAGGGCATATGCGTTTTTTCCTGAATGTAATCAGGAAAAAACACATACGCCCTTTTTCGCCATGTGCATCATTTTTGAAGTTGTGCCTCTTTTCCTATGCTTTAAATGTAATTCCAATCTCCCACCTGAAGTCGGTTTCCTGCAATTCTCCCTCACTTTCAAGTCCTCTTTGCATCCTTACTTCAATATATTTCTAGATGATAGTGGGCATTTGTAACTCTCTTGTTTTGTGAATTACAGTTCCTCTGAGCTCCTTTTTTCAACTCCCTTTCTTGTGAGTTGACTGTAAAACTGCAAGATTGCTTCAATCCATATTCTTGTTTTCGGGCGCCTTGCTGAGCCTTTGGTTAATACTTCTTTCTGATGTGAAATTAGAGTGACATGTGTCCTTCAGAGCCCTTACAGCTAATATCTCATTGTTTCTCCCTCTTCCCATTCATCCTCTCCACTCATTACAGACTGTGCAAAACAGGAAATTAAAGGCATTGCCTATCCAAATGGTGTGATTTTTAGTAAAGTAGCTGGAAAGTCGATCCTGTGACCCAGTAGTGGAAAAATGAGGTGCGTTTTAGAAACCTTTCCCAATCACATGGTATACCATCTGTTGGGTTTTTCATGCATGGTTTAGCTGTAAGGAGATTCCCTTAAACCTGGAGTGTTGTGATCCATGGAATGAGGAGCTTTAAGTATTGTATTAGAGGGTCGGCTTTTGCTCACCAAAGCTCACCAATCCTCATAGCCCCATGTGTCCATCCTTATGTCTTATCCAGCTATCAATTTATATGTGGTCAATCCACGTTGCATCACAGACCCTGAAACAATTTTGTAAGAATTTTTCTCTCTTTCTTTGTCTCTGTGTTTTGTTTTAAAATTTATTTTATAATGGAGTTTAGCTGATTTTCACTGCTGTGTTTGTGCCACTCTGCACACACTTGATTCCCTTATGGAGATATATCAATACAAAGGTTATAAGATTCCTACTACTCACATATATTCCTCTGTGGTGAATAGGGTGTGTTGAGGCCAGTTCATTGAGCAAGGTGTAGATCTTGTCTATTACGTATTTGGTTTATTGAATGGTATCTGTGTTAATTTCAAACTCTGATTTTACGCATCACTCCACCTCACCTTTCCCGTTAAGCTGACGTAAGTGTGTTTTCTAAATGTGATACACTCTTCTCCTTTGTAATTCAGTTGTTGTGCAGTCATATTTACATTCCCTCTATGAGTGATATCTTATGACATGTTTCTTTTTCTGTGTGACTTAACTCAAGCGGTATCATCGAAACTCGGTCCACTCTTTATGCTTCTACTAGCCTTATTACATTTATTTCATGGTGAAGAGATATTCCATTGTGCGTAAGTACCACACCTTCTTTATCCATTGTTCTCTTTCCTGGGATATTTAAGGTGTACTGAAGTCGAGGTTCTTGTAAACAGAGCAGCCCTAAACTTTGTTGTGCCTGTGTCTGTTTGATTTTTAGAATCCCCTAGATATACTCCCGTGATTGCAAGTGCCCTATTCTCTGTAGCTCTGTTTTTTAGATGATTTAGGAACCAGGATACACTTCTCCAGAGTGCCTCTTCTCAGTTTACACACAGCCCGTCAGTGTATAAATGCTGCCTGTTCTCCATGGCCTGTCCTGCATTTCTGCGTTTTACAATTTTTTCGGATGGCCCTTTTGACTGGTAGGAAATGAGACTTCTTTGGTGTGCAGATTTGCATTGCTTGCTTGCTTGGTTGCCCATAAAGTGCATAGGCGTGTTTTCCTGAACATATTCAGGAGAAAATGCATACGCCCTTTTTAGCCAACTGCACCATTTTAGAAATCCTGCCGCCTTGTGCCTTGGGAAGTAGGCAGAGTCCGAACTTTAGATTATTGATGTCGTCAGGGTCAGAAGCACTCACCAACGGCTCCCCTTAGGTTACATTTTAACTGTCATTGATAGATGATGTCAATAAAAATATCTATTCTTTTTCAGATTTTTTCCCCTTATACGTTATTGCAAAATATTGAGTGTAGTTCCCTATGCTATACAGTAGTTCCTTGTAGATGATCTACTTTATACATAGCAGTGTGTATGTGTTAATCCCAAACTGTTAATTTATCCCTCCTCCTACTTTCCCCTTTGGTAATAATAAATTATAAGATTTTATACTTCTCAGAAATGGGAGAGCTGAAACAGAGGTATAATTTTCAATGGAAAAGCATTTAAAATAAGATTGAAGCTTTAACCAAGATTATTAGATGTACATCCTTGGAAAGAAATCACTTCATTTCTCTAATATTGACCTGACAAATAAGACAAATCTTTTCACTGAACTTGCTTATAATAGAATGATGGAAATATAAAATGGAAGTGTTAGAAACATCTTATTTTACCCGAGCCTTATATACTGTTCTATGTTAATTACAGTTTGGCTCACTCATCTGTTCATTGAAGTTACAATGTTATCAATTTCTGTTACTCATCCTCCAGAGTGGACCCCAACAAGTATGCCCCTGCCCAGTGTCATTGGAGCCAACAGATCGAGACTGAGTTTGGTTCAGAAGCAAAGGAAACTATATTTTGATCAGAGAATGGAGAGGTGAGAGCATGCGCTACCCTGTAGGTTGTGTTGGCCTGCTGTGTAGAGGTCCTGTGAGAGTCAGTGGGAGGGAGGGGACGGAGCTCTAGGGGGCCGGCTTGGATGCAGCTCAGGCTCAATATCGCGGAGCCTGCACAGGGCCCCAGGAGCTGAAGTGCCAACCCAGCCATTCTGCAGTAGGAAAACAGGTCTGAAGGGTCGGGTGTGGCAGCTCTGCATGTGGGAACCTAGGAGCACGTGAAATTAGACAAAGCACAAAGGATAACAAAGGTTAGACTTTATTTTATTGCCCAGATTCTATTTTTATCTCCTAGGGATTTTTAATGGGCTTTGCTGGTGACAAAACCCTCCTCTGCCTTTTGTCCCATTCCTCATTCTTGGAGTGCTGAGTGTGCAGACCCCTCTTCTGTAACTGCTGAGTGCTGAGTTGGGAGCCCTCATACCCGGGGGTGAGGGTCAGAACTTCTCCCCAGCAGCCTGCAGGTGAGATTGATTGTCCCCAGGGCTGCTGCCCCCTTGCTCGTCCACCAGAGTACAAGCATTGGAAGTGTTATAGATTCTAATGACCTTTAAGGGTACAGGAAAGGTATGTGCAGAGACACTGTGGGGGGAGGTTTTACCCCACCCCACATTTGTTAGGCCACCTTAGGCTGACCGTTTCTGCCAGCCTAGATGTTCTGACCAGTAGTCTTTGTTTTCTTCAATTAGGCCCCTGAATTAATGTAAAAACAGTACCAGGTGTCAGAGCCTTGCCTGCTCAATTCCCAGTCAGTCCAGGGTCAGTGGTGATCCAGGACCATGATGGACACTGAGTCAACAGCCTTTTGAGGTAGCCAGGAGTCCAGCCGGTCTTATTGGCCACCATCATCATGGTGGCTGTAGGCTTTTCTATGGTGACAGTGTGATATACTGTTCCCCTGCCAAGCTTATTAGCTCCCCTCTGGGTGCAGTAAGTCCTGAAAGCAGTGGTCTACTCTTTTTTTACCAACTCTTGTTGTTTTCTGAGAGAAACTCCAGGTAAAATGATGGTTACTCGAGTCGCCATGGGGCCCCCTTGCCCCCGGTTGTCTCTCTGGAGGTTGGAGTTGGAGGGCCTCCTCACTCGAGGTCAGTGTGCTCATGGAGTGAACCTTGCAACCTCAAGGCATGTTTGGTGGTTAGGATCAACACGTGGGGTCCTTTTTCTTTATGAGCGAGGTTGCCTTTCAGGCTGCTGATTTCCATGTTTTTAGATACTGCCAGTATCTTGGCCAGATGTTGTGGTGGACCAAGCCCCTTGGTGACCGTAGTTTATCCTACCTGGAATGCATTCTTGTGTTGTTCCTTTTCAAGTGGTCCCAGTTTTTGCACTAATACTCCAATGGCGATTCACCTTTCACCAGGAATGTAAAAGTCAAAGGGTTTAGCTAAATTAGGGAGTTCCAGGTCAAGGGTCTGAATTGGCTGCTCTTTCCATTCTTGAAAGACCACTTCTGGATTCTATTTAGCTGATTCAAAAGGATCATCATCTTTTCCTTTCAGTTTTTCATATAGAGGCCCAGCTATTAGACTGTAGTTTGGGATCCAGATGCAGCAAACCCCAGCCTCCCCAGGAACTCCTAAGCTGTCTTGTACTTTTAGAAGGACTAAGGCTGCAAATGGTTTCTTCCCTTTCTTGGGATGGGCTTCTCAGACCTTCTGTGAGAATGAAGCCCAGGCAGGTCACCTTAGTGTGTGATATTTGAGCTTTTTCTTGGACAACTTCTATCCTATATTGGCTTGGTAGTTTAGAGGCCTCCTTAGTAGGGCTGGCAATCAGAATGGCGTCTGCATATTGAAGGAGGGTTTCCTTTTCCAGAGGTAGAACTTTTAGGTCTTTAGCTAAGCTTTCCCAAAGATGGTGTGGGAATTTTTGTACCCTTGGGGTGAGACGGCCCAGCAGTATTGTTTTTGTTGTATGCTGAGTCCTGCCACTCACAAGGCAAAATTTCTTGTGACTCTGGGACTAATGGAATACAAAAGAAGGCATCATTGAAGTCTAATACAGAACACCATGTCCTGGTGGTTGGTAGAATGACTAGCAGTGTGTAGGAATTAGGAACTACTGGAGGTATACCCTTGGTGGCATAACTGATTGTCCTGACATCCTTTACTAGGTCCCCAGCAGCCCATTTGTCTCTCGTGGTCAGGCCAATACCAGAATATGGAGCTCACCTGGGCAGGTACCCCACCCCCACCCCAGCCCATTGGGCTCTCATGGTCAGGCCCCTCCCAGGATACGGAGGTACCGTGGCAGGGCTGGGCAAACAGGAACCGTGCACATAACCCTCATTGCAGAGCAACCCCAGCTCACCTGTCTCTCAGAGCTGACACAGAACACCTCAGAGCAGGACTTGAACTAACAAACAGCAGCTCCGACATGTCTGTGACCATAGGCATCACTCTGTAGGGCCTCCTTCTGCCTGGTCTTCCAGAGACTTCCACTGCACCCAGGGCACCAGGCTTCTGCCTCCAGCCACCACCCACCCCTCCTCTCCCTGACTTCTGTGTTCCTTTCATTAGGAGAGGATTTTCTTGAAGTTGTCTCCCACTCATGGGCCAGATAAAATGACTAGAAAACAAACCAGAGCTGCAGCCCCTTGTGTATCCAGACTTTCAAGAGCCTACACCTGTTCCTTCGAGCTGGCCGGTTCAGCAAGGTCAATTTTCTGCAACTGTGAGCCCCTGAGTAGTGAGGATTGGATGACCTGTGCAGTCTGACCAATCCGGCCAGCCCTGTCCAGGTGTGCCTGTTTTGAGGTCAATATAAACACCGCTCCAGGCAGCAAGAGCCCCTGCAGCTCTGCCTGACACCATATTCTCTGCCCTGTCAGTAGTCTCGGGGCTGGGCTGGTGGGAGGGATTGAGAGGCCACGGCTTTGTGAGTTGCCTAGTGTGAGTTGGTCTCTGCTGGACTTTCTGCAGCAGTTTCCAGGCTGCCACCTGCTAAAGAAGAGGATGTGTCACCCATAACTGCTGCTGGAATTTTTCCCTGGGCCGAGGTGAGGAAGGAAAAAAGCAGTGGGAGCGGGACAGGAGGGGTTTCTCAGGAAGGGAAATGGAAAGCTTCCAGAAGAGCACCCAGGGCGAGGACCATCCTGGCTGGCCTTCAGGCACCAAGTCAGCCGGCATGCTGTCACTTTTGTGGCTCCATGGCCCTTCCTCTAGGCTTTCAAGTCCTTGCACATATTCAGGTGTTTTATCTGGGAAGGGTGGGAACAGTTCAGCAGCAGCTGGCCTGTGGCTCAGCTCAAGTTTCCTCACAGAGACCTCGGCACAGTCCCCCAGCTTTACAATGAGGACGCTTGTTGCGTGGGGGCTGCTGGCTGAATGGGAGATGATTCCCCACCACTGACCAACTTCAGAATTGTTTACAACTGGAGCAAGTGCTCTGATACAGTTTTCCTCTGTGTAAATGGTGGGTTCTGTTTAGTTTTTTTTTTTTTTTTTTTTTTTTCATTTTGGGTTCTAGGTAGATTTTATTCCTCTTTTTGTTATTTACAGATATAAGCATGGAAATAATGTATTCATATAAATACACGTATGTGAAGGGAAGAACCTTTTTTTCTGTTTTAAATTTTAATTTTTTTTTTAAATTTTGAAATATATTTTAGTTTTTTATATAGAAGGTTTTTATTGGTTATCTATTTTATACATATAAATGTATACATGCCAATCTGAATCTCTCAATTCCTCCCACCACCTACCCACCACAGCTTTTCCCACTTGATGTCCATATGTTTTTTCTCTACATCTGTTGTTCTATTTCTGCCTTGCAAACTGGTTCATCTGCACAATTTTTCTAGGTTCCACATATATGCATTAATATACAATATTTGTTTTTCTCTTTCTGACATACTTCACTCTCTATGACAATCTCTATATCCATCGACATCTCTACAAATGATCCAATTTCATTCCTTCTTATGGCTGAGTAATATTCCATTTTATATATGTACCATCTCTTTATGCATTCGTGTGTCTGTGGACATTTATGTTGCTTCAATTACCTGGCTATTATAGTGATGCAATGAACTTTGTGGTGAAAGTCTCCTCTCGATTTATGGTTTTGTCTGGATATATGCTCAGTAGTGGGATGGCTGGATCATATGGTAATTTATGGTTAGTTGTTAAGGAACCTCCATACTGTTCTCTATAGTGACTGTATCAATTTACATTCCCAACAATAGTGGAAGAGGTTTCTTTTTCTCCATACCATTTGAGCACTTGTTATTTGTAGAATTTCTGATAATGCCCATTCTAACAGGTGTGAGGTGATACCTCATTGTTGAGTTTATTTCTTTGAGCAAGGAGTAGGTCCTCTCTATTACATACTTGGCTTATGGAACGGCATTTGGGCTCATTTCAATCTCTGGTTTTATGCCGCACCCCAACTCAACTTTCCCCTTAAACAAGCATAAAATTGTTTCCCAACTGTGAGACTCTGTCCTGTTTTGTAATTCAGTTCATATGTAGCCAAGCTTACATTCCCTTTATTATTGATACCTTATAATAATTTTCTTTTTCTGTGTGGCTTAGTTCACTTAGAATCATTGTACCGAAATCCATTCATTTTGCTTTTACAGGCCTGATTACATTGATATCATTGCTGAGTGATATTTCATTGTACGTAAGTAGCACAATGTCTTTATCCATTTTTTTCTTTCCAGGATATGTAAGTTATACTGTAGTTGAGGTTGCTGTAAACACAGCAGCCCTAAATATTGGGGTGGCTGTGTCTTCCTCGTTTAATTTTCCTAAGCTACAGGGCCATAAGTGGAAGTGCCCTAGGCTCTGTGGCTTTGATTTTTAGATGTTTGAGGAAACACCATACACTTCTCCAGAGTACCTGTTGGCAATTTACATCTCAACAATCATCATAACAAAGCTCCCTGTTATCCATGGCCTGTCCTGCCTCTCTGGATTTTACACTTTGTTCAGACGACCCTTTTAAGCAGTGGGAAGTGAGACTTCATTGTAGTGTGGATTTCCATTGCCGGTTTCCTTGCTTGGCCAGAAAGGGCGTATGTGTTTCTTCCTGAATATATTCAGGATAAAAACGTATACACCCTTTTTGGCCAAGTGCATCATTGTCGAAGTGCTGCCTCTTTTCCTATGCTTTCAGAGCAATTCCAGTTTACTACGTGAAATTGGTTTCCTGCAATTCTGCCTAGCATTCAAGTCCTCTTCACAGCCTTACGTCAATATATTTTTGGATGAAAGTTCTCTTTATAACTGAAGGTTTGTGAATTACAGTGCGCTTAAGCTCCTTTTTTAAACTCGCTTTCTTGTGAGCTGGACGCAAAATGGCAGAATTGCTTCAGGCACTAATCTGGTTCCAGCAAACCATGCTGAGCCTTTGGTGAATTATTTTTCCAGTTTGGAAATCAGAGTTCAATGTGCCCGTCGAAACACGTAGAGTTAGTTGGTCATTGGTTCTCCCTATCACTGTTTGTCTTGTGCAGAAATTGCAAACTGTGCCAAACAGGAGGTTAAAGGCACGGACTCCCGAAGAGGTGCGAGTGTTAATAAAGCATCTGGAATGGCAAACGCGAGTACCAGCGTGTAAAACCTGAGATGTGTTTTAGAAACTTTTCCCGATCACATGTTGTATCACACTCTGCGTTTCCCATGCATATTTTAGCTGAAAGATGAATCCCTTAAATCTGGAGATTTGGGACCCATGGAATGGGTACCATGGACTATTAAACAAATATTCAGCATTTGCTCACCAAACCTCTTCAATCCTATCAGCCGCAAGTGTCCTGCCTTATATCTCCCCCAGCTGTGGATGTAGATGTGTTAAATCCAGGTTTCATCACAAGCCCTCAATGAATTATTTAAGAAATTCTCTCTATTACAAAGTCTTTGTGTTTCGGTTTTGAAATTTATTTTTATAGTGGGATTTAGCTGATTTTCACTGCTGTGTTTATGCCACTGTACACACACATGATTCTCTTACAGACACCTATAAATACATGGGTTTTACATTTCTTCATAGTCAGGTATATTCTTATGCATTGAATACGGGGTGTTGAGTCCATTTCGTTCAGCAAGGAGTAGGTCTCTTCTGATATATATTTGGCTTATAAAAAAGTATCTGTACAAATTTCAACCTCTGGTTTTATGCAGCCTCCCAACCCACCATTCCCCTTAAGCAAGCAAAAGTTTATTTTCTAAATGTGAGACTCTGTTGTGTTTTGTAATACAGTTCATGTGTAGTCGTGTTTACATTCCTGATATTAGTGATATCTTATGATGTTTCTTTATCTGTGTAACTTATTTCACTTAGAATCATCATACCTAAATCCACTCATTATGCTGCTACGGGCCTGATGACATTGATTTCACTGCTGCCTGACATTCCATTGTACGTAAGTAGCACAATTTCTATATCCATTTTTCTCTTTCTGAGCTATTGAAGTTGTACTGTAGTTGAGGTTCTTGTAAACAGAGCATTCCCAAATTTTAGGGTGGCTGTGGTTTTTGTTTAAATGTTCCTAAAATATAGGAACATAAGAGGAAGTGCCTTACGCTCTGTAGCTTGATTTTTTAGATGTTTCAGGAAACACCATACACTTCTCCAGAGTGGCTCTTGGCAATTTACATCCTGAACATCAGCATAACAAAGCTCCCTGTTCTCCATAGGCTGCCCTGCCTTTCTGGTTCATAGAATTTTTCAGATGTCTGTTCTGACCAGTGGGAAGAGAGACTTCATTGTAGTGTGGATATCCATTGCACGGTTGCTTGGTTGGCCAAAAAGGACGTACGAGTTTTTTCCTGAATATATTCAGGAAAAAAACGCATACACACTTTTTGGCCAAGTACATCAATGTTGAAGTTCTGCCTCTTTTCATATGCTTTAAATGCAATTCCAATGTACCTCGTGAAATCTGTTTCCTGCAATTGTGTCTGGCATTCAACTCATCTTCACAGCCTTATTTCAATATATTTTGGATGATAGTTGTCCTTTATAACTCTGCACGTTTGTGAAATACAGTAGCCCTAAGCTCCTTTTTTCAAGTCACTTTCTTGTGACCTGGCCGCAAACCGCAGAATTGCTTCAGGCACTAAACTGGTTCCAGCACACCATGCAGAGCATTTGGTGATTTTTTCTTCCTGGTGGGAAATCAGAGTTCAATGTGTCCATCCAAAGACATAGAGTTAGTCACTCATTGGTTCCCCTGATTCCTGTTCATCTTCTGCAGAATTTGCAAGCTGTGAAAACAGGAGTTTAAAGACACTGACTCTCCAAGTGGGGAGAATGTTAGTAAAGTATGTGGAATGCTGAACCCGAGTACCAGGGGGCCAAAACTGAGATGAGTTTTAGAAACTTTGCCTGATTACATTGTGGACCATACTCTGCGTTTCCCATGCATATTTTAGCTGAATGATGAATCCCTTAAACCTGGAGATTTGGGACCCATAGAATGTGTACCAAGCACTATTACATCAAAGTGTCTGCATTTTCTCAACAAATCTCACCAATTCTATCAACCACAAATGTCCAGCCTTATATCTCCCTCAGCTGCAGATGTAGTTGTGGTAAATCCAGGTTTCATCACAAGCCCTAAATGAATTATTTAAGAATTTCTCTCTATTGCACAGTCATTGTGTTTTGTTTTTGAAATTTATTTTTATAGTGGGATTTGTCTGATTTTCACTGCTGTGTTTATGGCACCGTACACACAGAGGATTGTCTTACAGAAACATATAAATACATAGGTTTGAAGTTTCTTAGTAGTCAGTTATATTCCAAACCACTAAATAAGGGGTGTTGAGTCCATTTCGTTGAGCAAGGGGTAGGTCTTGTATAATACATATTGGCTTATAGAAAGGTATCTGTACTAATTTCAACCCCTGGTTTTATGCAGCCTCGCAGTTCAACCTTCCCCTTAGGCAAGCATAGTTCCTTTTGTAAATGTGAGACTCTGTTCTGTTTTGTAATTCAGTTCATGTGTACCCATGTTTACATTCCCAGTACTACTGGAATCTTATGATGTTTCTTTTTCTATGTGACTTATTTAACTTAGAAACATCATACGAAAATCAACTGATTTTGTTCCTATGGGCCAGATGACATGGATTTCATTGCTGAGTGATATTACATTGTACGTAAGTACCACAACAACTATATCCATTTTTCCCTTTCTGGGCTATTGAAGTTGTACCACAGAAAAGTTCTTGTAAAGAGAGCAGCCCCAACCTTTGGTGTGGCTGTGTCTTTTTTATTTAATTTTTCCTAATCTATAGGACCATAAATGGAAGTGCCCCAGGCTCTGTCACTTGGTTTTTTATATGTTCCAGGAAACACCATACACTTCTGCAGTGTGGCTGGTGGCAACTTACATCCCGTACATTAACATAACAAGTCTGCCAGTTCTCCATGGCCTGTCCGGCCTATCTGGATTTTACACGTTTTTTGGGCTGCCCTTTTGAGCGGTGGGACGTGAGACTTCATTGTAGAGCAGATTTCCATTGCAGGCTTGCTGAGTTGGCCAAAAAGAGCATATGCGTTTTTTTCCTGAATATATTCAGGAAAAAACGCATATGCCCTTTTTGGCCAAGTGCATAATTATCGAAGTGCTGCCCCTTTTCCTATGCTTTCAGAGCAATTCTAATCTACCACCTGATATCTCTTTTCTGCAATTCTGCCCTGTGTTCAAATCCTCTTCCCAGCCTTCCTTCAGTAAATTTTCGGATGATAGGGGTCATTTGTATCTCTGCAGGATTGTGAATTACAGTGCCCCTAAGCTCCTTTGTTCAACTCGCTTTCTTGTGAGCTGACCGCAAAACTAAAGAATTGCTTCAGGCCCTAATTTGGTTCTGGCATGGCACACTGAGCCTTTGGTGAATTCTTCTTCCTGGTGGGAAATCAGAGTACAATGTGCCGGTCCAATCACATAGAGTTGGTCCCTCATTGGTTCTCCATATTACTGTTCATCTTCCACAGAAATTGCAAACTGTGCCAAACAAGAGGTTAAAGGCACTGATTCTCCAAGTGGGGAGAACGTCTGGAATGGTGAACCCGTGTATCAGAGGCTGAAAGCTGAGATGAGTTTTAGAAATTTTACCTGGTCACTTGTTGGACCATATTCTGGGTTTTCCATGCATATTTTAGATGAAGGATAAATCCCTTAAACCTGGAGATTTGGGAACTATGGAATAGGTAGCATGCACTATTACATGAAAGGGTCTGCTTTTGCTCACCCAACCTCAGCAATTCTATCGGCCCCAAGTGACCAATCTTATATCTCCCCCAACTGTGGATGTAGAGGTGGTAAATCCAAGTTTAATGCAAGCCCTGAATGAATTATTTAAGAATTTCTCTCTATTTCACAGTTTTTGTGCTTTATTTTTAAAATTTATTTTTATAATGGGATTTAGATTATATTCACTGCTGTGTTTATGCCATTTTACACACACATGATTCTCTTACGGATACCTATAAGTATATGGGTTTTAAGTTTCTTCGTACTCAGGTATATTCCTAGACATTGAATAAGGGGTGTTGAGTCCATTTCGTTGAGCAAAGAGTAGGTCTTGTCTAATATATATTTGGCTTATTGAACGGTATCTGTACTAATGTCAACCTCTGGTTTTATGCAGCCTCCCAGCTCACCTTTCCCCTTAAGCAAGCATAAGTTTCTTTTGTAAATGGGAGACTCTGTTGTGTTTTGTAATGCAGTTCATGCGTAGCCGTGTTTACATTCCCGGTATTAGTGATATCTTATGATGTTTCTTTTTCTGTGTGACTTATTTCACTTAGAACCATCATACCTAAATCCACTCATTTATGCTGCTACTGTCCCGATGCCATTGATTTTATTGTTGAGTGATATTCCATTGTAAGTAAGTACCACAACTTCTGTATCCATTTTTCTCTTTCTGGGCTATTGAAGTTGTACCCTAGTCAACGTTCTCGTAAACAGAGCAACCCCCAACTTTAGTGTGGCTTTGTTTTTTTCATTTAAAATTTCCAAATCTATAGCACCATAAATGGAAGTGCCGTAGGCTTTGTAGCTTGTTTTTTTTTTTTTGTCCCAGGAAACACCATACACTTCTCCAGAGTGGCTGTTGGCAATTTACATCGCACTCATCAGCATAACAAGGCGACTGGTTCTCCATGGCCTGTCTTGCCTCTCTGGATTTTACAATTTTTTCGGACGGCCCTTTTGAGCTGTGGGAAGTGAGACTTCATTGTAGTGCGGATTTCCATTTCAGGCTTGCTGGTTGGCCAAAAAGGGCATTTGCGTTTTTTCCAGAATATATTCAGGAAAAAACGCATACGCCCTTTTTGGTCAAGTGCATCATTATCGAAGTGCTGCCTCTTTTCCTATGCTTTCAGAGCAATTCTTATCTACCACCTGATATCCGTTTTCTGCAATTTTGCCTCGTGTTCAATTACTCTTCACAGCCTTCCTTCAATAAATTTTTAGATGATAGGGGTCATTTGTAACTTTTCAGGATTGTGAATTACAGTACCCCTAAGCTCCTTTGTTCAACTTGCTTTCTTTTTAGCTGACTGCGAAACCCAAGAATTGCTTCTGGCCCTAATTTGGTTCTGGCACGGCACACTGAGCCTTTGGTGAATTCTTATTACTGGTGGGAAATCAGAGTACAATGTGCCCCTCCAAACACATAGAGTTATTCGCTCATTGGTTCTCCATATCCCTGTTCATCTTCCACAGAAATTGCTAAGTATACCAAACAAGAGGTTAAAGGTACTGACTCTCCAAGTGGGGAGAGTGTTAATAAAGCATCTGGAATGGCGAACCCAAGTACCAGGGGGTGAAAATTGAGATGAGTTTTAGAAATTTTGCCTGGTCACTTGTTGCACCATATTCTGGGTTTTTCATGCATATTTTAGCTGAAGGATTAATACCTTAAACCTGAAGATTTGGGACCTATGGAATGGGTACCATCCACTATTCCATGAAAGGGTCTGCATTCGCTCACCAAACCTCACCAATCCTATCAGCCCCAAGTGTCCAGCCTTATATCTACCTCAGCTTTGGATGTAGAGGTGGTAAATCCAACTTTAATGTAAGCTCAGAATGAATAATTTAAGAATTTCTCTCTATTTCACAGTCTTTGTGTTTTGTTTTTAAAATTTATCTTTATAATGGGCTTTAACTTATTTTCACTGCTGTGTTTATACCGTTGTACACACACATGATTTTCTTACGGAGACCTGTAAATATATGGGTTTTAAGTTTCTTCGTACTCAGGTATATTCCTAGGCCTTGAATAAAGGGTGTTGAATCCATTTGGTTGAGCAAGGAGTAGGTCTTGTCTAATATATGCTTAGCTTATGGAATGGTATCTGTACTAATGTCAACCTCTGGTTTTATGCAGCCTCCCCACTCTCCTTTCCCCTTAAGCAAGCATAAGTTTCTTTTGTAAATGTGAGACTGTTGTGTTTTGTAATACTGGTTAACGTACAGCAATAGATTTGGGTTAGAGTACGTGAGAGGGCATGGGTTATTTTTGGTGTATATTTTAGGATTAGGGCAATGGTTCGAGGGTAAGGCTTTGGGAGAGTGTCAGTGTTAGGTTTCGAGTTAGGGTTAGGTTTAGCGCACGGGGAGTATTTAGGGCACTGGTGAGCGTAAGGCTTCACGTGAAGGTCAGGGTTAGGTTTGGTTTAGGGTTAGGGTTAGGGAATGGGGAGTGTTTAGGGTACAGGTGAGAGTACGGCAATGGTTTAGGGTTAGCGTACGTGTGAGGGCATGGGTTAGTGTTGGTGTACTGTTAAGATTAGGGCAAGGGTGAGGGTAAGGCTTTGGTTCAGGGTCAGCGTTAGGGTTCGTGTTAGGGTTATGGTTAGGGAACGGGAAGGGTTTAGGGTACAGGTGAGGGTACGGCAACGGTTTAGGGTTAGGGTAGGTGTGAGGGTATGGGTTAATGTTGGTGTACACATTAAGATTAGGGCACGGGTGAGGTTATGGCTTCAGGTGAGGGTCATGTTTAGGGTTCAGGTTAGGGTTAGGATTAGGGAATGGGGAGGGACTAGGGTACAGGTTAGGGGACAGCAACAGTTTAGGGTTAGAGTACGAGTGAGGGCACTGGTTAGTGTTGGTTTACAGGTTAGGATTTGGGCACCGGTGAGGGTAAAGCTTCGGGTGAGTGTCAGGTTAAGGGTTCGGGTTCGGGTTAGTGTTAGGTAATAGGGAGGGATTAGAGTACAGTTTATGGTACGGCAACAGTTTAGGGTTAGCGTATGTTTGAGGGCATGGGTCAGTGTGTACGGGTTAGGATTAGGGCACGTGTGAGGGCAAGGCTTTGGGTGAGGTTCAGTGTTAGGGTTGGGGTTAGGGTTAGGGAATGGGACGAATTTATTGTACAGGCTAGGTTACGAGAACGGTTAAGGGTTAGCGTACATATGAAGGCATGGGTTAGTGTTGTTGTGCTGGTTAAGATTATAGAACAGGTGAAGGTAAGGCTTCGGGTGAGGGTCATAGTTAGGTTACAGGTTAGGGTTAGGTTTAGGTAATGGCAGAGGATTAGAGTACAGGTTAGGGTACTGCAGGGGTTTAGGGTTAGCATACCTGTGAGGGCACGGGTTAGTGTTGGTGTACTGGATAATTTTAAGGCACGGGTGATAGTAAGGCTTCAGATGAGGGTCATTGTTAGAGTTCAGGTTAAGGTTAGATAATGGGGAAGGATGAGGGTACAGATTAGTGTACGGAAATGGTTTAGGGTTAGCGTACGTGTGAGACCATGTGTTAGTTTTCGTGTATTGTTTAAGATTAGGGCACGGGTGAGGATAAGGCTTTGAGTGAGGGTCAGGTTCAGGGTTTGGTTTAGGGTTAGGGTTAGGGAATTGGGAAGGTTTAGGGTACAGGTTAGGGTACGTGTGAGGGCATGGGTTAGTGTTGGTGTATTGGTTAAGATTAGGGCACGGGTAAGAATAAGGCTTCGGGTGAGTGTCAGGGTTAGGGTTAGGTTTAGGGAATGGTGAAGGTTTAGGGAAAAGGTAGGGAGGGAAAAGGTTTAGCTTTAGTGTACATGTGAAGGCATGGTTTAGTGATGTACTGGTTAATATTCGGGCACGAGTGAGGGTAAGGCTTCGGGTGGGCGTCAGGGATAGGGTTTTGGTTAGGGTTAGGGTTAGTGAATGGGGTGGGATCAGGGTACAGGTTAGGGTATGGAAACGGATTTAGGTTAGCGTAGGTTTGAGGGCACAGGTTAGTGTTCATGTACTGGTTAAGATTAGGTCACAGGTGAGTGTAAGGTTTCAGATGAGGGTCAGGGTTAGGGTTTGGGTTAGGGTTAGGGTTAGGGAATGGGGAGAGATTAGAGTACAGTTTAGGGTATGACAACGGATAAGGGTTCGTGTATGTGTGAGGGCACGGTTTAGTATTGGTGTACTGGTTAAGATTAGGGCACGGGTTAGGGTAAGGCGTCAGGTGAGGGTCAGGGTTAGGGTTCAGGTTAGGGTTAGGGTTAGGGAATGGGGTGGGTTTAGGGTACAGGTTAGGGTACTGCAACGGTTTAGGGTTAGCATACATGTGAGGGCACAGGTTAGCGTTTGTGTACTGGTTAAGATTAGGGCCCGGGTGAGGGTAAGGCTTCGGGTGAGGGACAGGGTTAGGGTTCAGGTTCGGGTTAGGGTTAGGGAATGGGGAGGGAGTAGGGTATAGGTTAGGGTAGTGCGACGGTTTAGGGTTAGCGAACGTGTGAGGGTACGGGTTACTGTTGGTGTACTGGTTAAGATTAGGGCACATGTGAGGGTAAGGCTTCGGGTGAGGGTCTGGGTTAGGGTTCGAGTTAGGGTTACTGTTAGGGAATGGGGAGGGATTAGGGTACAGGTTAGTGTACAGCAGAGATTTAGGGTGAGTGTACGTGTGAGGACACGGTTTAGTATTTGTTGCCTGGTTAAGATAAGGGCATGGGTGAGTGTAAGGCTTCATGTGATGGTCACCATAAGTGTTCAGGTTAGGATTATGGTTAGGCAATGGGGAGGGATTAGGGTATAGGTTAGTGTACTGCAACGGTTTATGATTAACGTGAGTGTGAGGGCACAGGTTAGTGTTTGTATACTGCTTAAGATTAGGCCCCGGGTTAGGGTTAGGCTTCTGGTGAGTGACAGGGTTAGGTTTCAGGTTTGGGTTAGGGTTAGGGAATGGGGAGGGATTAGGGTATAGGTTAGGTTATGACAACGGTTTAGGGTTAGCGTACTTGAGAGGGCACGGGTTAGTGTGGGTGTACTGGTTAATATTAGGGCAAGGGTGAGGGTAAGGCTTCGTGTGAGGGTCAGGGTTATGGTTCGGGTCAGGTTTATGGTTAGGGAATGGGGAGGGATTACGGTACAGGTTAGGGTAGAGCAACAGTTTAGGGTTAGCGTACGTGTGAGGGCACTGGTTAGTGTTGGTGTACTGGTTAAGATTAGGGCACGGGTGTGGGTAAAGCTTTGGGTGAAGGTCAGGGTTAGGGTTCGGGTTCGTGTTAGGGTTAGAGAATGGGGAGGAATTAGGATACAGTTTAGTGTACGGCAACAGTTTAGAGTTAGAGTACGTGTAAGGGCACAGGTTAGTGTTGATGTACTGGTTAAGATTAAGGCACAGGTGAGGGTCAGGGTTAGGTTTCGGGTTAGGGTTAGTGTTAGGGAATGGGCAGGGATTAGGGTACAGGTTAGTTTACGGCAGAGATTTAGGGTTAGCGTACCTGTGAGGGCATGGTTTAGCGTTGATGTACCGGTTAAGATTAGGGCACGGGTGAGGGTAAGGCTTCGGGTGAGGGTCAGCGTTAGGGTTCGGGATAGGGTTATGGTTAGGGAATAGGGTGGGATCAGGGTACAGGTTAGGGTACAGCAACGGATTTTGTTGAGCGTAGGTTTGAGGGCACAGGCTAGTGTTCATGTACTGGCTAAGATTAGGTCACAGGTGAGTGTAAGGCTTCGGGTGAGGGTCAGGGTTAGTGTTCGGGTTAGGGTTAGGGTTAGGGAATGTGGAGGGCTTAGGGTACAGGTTACTGTATGGCAGCGGTTTAGGGTTAGCATACGTGTGAGGGCATGGGTTAGTGTTTGTGTACTGGTTAAGATTAGGGCCCGGGTGAGGGTAAGGCTTCTGATGAGGGACAGGGTTAGGGTTCGGGATAGGGTTAGGGTTAGGGAATGGGGAGCTATTAGGGTATAGGTTAGGGGAAGGCAAAGGTGTTAGGTTAGCGTATGTATGAGGGCACGGATAAATGTTCGTGTTCCTGTTAAGATTAGGGCACGGGTGAGGGTAAGGTATCGGAAGAGTTTTAGGGTTAGGGTTTGTGTTAGGGTTAGGCTTAGGGAATATGGAAGGGATAGGGTACAGGTTAGGGTACGGCAACGGTTTACGGATAGCGTACGTTGGAGGGCATGGGTTAGTGTTGATGTACTGGTTAAGATTAGGGCATGGGTGAGGGTAAGGATTAGGCTGAGGTTCAGGGTTAGGGTTTAGGTTAGGGTTAGGGTTAAGGAATGGGGAGGAATTAGGATACAGGTTAGGGTACGGCAACGGTTTAGGGTTAGCGTACGTGTGAGCGCACGGGTTAGTTTTGGTGTATTGGCTAAGATTAAGGCACGAGTGAGTGTAAGGCTTCGGGTGAGGGTCCGGTTAATGGTTCAGGTTCGGGTTAGGGTTAAGGAATGGGGAGGAATTAGGATACAGATTAGGGTATGGCAACGGTTTAGCGTTAGCGTACGTGTGAGGACACTGGTTAGTACTGGTGTACTGGTTAAGATTAGGGAACGGGTGAGTGTAAGGCTTCGGGTGAGGGTCAGGGTTAGGGTTCGGCTCAGGTTTACGGTAAGGGAATGGGGTGGGATCACGGTACAGGTTAGGGTACGGCAACGGATTTGCGTTAGAGTATGTTTGAGGGCACAGTTTAGTGTTCATGTATTGGTTAAGATTAGTTAACAGGTGAGTGTAAGGCTTCAGGTGAGGGCCAGGTTTAGTGTTCGGGTTAGGTTTAGAGTTAGGGAATGGGGAGGGATTACGGTATAGTTTAGGGTACGACAGCGCTTAAGGGATTGCGTACATGTGAGGGCACTATTTAGAATTGGTGTACTCGTTCAGTTTAGGGCACGGGTGAGGGTAAGGCTTTGGGTGTGGGACAGGATTAGAGTTCACGTTAGGGTTAGGGTTAGGCAGTGGGGAGTGATTAGGTTACAGGTTAGGGTACGGCAACGGTTTAGGGTACGTGTATGTGTGAGGGCAAGGTTGAGTATTGGTGTATTGGTTAAGATTAAGGCACGGGTGAGGGTAAGGCTTCGGCTGTGGGACAGGATTAGAGTTGGCGTTAGGGTTAGGGTTAGGCAATGGGGAGGGATTAGGTTACAGACTACGGTATGGCAACAGTTTAGGGTTATCGTACGTTTGAGGGCACAGGTTATTGTGCATGTCCTGGTTAAGATTATGGCACAGTTGAGGGTAAGATTACAGGTGAGGGTCAGCGTTGGGGTTTGGGTTAGGTTTAGTGGTAGGGAATGGGGAGAGATTAAGGTACAGGTTACTGTACGGCAGTGGTTTGGGTGAGCGTACGTGTGAGGGCATGGGTTAGTGTTGTTGTACTGGTTAAGATTAGGGCATCGGTGAGTGTCAGGCTTCGGTTGAGGGTCAGGTTTTGGTTTCGGGATAGGGAATGGGTAGGGATTAGGGTATAGTTTAGGGTATTGCAACGGTTTTGGTTTAGCGTACGTGTGAGGGCATGGATTAGTGTTTGTGTACTGGTTAAGATTAGGGTCCGGGTGAGGGTAAGGCTTAGGGTGATAGACAGGGTTACGGTTTTGGTTAGGGTTAGGGTTAGGGAATGGAGAGGGATTAGGGTATAGGTTAGGGTACGACAACTCTTTAGGGTTAGCGTACTTGTGAGGGCACGGGTTAGTGTTGGTGTACTGTTTAAGATTAGGGCACTGGTGAGGGTAAGGCTTCAGGTGAGGGTCAGGGTTAGTGTTCGGGTTAGTGTTAGGGTTAAGGAATGGGGAGGGATTAGGGTAAAGGTTAGAGCACGGCAACGGTTTAGGGTTAGCGTACGTTTGAGGGCATGGGTTAGTGTTTATGTACTGGTTAAGATAAGGCCACAGGTGAGGGAAAGGCTTTGGGTGAGGGTCAGGTTTAGGGTTCGGGTTAGGGTTAGTGTTAGTGAATGCGGAGGGATTAGGGTACAGTTTAGGGTACGGCTGTGGTTTAGGGTTAGTGTACGTGTGAGGGCATGGGTTAGTGTTGGTGTACTGGTTAAGATTAGGGCACGGGGGAGGTTAAGGCTTCACGTGAGGGTCAGCGTTAGGGTTCGGGTAGGGATAGTGTTAGGGAATGGGGAGGGATTAGGATACAGTTTAGGGTTTGGCAACAGTTTAGGGTTAGCATACGTGTGAGGGCACTGGTTAGTGTTGGTGTACTGGATAAGATAAGTGCACAGGTGAGGGTTAGGTTTTGGGTGAGGGTCGGAGTTAGGGTTTGGGTTTGGTTTAGGGTTAGGGAATGGGGAGGGTTTAGGGTACAGTTTAGGGCATGGCAACGGTTAAGGTTTCACGTAAGTGTTAGGGCACGATTTATTATGGTTGTACTGGTTAAGATTAGGGCACGGTTGAGGGTAAGGCTTCGGGTGAGGGACAGGATTAGGATTCTTGTTAGGGCTAGGGTTAGGGAATGGGGAGTAATTAGGGTACAGGTTAGGGTACGGCAACGGTTTAGGGTTAGCGTACGTGTGAGGGCACGGGTTAGTGTTGGTGTACTGGTTAAGGTTAGGGTACGGAGTAGGGTAAAGCTTCGGGTGAGTGACAGGTTTAGGGTTCGGGTTAGGTTTAGGGTTAGGTAATGGGGAGAGATTAGTTTACAGGTTATGGTACGGCAACGGTTTAGGGTTATCGTACGTTTGAGGGCACAGGTTAGTTTTCATGTCCTGGTTAAGATTATGGCACAGTTGAGGGTAAGGCTTCTGGTGAGGGTCAGGGTTAGGGTTCGGGTTAGGATTAGTGGTAGGGAATGGGGAGGGATTAGGGTACAGGTTAGTGTACGGCAGTGGTTTAGTGTTAGCGTACGTGTGAGGGCATGGGTTAGTGTTGGTGTACTGGTTAAGATTGGGGCATTGGTGAGTGTCAGGCTTTGAGTGAGGGTCAGGGATAGGGTTCTGGTTAGGGAATGGGTAGGGATTAGGGTATAGTTTATGGTACTGCCACGGTTTAGGGTTAGCGTACGTGTGAGGGCACAGGTTAGTGTTGGTGTACTGGTTAAGATTAGGGCACGGGTGAGGGTAAGGCTTCGGGTGAGGATCAGGTTTAGGGTTCGGGATAGGGTTAGGGAATGGGGTGGCATTAGGGTACAGGTTAGTGTACGGCAACGGTTTAGGTTTAGTGTACGTTTGAGGGCACAGGTTACTGTTGATGTACTGGTTAAGATTAGGGCACAGGTGAGGGTAAGACTTCGTGTGAGAGTTACGGTTAGAGCTCTGGTTAGGGTTAGGGTTAGGGAATGGGGAGAGATTAAGTACAGGTTAGTGTACGGCAGCAGTTTAGGGTTCATATACATGTGAAAGCACAGTTTAGTATTGCTGTACTGTTTAAGATTAGGGCACGGGTGAGGGTAAGGTTTCAGTGAGTGTCAGGGTTAAGGTCCGGGTTAGGCTTAGGGTTAGGGAATGGGTGAGGGTAAGGCTTCGGGTGAAGGTCAGGGTTAGGTTTCGGCTTAGGGTTAGGGTTAGGGAATGGGCAGGGATTAGGGTACAGTTTAGGATACGACAACGTTTAGGGTTAGCGTACGTGTGAGGGCACGTGTTAGTGTTGGTGTACTGGTTAAAATTAGGGCAGGGTGAGTGTAAGCCTTTGGGTGAGGGTCAGGTTAACTGTTCGGTTTAGCGTGAGGGATAGGGAAAGGGGAGGGATTAAGGTACAGCAACGGTTTAGGGTTAGCGTACGTGTGAATTCACGTGTTAGTATTGGTGTACTGGTTAAGGTTAGGGCACGGGTGAGGGTAAGGCTTCGCGTGAGGGTCAGGTTTAGGGTTCGGGTAATGGTTAGTGAATGGGGAGGGGTTAGGGTACAGGTTAGGGTACGGCTGCAGTTTAGGATTAGTGTACGTGTGAGGGCACGGGTTAGTGTTGGTGTACTGGTTAAGATTAGGACATGGGTGGGTGTAAGGCTTCGGGTGAGGGTCAGGTTAAGGGTTCGGTTTAGGGTTAGGTTTAGGGAATGGGGAGAGATTAGGGTACAGCTTACTGTACGGCAGCGGTTTAGGGTTAGATTACGTGTGAGGGCAAGGTTTTGTGTTGGTGTACTGGTTAAGATTAGGGCACGGGGAGGGTAATGCTCTGGTGAGGGACAGGGTTATGGTTCAGGTTAGGTTTAGGGTTAGAAATTGAGGAAGGATTAGGGTATAGGTTACGGTATGGCAACCGTTTATGGTTAGCGTACGTGTGAGGGCATGGGTTATTGTCTGTGTACTGATTAAGATTAGGATACGTGTGAAGGTAAGGCTTCGAGTGAGGGTCAGGATTAGTATTCTGGTTAAGGTTAGGATGCGTGTGAAGGTAAGGCTTCGAGTCAGGGTCAGGATTAGTATTCTGGTTAAGGTCAGGGTTATGGAATGGGGAGGGGTTAGTGTACAGGTTAGAGTACGGCAATGGTTTAGGGTTAGGGTACGTTTGAGGGCATGGATTAGTGTTGATTTACAGGTTAATATTAGGTCACGGCTGAGGGTAAGGCTTCGGGAGAGGGTCAGGGTTAGGGTTCGCGTTAGGATTAGGGTTAGGAAATGGGGAGAGATTAGGATACAGGTTAGGGTACGGCTACAATTTAGGGTTAGTGCACATGTGAGGGAACGGGTTAGTGTTTGTGTACTGGTAAAGATTAGGGCCCGGGTGAGGGTAAGGCTAAGGGTGATGGACAGGGTTAGGGTTTAGGTTAGCGTTAACGTTAGCGAATGGGGAGGGATTAGGGTGTAGGTTAGGGTACGGAAACAGTTTAGGGTTAGCGTACTTCTGAGGGCACGGGTTAGTGTTGGTGTACTGTTTAAGATTAGGGCACAGGTGAGGGTAAGGCTTCGGGTGAGGGTCAGGGTTTGTGTTCGGGTTAGTGTTAGAGTTAAGGAATGGGGAAGGATTAGGGTACAGGTAAGAGTACGGCAACCGTTTAGGGTTAGCGTACATTTGAGGGCATGGCTTAGTGTTGATGTACTAGTTAAGATAAGGCCACAGGTGGGGGTAAGGCTTCGGGCGAGGGTCAGGTGTAGGGTTCACGTTAGGGATAGTGTTATTGAATGCGGAGGAATTAGGTTACAGTTTAGGGTACAGCTGCGGTTTCGGATTAGTGTACGTGTGAGGGCACGGGTTAGTGTTGGTGTACTGGGTAAGATTAGTGCACAGGTGAAGGTTAGGCTTCGGGTGAGGTTCAGGGTTAGGGTTTGGGTTTGGGTTAGGGTTAGTGAATGGGGAGGGATTAGGGTACAGATTAGGGCATGGCAACGGTTAAGGTTTCGTGTAAGTGTTAAGGCAAGATTTATTATGGTTCTACCGGTTAAGATTAGGGCACGGGTGAGGGTAAGGCTTCGGGTGAGTGACAGGTTTAGGGTTCTTGTTAGGGCTAGGGTGAGGTAATGGGGAGGAATTAGGGTACAGGTTAGGGTACGGCAACGGTTTAGGGTTAGTGTACGTGTGAGGGCATGGGTTAGTGTTGGTGTACTGGTTAAGATTAGTTCACAGGTGAGGGTAAGGCTTTGAGTGAGTGTCAGGGTTAGTATTCTGGTTAGGGTTAAGGTTAGGGAATGGGGAGGGATTAGGGTACAGGTTAGAATACGGCATCGGTTTAGGGTTAGCGTACGTTTGAGGGCATGGATTAGTGTTGATTTACAGGTTAATATTAGGGAACGGTTGAGGGTAAGGCTTTGGGTGAGGGTCAGGGTTAGGGTTTGAGATAGGGTTAGGGAATGGGGTTGGATTAGGGTACAGGTTAGGGCACGGCAACGGTTTAGGTTTAGCGTACGTTTGAGGGCACAGGTTAGTTTTGATGTACTGGTTAAGATTAGGGCACAGGTGAGGGTAAGACATCAGGTGAGGGTCACGTTTAGGGCTCCGGTTAGGGTTAGGGTTAGGGAATGGGGAGGGATTAGGTACAGGTTAGTGTACGGCAGCGGTTTAGGGTTCGTATACAAGTGAGAGCACAGTTTCGTACTGGTGTACTGTTTAAGATTAGGGCATGGGTGAGGGTAAGGCTTCGGGTGAGGGACAGGATTAGGGTTCGGGTTAGGGTTAGGGAACGGGGAGGGATTAGAATACATTTTAGGGTATGATACCGCTTAAGGATTAGCGTACGTGTGAGGGCACTGGTTAGTGTTGGTGTACTGGTTAAGATTAGGGCACGGGTGAGGGTAAGGCGTCGGGTGAGGGACAGGATTAGGGTTCGGGTTAGGATTAGGTTTAGGCAATGGGGAGGGATTAGGTTACAGGTTAGGGTACAGCAACGGTTTAGGGTTCGTGTACGTGTGAGGGCATGGGTTAGTATTGGATTACTGGTTAAGTTTACGGCACGGGTGAGGGTAAGGATTTAGGTGAGAGTCAAGGTTTGGTTTCGGGTTAGGGTTAGTTTTAGGGAATGGGGTGGGACTAGAGTAGAGCTTAGGGTACGGAAAGGGTTTAGGGTTAACGTACGTGTGAGGGCATGGTTTAGTGTTGGTGTACTGGTTAAGTTTAGGGCACGAGTGAGGATAAGGCTTCTGGTGAGGGTCAGGGTTAGGGTTCGGGTTAGGGTTAGGGTTATTGAATGGGGAGGGATTAGGGTACAGGTTAGAGTACAGCAACGGTTTAGGGTTTTCGTAAGTTTGAGGGCATGGATTAGTGTTGATATACTGGTTAACATTAGGGCACGGGTGAGGGTAAGACTTCGGGTAGGGTCAGGGTTCGGGTTAGGGTTCGGGAATGGGGACGGATTAGGGTTCAGGTTAGAGTACGGCTGCAGTTTATGGTTAGCATACGTGTGAGGGAATGGGTTAGTGTTGGTGTACTTGTTAAAATTACTGCACAGGTGAGTGTAAGGCTTCGTTTCAGGGTCATTGTTTTGGGTTAGGCTTAGTGTTAGGGAATGGGGAGGGATTAGGATTCAGGTTAGGGTTCGGCAACGGTTTAGGGTTCGCGTATGTGTGAGGGCACGGGTTAGTGTTGGTGTACTGGTTAAGATTAGTGCACGTGTCAGGGTTAGACTTCGGGTGAGGGACAGGTTTAGGGTTTGTGTTAGGGTTAGGTTTAGGGAATGGGAAGGGTTTAGGGTACAGGTTAGGCCACTGTGATGGTTAAGTGTTAGCATACGTGTGAGGGCACGGGTTAGTATTGGTGTACTGGTTAAGATTAGGGAATGGGTGTGGGTAAGGCTTCGGGTGACGATCAGGTTTAGGATTCGGGTTAGCGTTAGGGAATGGGGTGGGATTAGGGTACAGGTTAGGTTACGACAATGGTTTAGGGTTAGCGCACGTTTGAGGGCACAGTTTAGTGTCGATGTACTGGTTAATATTATGGCACAGGTGAGGGTAAGACTTCGGGTTAGGGTCATAGTTAGGGTTTGGGCTAGGGTTAGTGTTAGGGAATTGGGAGGGATCAGGATACAGGTTAGGGTTCAGAAACGGTTAAGGGTTAGCGTACGTGTGAGAGCACTGTTTAGTGTTGATGTACTAGTTAAGATTAGTGCACAGGTGAGGGTAAGCCTTCGGGTGAGGGACAGGGGTAGGGTTTGGTTTTGGGTTAGGGTTAGGGAATGGGGGGGTTTAGGGTACTGTTTAGGGCATGGCAACTGTAAAGATTTCGTGTACGTGTTAGGGCATGGTTTATTATTGGTGTACTGGTTAAGAATAAGGCACGGGTGAGGGTAAGGTTTCGGGTGAGGGTCAGGGTTAGGGTTCGGGTTCGGGTTCGGGTTAGGGAATGAGGAGGGATTAGGGTATAGTTTAGGGTACGAAAATGCTTAAGGGTTAGCCTAAGTGTGTGAGCATGGGTTAGTGTTGGTGTACTGGTTAATATTAGGGCACCGGTGAGGGTAAGTCTTCAGATGAGGGACAGGATTAGGGTTCGGGTTAGGGTTCGGGTTAGGCAATGGGGAGGGATTAGGTTACAGGTTAGAGTACGACAACGGTTTAGGGTTCATGTACGTGTGAGGGCACGGGTTGATATTGGTTTACTGTGTAAGATTAGGGCACGGGTGAGGGTTAGGCTCCAGGTGAGGGTCAGGGTTAGGGTTCGGGTTAGTGTTAGGGTTAGGGAATGGGGTGGAACCAGGCTACACCTTAGGGTATGGCAACGGTTTAAGGTTAGCGTACGTGTGAGGGCACGGACTAGTGTGGAGTACTGGTTAAGATTAGGGCACGGGTGACGGTTTGGCTTCGGGACAAAGTCAGAGTTAGGTTTTGGCTTAGGGTTAGGGTTAGGGAATATTGAGGGTTTAGGGTACAATTTAGGTTAGAACAATGGTTAGGGTTACCGTAGGTGTGAGGGCACGTGTTAGTGTTGTTGTACTGGTTAAGATTAGGGCAGGGGGCAGGGTGAGGCTTCGGGTGAATGACAGTTTTAGGGTTCGGGTTCGGGTTAGGGTGAGGCAATGGGGAGGGATTAGGTTACAGGTTATGGTAAGGCAACGGTTTAGGGTTATAGTACGTTTGAGGGCAGAGGTTACTGTTGGTTTACTGGTTAAGATAAGGGCATAGGTGAGTGTAAGGCTTCGGGTATGGATCAGGGTAAGGATTCGGGTTAGGGAATTGGGAGGGATTAGGGTATAGGTTAGGGTAATGCAATGGTTTAGGATTAGCATACGTGTGAGGGCACAGGTTAGTGTTGTGTACTGGTTAATATTAGGGCCCGGGTGAGGGTAAGGCTTCGGGTGAGTGACAGGGTTAGGATTCGGGTCAGGGTTAAGGTTAGGCAATGGGGAGGGATTAGGGTATATTTTAGGTTACGACAACGGTTTAGGGTTTGCATACGTGTGAGGGCATGTGTTAGTTTTGGTGTACTGGTTAAGATTAGGGCACGGGTAAGGGTAAGGCTTCGGGTGAGGGTCAGGCTTACGGTTCGGGTTAGGGTTACTGTTAGGGAATGGGGAGGGTTTAGGATACAGGTTAGGGTTCGGCAACAGTTTAGGATTAGCGTACATGTGAGGGCACTGGTTAGTGTTGGTGTACTTGTTAAGATAAGGGCACAGGTGAGGGTTAGGGTGAGGGTGAGGGACAGGGTTAGGGTTTGGGTTTTGGTTAGGGTTAGGGAATGTGGAGGGCTTAGGGTATAGTGTAAGGCATGGCAACGGTTAAGGTTTCGTGTACGTGTTAGGGCACGGTTTAGTATGGTTGTGCTGGTTAAGATTAGGGCACGGTTGAGGGTAAGGATTCAGGGGAGGGTCAGGGTTAGGGTTCGTGTTAGGGTTAGAGTTATGGAATGGGGAGGAATTAGGATACAGGTTAGGGTACGACAACGGCTTAGGTTTAGCGTACATCTGAGGGAACGGGTTAGTGTTGGTGAACTGATTAAGATTAAGGCACGGGTGAGTGTAAGGCATCGGGTGAGTGTCAGGTTAAGGGTTCGGTTTAGGGTTAGGGTTAGGGAATGGGGAGGGTTTAGGGTACAGGTAAGGGAACGGCAAAGGTTTAGCGATAACGTACGTGTGAGGGCAATGTTTAGTGCTGGTGTACTGGTTAATATTAGAGCACGGGTGAGGGTAAAGCTTCGGGTGAGGGTCAGTGTTAGGGTTCGGGTTAGGGTTAGGATTAGGGAATGCGGAGGAATTAGGATACATGTTATGGTATGGCAAAGCTTTTCGCTTAGTGTACGTGTGAGGGCACAGGTTAATGTTGATGTACTGATTAAGATTAGGGCACATGTGAGGGTAAGGCTTCGGGTGAGAGTCAGGGTTATGCCTCGGGTTAGGGTTAAGGTTAGGGAATGGGGAGGGATTAGGGTACAGGTTAGTGTACAGCAGATGTTTTTGTTTTGGGTTAGGGTTAGGGAATGGGAAGGGATTAGGGCACAGGTTAGGGCATGGCAGTGGTTAATAATTTGCGTAAGTGTGAGGGCACGGTTTAGTATTGTTGTACTGGTTAAGATTAGGGCACGGGTGACGGTAAGGCTTCGGGTGAGGGTCAGGGTTAGGGTTTGGCTTAGCGTTAGGGTTAGGGAATGTGGAGGGATTAGGGTAAAGTTTAGGGTACGGCTGCTGTTTAATGTTAGCGTACATGTGAGAGCACAGTTTAGTGTTGGTGTACTGGTTAAGATTAGGGCAGGGGGCAGGGTGAGGCTTCGGGTGAGAGACAGTTTTAGGGTTCGGGTTCGGGTTAGAGTGAGGCAATGGGTAGGGATTAGGTTACAGGTGATGGTAAGGCAACGGTTTAGGGTTATCGTACGTTTGAGGGCAGAGGTTAGTGTGCATGTCCTGCTTAAGATTATGGCACAAGTGAGGGTAAGTCTTCGTTTGAGGGTCAGGGTTAGGGTTCAGTTGAGGGTTAGTGGTAGGGAATGGGGAGGGATTAGGGTACAGGTTAGTGTACGGTTACAGTTTAGGTTTAGCGTACGTGTGAGGGCACGGGTTAGTCTTGGTGTACTGATTAAAACTAGGACACGGGTGAGTGTAAGGCTTTGGGTGAGGGTCAGGTTAAGTGTTCGGTTTAGTGTTAGTGTTAGGGAATGGGGAGATTTAGGGTACAGGTTAGGTTACGGCAATGGTTTATGTTTATCGTACGTTTGGGGGCACAAGTTAGTGTTGATTTACTGCTTAAGATTAGGGCACAGGTGAGGGTAAGGCTTCGGTGACGGACAGGATTAGGGTTAGGGTTAGGGTTAGGCAATGGGGAGGGATTAGGTTACAAGTTAGGGTACAGCAACGTTTTACGGTTCGTGTACTTGTGATTGCACTGGTTAGTATTGGTGTATGTGTTAAGATTAGGTCACGGGTGAGGGTAAGGCTTCAGGTGAGGGTCAGGGTTAGGATTCGGGTTAGGGTTAGGGTTAGGAAATAGGGTGGGACTATTGTAAAGTTTAGGGTACGGAAACTGTTCAGGGTTATCATACATTTGAGGGCACAAGTTAGTGTTGATGTCATGGTCAAGATTAGGGAACAGGTGAGGGTAAGGCTTCGGGTGAGAGTCAGGGTTAGGGTGGGTGTTAGGGTTAGTTTTATTGAATGAGGAGGGATTAGGGTACAGATTACTGTACTGCAGGGGTTTAGGATTCGTGTACGTGTGAGGGCACGGGTTAGTGTTGGTGAACTGGTTAAGATTAAGGCACGGGTGAGTGTAAGGTTTCGGGTGAGGGTCAGGTTTAGGGTTCAGGTTAGGGTTAGGGTTAGGGAATGGAGAGGGATTAGGGTACAGGTTAGGGTACCGCTGCGGTTTAGTGTTAGCGTACGTGTGAGGGCACGAGTTAGTCTTGGTGTCCTGGTTAAGATTAGGGCATGGGTGAGGGTAAGGCTTCGGGTGAGGGTCAGGGTTAGGATTCGGGTTAGGGTTAGGGTTAGGGAATGGGGAGATATTAGGGCACAGTTTAGGGTACCACAACGCTTAAGGTTTAGCGTACCTGTGAGGTCACTAGTTAGTGTTAGTGTACTGCTTACGATTAGGGCACTGGTGAGGGTAAGGCCTCGGAAGAGGGTCACGTTAAGGGTTAGGGTTAGGGTTAGGGTTAGGGAATGGGGATTGATTAGGGTACAGGTTAGGGTACGGCAATGGCTTAGGGTTAGCGTACGTTAGAGGGCATGGGTTAGTGTTGATGTACTGGTTAAAATTAGGACACGGGTGAGGGTAAAGTTTCGGGTGAGTGCCATGGTTAGGTTTCAGGTTAGGGTTAGGGTTAGGGAATGGAGAGGGATTAGGGTACAGGTTAGGGTACCGCTGCGGTTTAGTGTTAGCGTACGTGTGAGGTCACAAGTTAGTCTTGGTGTCCTGGTTAAGATTAGGGCACGGGTGAGGGTAAGGCTTCGGGTGAGGGTCAGGGTTAGGATTCGGGTTAGGGTTAGGGTTAGGGAATGGAGAGGGATTAGGGTACATGTTAGGGTACGACAATGCTTAAGGGTTAGCGTAAGTGTGAGGGCACGAGTTAGTGTTGGTGTACTGGTTAAGACAAGGGCACCGATGAGGGTAAGGCCTCGGAAAAGGGTCACGTTCAGGGTTTCGCTTAGGGTTAGGGTTTGGGAATAGGGAGGCATTAGAGTACAGGATAGGGTACGACAATGCTTAAGGGTTAGCGTACGTTTGAGGGCATGAGTTAGTGTTTGTGTACTGGTTAAGATTAGGGCATTGGTTAGGGTAGGGCATCGGAAGTGGGTCAGTTTTAGGGATGGGGTTAGGGTTAGGGTTAAGGAATGGGGAGGGATTAGGGTACAAGTTAGGGTACGACAACGCTTAAGGTTTAGCGTACGTGCGAGGGCACGAGTTAGTGTTGGTGTCCTGGTTAAGATTAGGGCACGGGTGAGCGTAAGGCTTTGGGTGAGGGTCAGGGTTAGGATTCGGGTTAGGGTTAGGGTTAAGGAATGCAGATGGATTAGGGTACAGCTTAGGGTACGACAGTGCTTAAGGGTTAGCGTTCGTGTGAGGGCAAAGGTTAGTGTTAGTGTCCTGGTTAAGATTAGGGCACGGGTGAGGGTAAGGCTTCAGGTGAGGGTCAGGGTTATGATTCGGGTTATGGTTAGGCTTAGTGAATGGGGAGGGATTAGGGTACAGTTTAGGGTACGACAACGATTAATGGTTAGCGTACGTGTGAGGGCACGATTTAGTGTTGGTATCCGGGTTAAGATTAGGGCACAGGTGACGGTAAGGTTTCGGGTGAAGGTCAGGGATAGAATTCTGGTTAGGGTTAGGGTTAGGGAATGGGGAGATATTAGGGCACAGTTTAGGGTACCACAACGCTTAAGGTTTAGCGTACGTGTGAGGGCACGAGTTAGTGTTGGTGTCCTGGTTAAGATTAGGGCACGGGTGAGGGAAAGGTTTCGGGTGAGATTCAGGGATAGAATTCGGGTTAGGGTTAGGGTTAGGGAATGGGGAGATATTAGGGCACAGTTTAGGGTACCACAACGCTTAAGGTTTAGCGTACGTGTGAAGTCACTAGTTAGTGTTAGTGTACTGCTTACGATTAGGGCACGGGTGAGGGTAAGGCCTCGGAAGAGGGTCACGTTAAGGGTTAGGGTTAGGGTGAGGGTTAGGGAATGGGGATTGATTAGGGTACAGGTTAGTGTACGGCAATGGCTTAGGGTTATCGTACGTTAGAGGGCATCGGTTAGTGTTGATGTACTGGTTAAAATTAGGACACGGGTGAGGGTAAAGTTTCGGGTGAGTGTCATGGTTAGGTTTCAGGTTAGGGTTAGGGTTAGGGAATGGAGAGGGATTAGGGTACAGGTTAGGGTACTGCTGCGGTTTAGTGTTAGCATACGTGTGAGGGCACGAGTTAGTCTTGGTGTCCTGGTTAAGATTAGGGCACGGGTGAGTGTAAGGCTTCGGGTGAGGGTTAGGGTTAGGATTCGGGTTAGGGTTAGTGTTCGGGAATGGAGAGGGATTAGGGTACAGGTTAGGGTACGACAATGCTTAAGGGTTAGCGTAAGTGTGAGGGCACGAGTTAGTGTTGGTGTACTGGTTAAGACAAAGGCACCGATGAGGGTAAGGCCTCGGAAAAGGGTCACATTCAGGGTTTCGCTTAGGGTTAGGGTTAGGGAATGGGGAGGGATTAGGGTACAGGATAGGGTACGACAATGCTTAAGGGTTAGCGTACGTTTGAGGGCATGAGTTAGGGTTTGTGTACTGGTTAAGGTTAGGGCATTGGTTAGGGTAGGGCATCGGAAGTGGGTTAGGTTTAGGGATGGGGTTAGGGTTAGGGTTAAGGAATGGGGAGGGATTAGGGTACAATTTATGATACGACAACACTTAAGGTTTAGTGTACGTGTGAGGGCACGAGTTAGTGTTGGTGTCCTGGTTAAGATTAGGGCACGGATGAGGGTAAGGCTTCGGGTGAGGGTGAAGGTTAGGATTCGGTTTAGGGTTAGGGTTAAGGAATGCAGAGCGATTAGGGTACAGCTTAGGGTACGACAGTGCTTAAGGGTTAGCGTTCGTGTGAGGTCACTAGTTAGTGTTAGTGTACTGCTTACGATTAGGGCACGGGTGAGGGTAAGGCCTCGGAAGATGGTCACGTTAAGGGTTAGGGTTAGGGTTAGGGTTAGGGAATGGAGACTGATTAGTGTACAGGTTAGGGTACGGCAATGGCTTAGGGTTAGCGTACGTTAGAGGGCATGGGTTAGTGTTGATGTACTGCTTAAAATTAGGACACGGGTGAGGGTAAAGTTTCGGGTGAGTGTCATGGTTATGTTTCAGGTTAGGGTTAGGTTTAGGGAATGGAGAGGGATTAGGGTACAGGTTAGGGTACTGTTGCGGTTTAGTGTTAGCATACGTGTGAGGGCACGAGTTAGTGTTGGTGTCCTGGTTAGGATTAGGGCACGGGTGAGGGTAAGGCTTCGGGTGAGGGTCAGGGTTAGGATTCGTGTTAGGGTTAGGGTTAAGGAATGCAGAGGGATTAGGGTACAGCTTAGTGTACGACAGTGCTTAAGGGTTAGCGTTCATGTGAGGGCAAGGGTTAGTGTTAGTGCCCTGGTTAAGATTAGGCCACGGGTGAGGGTAAGGCTTCAGGTGAGGGTCAGGGTTAGGATTCGGGTTAGGGTTAGGGTTAGGGAATGGGGAGGGATTAGGGTACAATTTAGGGTACGACAACGCTTAAGGTTTAGCGTACGTGTGAGGTCACTAGTTAGTGTTAGTGTACTGCTTACGATTAGGGCACGGGTGAGGGTAAGGCCTCGGAAGATGGTCACGTTAAGGGTTAGGGTTAGGGTTAGGGTTAGGGAATGGAGACTGATTAGTGTACAGGTTAGGGTACGGCAATGGATTAGGGTTAGCGTACGTTAGAGGGCATGGGTTAGTGTTGATGTACTGGTTAAAATTAGGACACGGATGAGGGTAAAGTTTCGGGTGAGTGTCATGGTTATGTTTCAGGTTAGGGTTAGGTTTAGGGAATGGAGAGGGATTAGGGTACAGGTTAGGGTACTGTTGCGGTTTAGTGTTAGCATACGTGTGAGGGCACGAGTTAGTGTTGGTGTCCTGGTTAGGATTAGGGCACGGGTGAGGGTAAGGCTTCGGGTGAGGGTCAGGGTTAGGATTCGTGTTAGGGTTAGGGTTAAGGAATGCAGAGGGATTAGGGTACAGCTTAGTGTACGACAGTGCTTAAGGGTTAGCGTTCATGTGAGGGCAAAGGTTAGTGTTAGTGCCCTGGTTAAGATTAGGGCACGGGTGAGGGTAAGGCTTCAGGTGAGGGTCAGGGTTAGGATTCTGGTTAGGGTTAGGGTTAGGGAATGGGGAGGGATTAGGGTAGTGTTTAGGATACGACAACGATTAAGGGTTAGCGTACGTGTGAGGGCACGAGTTAGTGTTGGTGTTCTGGTTAAGATTAGGGCACGGGTGAGGGTAAGGTTTCGGGTGAGGGTCAGGGATAGAATTCGGGTTAGGGTTAGGGTTAGGGAATGGGGAGATATTAGGGCACAGTTTAGGGTACCACAACGCTTAAGGTTTAGCGTACGTGTGAGGTCACTAGTTAGTGTTAGTGTACTGCTTACGATTAGGGCACGGGTGAGGGTAAGGCCTCGGAAGAGGGTCACGTTAAGGGTTAGGTTTAGGGTTAGGGTTAGGGAATGGGGATTGATTAGGGTACAGGTTAGGGTACGGCAATGGCTTAGGGTTAGCGTACGTTAGAGGGCATGGGTTAGTGTTGATGTACTGGTTAAAATTAGGACACGGGTGAGGGTAAAGTTTCAGGTGAGTGTCATGGTTAGGTTTCAGGTTAGGGTTAGGGTTAGGGAATGGAGAGGGATTTGGGTACAGGTTAGGGTACGAGAATGCTTAAGGGTTAGAGTAAGTGTGAGGGCACGAGTTAGTGTTGGTGTACTGGTTAAGACAAGGGCACCGATGTGGGTAAGGCCTCGGAAAACGCTCACTTTCAGGGTTTCGCTTAGGGTTAGGGTTAGGGAATGGGGAGGGATTAGGGTACAGGATAGGGTACGACATTGCTTAAGGGTTAGCGTACGTTTGAGGGCATGAGTTAGTGTTTGTGTACTGGTTAAGGTTAGGGCATTGGTTAGGGTAGGGCATCGGAACTGGGTCAGGTTTAGGGATGGGGTTAAGGTTAGGGTTAAGGAATGGGGAGGGATTAGGGTACAATTTAGGGTACGACAACGCTTAAGGTTTAGCGTACGTGTGAGGGCACGAGTTAGTGTTTGTGTCCTGGTTAAGATTAGGGCACGGGTGAGGGTAAGGCTTCGGGTGAGGGTCAGGGTTAGGATTCGGGTTAGGGTTAGGGTTAAGGAATGCAGAGGGATTAGGGTACAGTTTAGGGTACGACAGTCCTTAAGGGTTAGCGTTCGTGTGAGGGCAAGGGTTAGTGTTAGTGTCCTGGTTAAGATTAGGGCACGGGTGAGGGTAAGGCTTCAGGTGAGGGTCAGGGTTAGGATTCGGGTTAGGGTTAAGGTTATGGAATGGGAAGGGATTAGGGTACAGTTTAGGGTACGACAACGAATAAGGGTTAGCGTACGTGTGAGGGCACGAGTTAGTGTTGGTGTCCTGGTTAAGATTAGGGCACGGGTGAGGGTAAGGTTTCGGGTGAGGGTCAGGGATAGAATTCGGGTTAGGGTTATGGTTAGGGAATGGGGAGATATTAGGGCACAGTTTAGGGTACCACAACGCTTAAGGTTTAGCGTACGTGTGAGGTCACTAGTTAGTGTTAGTGTACTGCTTACGATTAGGGCACGGGTGAGTGTAAGGCCTCGGAAGAGGGTCACGTTAAGGGTTAGGGTTAGGGTTAGGGTTAGGGAATGGGGATTTGTTAGGGTACAGGTTAGTGTACGGCAATGGCTTAGGGTTAGCGTACGTTAGAGGGCATGGGTTAGTGTTGATGTACTGGTTAAAATTACGACACAGGTGAGGGTAAAGTTTCGGGTGAGTGTCATGGTTAAGTTTCAGGTTAGGGTTAGGGTTAGGGAATGGAGAGGGATTAGGGTACAGGTTAGGGTACCGCTGCGGTTTAGTGTTAGCATACGTGTCAGGGCACGAGTTAGTCTTGGTGTCCTGGTTAAGATTAGGGCACGGGTGAGGGTAAGGCTTCGGGTGAGGGTCAGGTTTAGGATTCGGGTTAGGTTTAGGGTTAGGGAATGGAGATGGATTAGGGTACATGTTAGTGTACGACAATGCTTAAGTGTTAGCGTAAGTGTGAGGGCACGAGTTAGTGTTGGTGTACTGGTGAAGACAAGGGCACCGATGAGGGTAAGGCCTTGGAAAAGGGTCACGTTCAGGGTTTCGCTTAGGGTTAGGGTTAGGGAATGGGGAGGGATTAGGGTACAGGATAGGGTACGACAATGCTTAAGGGTTAGCGTACGTTTGAGGGCATGAGTTAGTCTTTGTGTACTGGTTGAGTTTAGGGCATTGGTTAGGGTAGGGCATCGGAAGTGGGTCAGGTTTAGGGATGGGGTTAGGGATAGGGTTAAGGAATGGGGAGGGATTAGGGTACAATTTAGGGTACGACAACGCTTAAGGTTTAGCGTACGTGTGAGGGCACGTGTTAGTGTTGGTGTCCTCGTTAAGATTAGGGCACGGGTGAGGGTAAGGCTTCGGGTGAGGGTCAGGGTTAGGATTCGTGTTAGGGTTAGGGTTAAGGAATGCAGAGGGATTAGGGTACAGCTTAGGGTACGACAGTGCTTAAGGGTTAGCGTTCGTGTGAGGGCAAGTGTTAGTGTGTTCCCTGGTTAAGATTAGGGCACGGGTGAGCGTAAGGCTTCAGGTGAGGGTCAGAGTTAGGATTCGGGTTAGGGTTAGGGTTAGGGAATGGGGAGGGATTAGGGTACAGTTTAGGGTACGACAACGATTAAGGGTTAGCGTACGTGTGAGGGCACGAGTTAATCTTGGTGTCCTGGTTAAGATTAGGGCACGGTCGAGGGTAAGGCTTCAGGTGAGGGTCAGGGTTAGGATTCGGGTTAGGGTTAGGGTTAGGGAATGGAGAGGGATTAGGGTACATATTAGGGTACAATGCTTAAGGGTTAGCGTAAGTGTGAGGGCACGAGTTAGTGTTGGTGTACTGGTTAAGACAAGGGCACCGATGAGGGTAAGGCCTCGGAAAAGGGTCACGTTCAAGGTTTCGCATAGGGTTAGGGTTAGGGAATGGGGAGGCAATAGGGTACAGGATAGGGTACGTCAATGCTTAAGGGTTAGCGTACGTTTGAGGGCATGAGTTAGTGTTTGTGTACTGGTTAAGATTAGGGCATTGGTTAGGGTAGGGCATCGGAAGTGGGTCAGTTTTAGGGATGGGGTTAGGGTTAGGGTTAAGGAATGGGGAGGGATTAGGGCACAGTTTAGGGTACCACAACGCTTAAGGTTTAGCGTACGTGTGAGGTCACTGGTTAGTGTTAGTGTACTGCTTACGATTAGGGCACGGGTGAGGGTAAGGCCTCGGAAGAGGGTCACGTTAAGGGTTAGGGTTAGGGTTAGGTTTAGGGAATGGGGATTGATTAGGGTACAGGTTAGGGTACGGCAATGGCTTAGGGTTAACCTACGTTAGAGGGCATGGGTTAGTGTTGATGTACTGTTTAAAATTAGAACACGGGTGAGGGTAAAGTTTCGGGTGAGTGTCATGGTTAGGTTTCAGGTTAGGGTTAGGGTTAGGGAATGGAGAGGGATTAGGGTACAGGTTAGGGTACCGCTGCGGTTTAGTGATAGCGTACGTGTGAGGGCACGAGTTAGTCTTGGTGTCCTGGTTAAGTTTAGGGCACGGGTGAGGGTAAGGCTTCGGGTGAGGGTCAGGTTTAGGATTCGGGTTAGGGTTAGGGTTAGGGAATGGAGAGGGATTAGGGTACATGTTAGTGTACGACAATGCTTAAGTGTTAGCGTAAGTGTGAGGGCACGAGTTAGTGTTGGTGTACTGGTTAAGACAAGGGCACCGATGAGGGTAAGGCCTCGGAAAAGGGTCACGTTCAGGGTTTCGCTTAGGATTAGGGTTAGGGAATGGGGAGGGATTAGGGTACAGGATAGGGTACGACAATGCTTAAGGGTTAGCGTACGTTTGAGGGCATGAGTTAGTCTTTGTGTACTGGTTGAGGTTAGGGCATTGGTTAGGGTAGGGCATCGGAAGTGGGTCAGGTTTAGGGATGGGGTTAGGGTTAGGGTTAAGGAATGGGGAGGGATTAGGGTACAATTTAGGGTACGACAACGCTTAAGGTTTAGCGTACGTGTTAGGGCACGAGTTAGTGTTGGTGTCCTGGTTAAGATTAGGGCATGGGTGAGGGTAAGGCTTCGGGTGAGGGTCAGGGTTAGGATTCGTGTTAGGGTTAGGGGTAAGGAATGCAGAGGGATAAGGGTACAGCTTAGGGTACGACAGTGCTTAAGGGTTAGCGTTCGTGTGAGGGCAAGGGTTAGTGTTAGTGTCCTGGTTAAGATTAGGGCACGGGTGAGGGTAAGATTTCAGGTGAGGGTCAGGGTTCGGATTCGGGTTAGGGTTAGGGTTAGGGAATGGGGAGGGATTAGGTTACAGTTTAGAGTACGACAACGATTAAGGGTTAGCGTACGTGTGAGGGCACGAGTTAGTGTGGGTGTCCTGGTTAAGATTAGTGCACGGGTGAGGGTAAGGTTTCAGGTGAGGGTCAGGGATAGAATTCGTTTTAGGGTTAGGGTTAGGGAATGGGGAGATATTAGGGCACAGTTTAGGGTACCACAACGCTTAAGGTTTAGCGTACGTGTGAGGTCATTTGCTAGTGTTAGTGTACTGCTTACGATTAGGGCACGGGTGAGGGTAAGGCCTCGGAAGAGGGTCACGTTAAGGGTTAGGGTTAGGGATAGGGTTAGGGAATGGGGATTGATTAGGGTACAGGTTAGGGTACGGCAATGGCTTAGGGTTAACCTACGTTAGAGGGCATGGGTTAGTGTTGATGTACTGGTTAAAATTAGAACACGGGTGAGGGTAAAGTTTCGGGTGAGTGTCATGGTTAGGTTTCAGGTTAGGGTTAGGGTTAGGGAATGGAGAGGGATTAGGGTACAGGTTAGGGTACCGCTGCGGTTTAGTGATAGCGTACGTGTGAGGGCACGAGTTAGTCTTGGTGTCCTGGTTAAGTTTAGGGCACGGGTGAGGGTAAGGCTTCGGGTGAGGGTCAGGTTTAGGATTCGGGTTAGGGTTAGGGTTAGGGAATGGAGAGGGATTAGGGTACATGTTAGTGTACGACAGTGCTTAAGGGTTAGCGTAAGTGTGAGGGCACGAGTTAGTGTTGGTGTACTGGTTAAGACAAGGGCAACGATGAGGGTAAGGCCTCGGAAAAGGGTCACGTTCAGGGTTTCGCTTAGGGTTAGGGTTAGGGAATGGGGAGGGATTAGGGTACAGGATAGGGTACGACAATGCTTAAGGGTTAGCGTACGTTTGAGGGCATGAGTTAGTCTTTGTGTACTGGTTGAGGTTAGGGCATTGGTTAGGGTAGGGCATCGGAAGTGGGTCAGGTTTAGGGATGGGGTTAGGTTTAGGGTTAAGGAATGGGGAGGGATTAGGGTACAATTTAGGGTACGACAACGCTTAAGGTTTAGCATACGTGAGAGGGCACGAGTTAGTGTTGGTGTCCTGGTTAAGATTAGGGCACGGGTGAGGGTAAGGCTTCGGGTGAGGGTCAGGGATAGGATTCGTGTTAGGGTTAGGGGTAAGGAATGCAGAGGGATTAGGGTACAGCTTAGGGTACGACAGTGCTTAAAGGTTAGCGTTCGTGTGAGGGCAAGGGTTAGTGTTAGTGTCCTGGTTAAGATTAGGGCACGGGTGAGGGTAAGGCTACAGGTGAGGGTCAGAGTTAGGATTCGGGTTAGGGTTAGGGTTAGGGAATGGGGAGGGATTAGGGTACAGTTTAGGGTACGACAACGATTAAGGGTTAGCGTACGTGTGAGGGCACTAGTTAATCTTGGTGTCCTGGTTAAGATTAGGGCACGGGCGAGGGTAAGGCTTCAGGTGAGGGTCAGGGTTAGGATTCGGGTTAGGGTTAGGGTTAGGGAATGGAGAGGGATTAGGGTACATGTTAGGGTACGACAACGCTTAAGGTTTAGCGTACGTGTGAGGGCACGAGTTAGTGTTGGTGTCCTCGTTAAGATTAGGGCATGGGTGAGGGTAAGGCTACGGGTGAGGGTCAGGGTTAGGATTCGTGTTAGGGTTAGGTTTAAGGAATGCAGAGGGATTAGGGTACAGCTTAGGGTACGACAGTGCTTAAGGTTTAGCGTTCGTGTGAGGGCAAGGGTTAGTGTTAGTGTCCTGGTTAAGATTAGGGCACTGGTGAGGGTAAGGCTTCAGGTGAGGGTCAGGGTTAGGATTCGGGTTAGGGTTAGGGTTACGGAATGGGGAGATATTAGGGCACAGTTTAGGGTACGACAGCGATTAAGGGTTAGCGTACGTGTGAGGGCACGAGTTAGTGTTGGTGTCCGGGTTAAGATTAGGGCACGGGTGAGGGTAAGGTTTCGGGTGAGGGTCAGGGATAGAATTCGGGTTAGGGTTAGGGTTAGGGAATGGGGAGATATTAGGGCACAGTTTAGGGTACCACAACACTTAATGTTTAGCGTACGTGTGAGGTCACTAGTTAGTGTTAGTGTACTGCTTACGATTAGGGCACGGGTGAGCGTAATGCCTTGGAAGAGGGTCACGTTAAGGGTTAGGGTTAGGGAATGGGGATTGATTAGGGTACAGGTTAGTGTACGGCAATGGCTTAGGGTTAGCGTACGTTAGAGGGCATGGGTTAGTGTTGATGTACTGGTTAAAATTAGGACACGGGTGAGGGTAAAGTTTCGGGTGAGTGTCATGGTTAGGTTTCAGGTTAGGTTTAGGGTTAGGGAACGGTGAGGGATTAGGGTACAGGTTAGGGTACGACAATGCTTAAGGGTTAGCGTAAGTGTGAGGGCACGAGTTAGTGTTGGTGTACTGGTTAAGACAAAGGCACCGATGAGGGTAAGGCCTCGGAAAAGGGTCACGTTAAGGGTTTCGCTTAGGGTTAGGGTTAGGGAATTGGGAGGGATTAGGGTACAGGATAGGGTATGACAACGCTTAAGGTTTAGCGTACGTGTGAGGGCACGAGTTAGTGTTGGTGTCCTGGTTAAGATTAGGGCACGGGTGAGGGTAAGGCTTCGGGTGAGTGTCAGGGTTAGGATTCGGGTTAGGGTTAGGGTTAAGGAATGCAGAGGGATTAGGGTACAGCTTAGGGTACGACGGTGCTTAAGGGTTAGCGTTCGTGTGAGGGCAAGGTTTAGTGTTAGTGTCCTGGTTAAGATTAGGGCACGGGTGAGGGTAAGGCTTCAGGTGAGGGTCAGGATTAGGATTCGTGTTAGGGTTAGGGTTAGGGATTGGGGAGGGATTAGGGTACAGTTTAGGGTACGACAACGATTAAGTGTTAGCGTAGGTGTGAGGACACGAGTTAGTGTTGTTGTCCTGGTTAAGATTAGGGCACGGGTGAGGGTAAGGTTTCGGGTGAGGGTCAGGGATAGAATTCGGGTTAGGGTTAGGGTTAGGGAATGGGGAGATATTAGGGCACAGTTTAGGGTACCACAACGCTTAAGGTTTAGCGTACGTGTGAGGTCACTAGTTAGTGTTAGTGTACTGCTTACGATTAGGGCACGGGTGAGGGTAAGGCCTCGGAAGAGGGTCACGTTAAGGGTTAGGGTTAGGGTTAGGGTTAGGGAATGGGGATTGATTAGGGTACAGGTTAGTGTACGGCAATGGCTTAGGGTTAGCGTACGTTAGAGGGCATGGGTTAGTGTTGATGTACTGGTTAAAATTAGGACACGGGTGAGGGTAAAGTTTCGGGTGAGTGTCATGGTTAGGTTTCAGGTTAGGGTTAGGGTTAGGGAATGGAGAGGGATTAGGGTACAGGTTACGGTACCACTGCAGTTTAGTGTTAGCGTACGTGTGAGGGCACGAGTTAGTCTTGGTGTCCTGGTTAAGATTAGGGCACGGGTGAGGGTAAGGCTTCGGGTGAGGGTCAGGTTTAGGATTCGGGTTAGGGTTAGGGTTAGGGAATGGAGAGGGATTAAGGTACAGGTTAGGGTACGACAATGCTTATGGGTTAGCGTAAGTGTGGGGGAACGAGTTAGTGTTGGTGTACTGGTTAAGACAAGGGCACCGATGAGGGTAAGGCCTCGGAAAAGGGTCACGTTCAGGGTTTCGCTTAGGGTTAGGGTTAGGGAATGGGGAGGGATTAGGGTACAGGATAGGGTACGACAATGCTTAAGGGTTAGCGTACGTTTGAGGGCATGAGTTAGTCTTTCTGTACTGGTTGAGGTTAGGGCATTGGTTAGGGTAGGGCATCGGAAGTGGGTCAGGTTTAGGGATGGGGTTAGGGTTAGGGTTAAGGAATGGGGAGGGATTAGGGTACAATTTAGGGTACGACAACGCTTAAGGTTTAGCGTACGTGTGTGGGCACGAGTTAGTGTTGGTGTCCTGGTTAAGATTAGGGCACGGGTGAGGATAAGGCTTCGGGTGAGGGTCAGGGTTAGGATTCGGGTTAGGGTTAGGGTTAAGGAATGCAGAGGGATTAGGGTACAGCTTAGGGTACGACAGTGCTTAAGGGTTAGCGTTCGTGTGAGGGCAAGGGTTAGTGTTAGTGTCCTGGTTAAGATTAGGGCACAGGTGAGGGTAAGGCTTCAGGTGAGGGTCAGAGTTAGGATTCGCGTTAGGGTTTGGGTTAGGGAATGGGGAGGGATTAGGGTACAGTTTAGGGTACGACAACGATTAAGGGTTAGCGTACGTGTGAGGGCACGAGTTAGTGTTGGTGTCCTGGTTAAGATTAGGGCACGGGTGAGGGTAAGGTTTCGGGTGAGGGTCAGGGATAGAATTCGTGTTAGGGTTAGGGTTAGGTAATGGGGAGATATTAGGGCACAGTTTAGGGTACCACAACGCTTAAGGTTTAGCGTACGTGTGAGGTCACTAGTTAGTGTTATTGTACTGCTTACGATTAGGGCACGGGTGAGGGTAAGGCCTCGGAAGAGGGTCACGTTAAGGTTAGGGTTATGGTTAGGGTTAGGGAATGGGGATTGATTAGGGTACAGTCTAGGGTACGGCAATGGCTTAGGGTTAGCGTACGTTAGAGGGCATGGGTTAGTGTTGATGTACTGATTAAAATTAGGACACGGGTGAAGGTAAAGTTTCGGGTGAGTGTCATGGTTAGGTTTCAGGTTAGGGTTAGGGTTAGGGAATGGAGAGGGATTAGGGTACAGGTTAGGGTACCGCTGCGGTTTAGTGTTAGCATACGTGTGAGGGCACGAGTTAGTCTTGGTGTCCTGGTTAAGATTAGGGCACGGGTGAGGGTAAGGCTTCGGGTGAGGGTCAGGGTTAGGATTCGTGGTAGGGTTAGGGTTAAGGAATGCAGAGGGATTAGGGTACAGCTTAGGGTACGACAGTGCTTAAGTGTTAGCGTTCGTGTGAGGGCAAGGGTTAGTGTTACTGTCCTGGTTAAGATTAGGGCACGGGTGAGGGTAAGGCTTCAGGTGAGGGTCAGAGTTAGGATTCGGGTTAGGGTTAGGGTTAGGGAATGGGGAGGGATTAGGGTACAGTTTAGGGTACGACAACGATTAAGGGTTAGCGTACGTGTGAGGTCACGAGTTAGTGTTGGTGTCCTGGTTAAGATTAGGGCACGGGTGAGGGTAAGCTTTCGGGTGAGGGTCAGGGATAGAATTCGGGTTAGGGTTAGGGTTAGGGTATGGGGAGATATTAGGGCACAGTTTAGGGTACCACAACACTTAATGTTTAGCGTACGTGTGAGGTCACTAGTTAGTGTTAGTGTACTGCTTACGATTAGGGCACGGGTGAGGGTAAGGCCTTGGAAGAGGGTCACGTTAAGGGTTAGGGTTAGGGTTAGGGTTAGGGAATGGGGATTGATTAGGGTACAGGTTAGTGTACGGCAATGGCTTAGGGTTAGCGTACGTTAGAGGGCATGGGTTAGTGTTGATGTACTGGTTAAAATTAGGACACGGGTGAGGGTAAAGTTTCGGGTGAGTGTCATGGTTAGGTTTCAGGTTAGGGTTAGGGTTAGGGAACGGTGAGGGATTAGGGTACAGGTTAGGGTACAACAATGCTTAAGGGTTAGCGTAAGTGTGAGGGCACGAGTTAGTGTTGGTGTACTGGTTAAGACAAAGGCACCGATGAGGGTAAGGCCTCGGAAAAGGGTCACGTTAAGGGTTTCGCTTAGGGTTAGGGTTAGGGAATGGGGAGGGATTAGGGTACAGGATAGGGTATGACAACGCTTAAGGTTTAGCGTACGTGTGAGGGCACGAGTTAGTGTTGGTGTCCTGGTTAAGATTAGGGCACGGGTGAGGGTAAGGCTTCGGGTGAGTGTCAGGGTTAGGATTCGGGTTAGGGTTAGGGTTAAGGAATGCAGAGGGATTAGGGTACAGCTTAGGGTACGACGGTGCTTAAGGGTTAGCGTTCGTGTGAGGGCAAGGGTTAGTGTTAGTGTCCTGGTTAAGATTAGGGCACGGGTGAGGGTAAGGCTTCAGGTGAGGGTCAGGATTAGGATTCGTGTTAGGGTTAGGGTTAGGGATTGGGGAAGGATTAGGGTACAGTTTAGGGTACGACAACGATTAAGTGTTGGCGTAGGTGTGAGGACACGAGTTAGTGTTGTTGTCCTGGTTAAGATTAGGGCACGGGTGAGGGTAAGGTTTCGGGTGAGGGTCAGGGATAGAATTCGGGTTAGGGTTAGGGTTAGGGAATGGGGAGATATTAGGGCACAGTTTAGGGTACCACAACGCTTAAGGTTTAGCGTACGTGTGAGGTCACTAGTTAGTGTTAGTGTACTGCTTACGATTAGGGCACGGGTGAGGGTAAGGCCTCGGAAGAGGGTCACGTTAAGGGTTAGGGTTAGGGTTAGGGTTAGGGAATGGGGATTGATTACGGTACAGGTTAGTGTACGGCAATGGCTTAGGGTTAGCGTACGTTAGAGGGCATGGGTTAGTGTTGATGTACTGGTTAAAATTAGGACACGGGTGAGGGTAAAGTTTCGGGTGAGTGTCATGGTTAGGTTTCAGGTTAGGGTTAGGGTTAGGGAATGGAGAGGGATTAGGGTACAGGTTACGGTACCGCTGCAGTTTAGTGTTAGCGTACGTGTGAGGGCACGAGTTAGTCTTGGTGTCCTGGTTAAGATTAGGGCACGGGTGAGGGTAAGGCTTCGGGTGAGGGTCAGGTTTAGGATTCGGGTTAGGGTTAGGGTTAGGGAATGGAGAGGGATTAAGGTACAGGTTAGGGTACGACAATGCTTATGGGTTAGCGTAAGTGTGAGGGCACGAGTTAGTGTTGGTGTACTGGTTAAGACAAGGGCACCGATGAGGGTAAGGCCTCGGAAAAGGGTCACGTTCAGGGTTTCGCTTAGGGTTAGGGTTAGGGAATGGGGAGGGATTAGGGTACAGGATAGGGTACGACAATGCTTAAGGGTTAGCGTACGTTTGAGGGCATGAGTTAGTCTTTCTGTACTGGTTGAGGTTAGGGCATTGGTTAGGGTAGGGCATCGGAAGTGGGTCAGGTTTAGGGATGGGGTTAGGGTTAGGGTTAAGGAATGGGCAGGGATTAGGGTACAATTTAGGGTACGACAACGCTTAAGGTTTAGCGTACGTGTGTGGGCACGAGTTAGTGTTGGTGTCCTGGTTAATATTAGGGCACGGGTGAGGATAAGGCTTCGGGTGAGGGTCAGGGTTAGGATTCGGGTTAGGGTTAGGGTTAAGGAATGCAGAGGGATTAGGGTACAGCTTAGGGTACGACAGTGCTTAAGGGTTAGCGTTCGTGTGAGGGCAAGGGTTAGTGTTAGTGTCCTGGTTAAGATTAGGGCACAGGTGAGGGTAAGGCTTCAGGTGAGGGTCAGAGTTAGGATTCGCGTTAGGGTTTGGGTTAGGGAATGGGGAGGGATTAGGGTACAGTTTAGGGTACGACAACGATTAAGGGTTAGCGTACGTGTGAGGGCACGAGTTAGTGTTGGTGTCCTGGTTAAGATTAGGGCACGGGTGAGGGTAAGGTTTCGGGTGAGGGTCAGGGATAGAATTCGAGTTAGGGTTAGGGTTAGGTAATGGGGAGATATTAGGGCACAGTTTAGGGTACCACAACGCTTAAGGTTTAGCGTACGTGTGAGGTCACTAGTTAGTGTTATTGTACTGCTTACGATTAGGGCACGGGTGAGGGTAAGGCCTCGGAAGAGGGTCACGTTAAGGTTAGGGTTATGGTTAGGGTTAGGGAATGGGGATTGATATGGGTACAGGTTAGGGTAAGGCAATGGATTAGGGTTAGCGTACGTTAGAGGGCATGGGTTAGTGTTGATGTACTGATTAAAATTAGGACACGGGTGAGGGTAAAGTTTCGGGTGAGTGTCATGGTTAGGTTTCAGGTTAGGGTTAGGGTTAGGGAATGGAGAGGGATTAGGGTACAGGTTAGGGTACCGCTGCGGTTTAGTGTTAGCATACGTGTGAGGGCACGAGTTAGTCTTGGTGTCCTGGTTAAGATTAGGGCACGGGTGAGGGTAAGGCTTCGGGTGAGGGTCAGGGTTAGGATTCGGGTTAGGGTTAGGGTTAGGGAATGGAGAGGGCTTAGGGTACAGGTTAGTGTACAACAATGCTTAAGTGTTAGCGTAAGTGTGAGGGCACGAGTTAGTGTTGGTGTAGTGGTTAAGACAAGGGCACCGATGAGGGTAAGTCCTCGGAAAAGGGTCACGTTCAGGGTTTCGCTTAGGGTTAGGGTTAGGGAATGGGGAGGGATTAGGGAACAGGATAGGGTACGACAATGCTTAAGGGTTAGCGTACGTTTGAGGGCATGAGTTAGTCTTTGTGTACTGGTTGAGGTTAGGACATTGGTTAGGGTAGGGCATCGGAAGTGGGTCAGGTTTAGGGATGGGGTTAGGGTTAGGGTTAAGGAAATGGGGAGGGACTAGGGTACAATTTAGGGTACGACAACGCTTAAGGTTTAGCGTACGTGTGGGGGCACGAGTTAGTGTTGGTGTCCTGGTTAAGATTAGGTCACGGGTGAGGGTAAGGCTTCTGGTGAGGGTCAGGGTTAGGATTCGGGTTAGGGTTAGGGTTAAGGAATGCAGAGGGATTAGGGTACAGCTTAGGGTACGACAGTGCTTAAGGGTTAGCGTTCGTGTGAGGGCAAGGGTTAGTGTTAGTGTCCTGGTTAAGATTAGGGCACTGGTGAGGGTAAGGCTTCAGGTGATGGTCAGGGTTAGGATTCGGGTTAGGGTTAGGGTTAGGGAATGGGGAGGGATTAGGGTACAGTTTAGGGTACGACAGCGATTAAGTGTTAGCGTACGTGTGAGGTCACTAGTTAGTGTTAGTGTACTGCTTACGATTAGAGCCCGGGTGAGGGTAAGGCCTTGGAAGAGGGTCACGTTAAGGCTTAGGGTTAGGGTTAGGGAATGGGGATTGATTAGGGTACAGGTTAGGGTACGGCAATGGCTTAGGATTAGCGTACGTTAGAGGGCATGGGTTAGTGTTGATGTACTGGTTAAAATTAGGACACGGGTGAGGGTAAAGTTTCGGGTGAGTGTCATGGTTAGGTTTCAGGTTAGGGTTAGGGTTAGGGAATGGAGAGGGATTAGGGTACAGGTTAGGGTACCGCTGCGGTTTAGTGTTAGCGTACGTGTGAGGGAACGAGTTAGTCTTGGTGTCCTGGTTAAGACTAGGGCACGGGTGAGGGTAAGGCTTCGGGTGAGGGTCAGGGTTAGGATTCGTGTTAGGGTTAGGGTTAGGGAATGGAGAGGGATTAGGGTACATGTTAGTGTACGACAATGCTTAAGTGTTAGCGTAAGTGTGAGGCCACGAGTTAGTGTTGGTGTACTGGTTAAGACAAGGGCACCGATGAGGGTAAGGCCTTGGAAAAGGGTCACGTTCAGGGTTTCGCTTAGGGTTAGGGTTAGGGAATGGGGAGGGATTAGGGTACAGGATAGGGTACGACAATGCTTAAGGGTTAGCGTACGTTTGAGGGCATGAGTTAGTCTTTGTGTACTGGTTGAGGTTAGGGCATTGGTTAGTGTAGGGCATCGGAAGTGGGTCAGGTTTAGGGATGGGGTTAGGGTTAGGGTTAAGGAATGGGGAGGGATTATGGTACAATTTAGTGTACGACAACGCTTAAGGTTTAGCGTACGTGTGAGGGCACGAGTTAGTGTTGGTGTCCTGGTTAAGATTAGGGCACGGGTGAGGGTAAGGCTTCGGGTGAGGGTCAGGGTTAGGATTCGTGTTAGGGTTAGGGTTAAGGAATGCAGAGGGATTAGGGTACAGCTTAGGGTACGACAGTGCTTAAGGGTTAGCGTTCGTGTGAGGGCAAGGGTTAGTGTTAGTGTCCTGGTTAAGATTAGGGCACTGGTGAGGGTAAGGCTTCAGGTGAGGGTCAGGGTTAGGATTCGGGTTAGGGTTAGGGTTAGGGAATGGGGAGGGATTAGGGTACAGTTTAGGGTACGAAAACGATTAAGGGTTAGCGTACGTGTGAGGGCACGAGTTAGTGTTGGTGTCCTGGTTAAGATTAGGGCACGGGTGAGGGTAAGGTTTCGGGTGAGGGTCAGGGTTAGAATTCGGGTTAGGGTTAGGGTTAGGAAATGGGGAGATATTAGGGCACAGTTTAGGGTACCACAACGCTTAAGGTTTAGCGTACGTGTGAGGTCACTAGTTAGTGTTAGTGTACTGCTTACGATTAGGGCACGGGTGAGGGTAAGGCCTCGGAAGAGGGTCACGTTAAAGGTTAGGGTTAGGGTTAGGGTTAGGGAATGGGGATTGATTAGGGTACAGGTTAGGGTACGGCAATGGCTTAGGGTTAGCGTACGTTAGAGGGCATGGGTTAGTGTTGATGTACTGGTTAAAATTAGGACACGGGTGAGGGTAAAGTTTTGGGTGAGGGTCAGGGTTAGGATTCGGGTTAGGGTTAGGGGTAAGGAATGCAGAGGGATTAGGGTACAGCTTAGGGTACGACAGTGCTTAAGGGTTAGCGTTTGTGTGAGGGCAAGGGTTAGTGTTAGTGTCCTGGTTAAGATTAGGGCACGGGTGAGGGTAAGGCTTCAGGTGAGGGTCAGCGTTAGGATTCGGGTTAGGGTTAGGGTTAGGAAATGGGGAGGGATTAGGGTACAGTTTAGGGTACGACAACGATTAAGGGTTAGCGTACGTGTGAGGGCACGAGTTAGTGTTGGTGTCCTGGTTAAGATTAGGGCACGGGTGAGGGTAAGGTTTCGGGTGAGGGTCAGGGATAGAATTCGGGTTAGGGTTAGGGTTAGGGAATGGGGAGATATTAGGGCACAGTTTAGGGTACCACAACGCTTAAGGTTTAGCGTACGTGTGATGTCACTAGTTTGTGTTAGTGTACTGCTGACGATTAGGGCACGGGTGAGTGTAAGGCCTCGGAAGAGGGTCACGTTAAGGGTTAGGGTTAGGGTTAGGGAATGGGGATTGATTAAGGTACAGGTTAGGGAACGGCAATGGCTTAGGATTTAGCGTACGTTAGAGGGCATGGGTTAGTGTTGATGTACTGGTTAAAATTAGGACACGGGTGAGGGTAAAGTTTCGGGTGAGTGTCATTGTTAGGTTTCAGGTTAGGGTTAGGTTTAGGGAATGGAGAGGGATTAGGGTACAGGTTAGGGTACCGCTGCGGTTTAGTGATAGCGTACGTGTGAGGGCACGAGTTAGTCTTGGTGTCCTGGTTAAGATTAGTGCACGGGCGAGGGTAAGGCTTCGGGTGAGGGTCAGGGTTAGGATTCGGGTTCGGGTTAGGGTTAGGGAATGGAGAGGGATTAGGGTACATGTTAGGGTACGACAATGCTTAAGGGTTAGTGTAAGTGTGAGGGCACGAGTTAGTGTTGGTGTACTGGTTAAGACAAAGGCACCAATGAGGGTAAGGACTCGGAAAAGGGTCACTTTCAGGGTTTCGCTTAGGGTTAGGGTTAGGGAATGGGGAAGGATTAGGGTACAGGATAGGGTACGACAATGCTTAAGGGTTAGCGTACGTTTGAGGTCATGAGTTAGTCTTTGTGTACTGGTTGAGGTTAGGGCATTCGTTAGGGTAGGGCATCGGAAGTGGGTCAGGTTTAGGGATGGGGTTAGGGTTAGGGTTAAGGAATGGGGAGGGATTAGGGTACAATTTAGGGTACGAAAACGCTTAAGGTTTAGCGTACGTGTGAGGGCACGAGTTACTGTTGGTGTCCTGGTTAAGATTAGGGCACGGGTGAGGGTAAGGCTTCAGGTGAGGGTCAGGGTTAGGATTCGTGTTAGGGTTAGGGTTAAGGAATGCAGAGGGATTAGGGTACAGCTTAGGGTACGACAGTGCTTAAGGGTTAGCGTTCGTGTGAGGGCAATCGTTAGTGTTAGTGTCCTGGTTAAGATTAGGGCACTGGTTAGGGTAAGGCTTCAGGTGAGGGTCAGGGTTAGGATTCGGGTTCGGGTTAGGGTTAGGGAATGGGGAGGGTTTAGGGTACAGTTTAGGGTACGACAACGATTAAGGGTTAGCGTACGTGTGAGGGCACGAGTTAGTGTTGGTGTCCTGGTTAAGATTAGGGCACAGGTGAGGGTAAGGTTTCGGGTGAGGGTCAGGGATAGAATTCGGGTTAGGGTTAGGGTTAGGGAATGGGGAGATATTAGGTCACAGTTTAGGGTACGACAACGCTTAAGGTTTAGCGTACGTGTGAGGGCACGAGTTAGTGTTGGTGTCCTGGTTAAGATTAGGGCACGGGTGAGGGTTAGGCTTCGGGTTAGGGTTAGGGTTAAGGAATGCAGAGGGATTAGGGTACAGCTTAGGGTACGACAGTGCTTAAGGGTTAGCGTTCGTGTGAGGGCAAGGGTTAGTTTTAGTGTCCTGGTTAAGATTAGGGCACGGGTGAGGGTAAGGCTTCAGGTGAGGGTCAGAGTTAGGATTCGGGTTAGGGTTAGGGTTAGGGAATGGGGAGATATTAGGGCACAGTTTAGGGTACCACAACGCTTAAGGTATAGCGTACGTGTTAGGTCACTAGTTAGTGTTAGTGTACTGCTTACGATTAGGGCACGGGTGAGGGTAAGGCCTCGGAAGAGGGTCACGTTAAGGTTAGGGTTATGGTTAGGGTTAGGGAATGGGGATTGATTAGGGTACAGTTTAGGGTACGGCAATGGCTTAGGGTTAGCGTACGTTAGAGGGCATGGGTTAGTGTTGATGTACTGATTAAAATTAGGACACGGGTGAGGGTAAAGTTTCGGGTGAGTGTCATGGTTAGGTTTCAGGTTAGGGTTAGGGTTAGGGAATGGAGAGGGATTAGGGTACAGGTTAGGGTACCGCTGCGGTTTAGTGTTAGCATACGTGTGAGGGCACGAGTTAGTCTTGGTGTCCTGGTTAAGATTAGGGCACGGGTGAGGGTAAGGCTTCGGGTGAGGGTCAGGGTTAGGATTCGTGGTAGGGTTAGGGTTAAGGAATGCAGAGGGATTAGGGTACAGCTTAGGGTACGACAGTGCTTAAGTGTTAGCGTTCGTGTGAGGGCAAGGGTTAGTGTTACTGTCCTGGTTAAGATTAGGGCACGGGTGAGGGTAAGGCTTCAGGTGAGGGTCAGAGTTAGGATTCGGGTTAGGGTTAGGGTTAGAGAATGGGGAGGGATTAGGGTACAGTTTAGGGTACGACAACGATTAAGGGTTAGCGTACGTGTGAGGTCACGAGTTAGTGTTGGTGTCCTGGTTAAGATTAGGGCACGGGTGAGGGTAAGCTTTCGGGTGAGGGTCAGGGATAGAATTCGGGTTAGGGTTAGGGTTAGGGAATGGGGAGATATTAGGGCACAGTTTAGGGTACCACAACACTTAATGTTTAGCGTACGTGTGAGGTCACTAGTTAGTGTTAGTGTACTGCTTACGATTAGGGCACGGGTGAGGGTAAGGCCTTGGAAGAGGGTCACGTTAAGGGTTAGGGTTAGGGTTAGGGTTAGGGAATGGGGATTGATTAGGGTACAGGTTAGTGTACGGCAATGGCTTAGGGTTAGCGTACGTTAGAGGGCATGGGTTAGTGTTGATGTACTGGTTAAAATTAGGACACGGGTGAGGGTAAAGTTTCGGGTGAGTGTCATGGTTAGGTTTCAGGTTAGGGTTAGGGTTAGGGAATGGTGAGGGATTAGGGTACAGGTTAGGGTACAACAATGCTTAAGGGTTAGCGTAAGTGTGAGGGCACGAGTTAGTGTTGGTGTACTGGTTAAGACAAAGGCACCGATGAGGGTAAGGCCTCGGAAAAGGGTCACGTTAAGGGTTTCGCTTAGGGTTAGGGTTAGGGAATGGGGAGGGATTAGGGTACAGGATAGGGTATGACAACGCTTAAGGTTTAGCGTACGTGTGAGGGCACGAGTTAGTGTTGGTGTCCTGGTTAAGATTAGGGCACGGGTGAGTGTAAGGCTTCGGGTGAGTGTCAGGGTTAGGATTCGGGTTAGGGTTAGGGTTAAGGAATGCAGAGGGATTAGGGTACAGCTTAGGGTACGACGGTGCTTAAGGGTTAGCGTTCGTGTGAGGGCAAGGGTTAGTGTTAGTGTCCTGGTTAAGATTAGGGCACGGGTGAGGGTAAGGCTTCAGGTGAGGGTCAGGATTAGGATTCGTGTTAGGGTTAGGGTTAGGGATTGGGGAAGGATTAGGGTACAGTTTAGGGTACGACAACGATTAAGTGTTGGCGTAGGTGTGAGGACACGAGTTAGTGTTGTTGTCCTGGTTAAGATTAGGGCACGGGTGAGGGTAAGGTTTCGGGTGAGGGTCAGGGATAGAATTCGGGTTAGGGTTAGGGTTAGGGAATGGGGAGATATTAGGGCACAGTTTAGGGTACCACAACGCTTAAGGTTTAGCGTACGTGTGAGGTCACTAGTTAGTGTTAGTGTACTGCTTACGATTAGGGCACGGGTGAGGGTAAGGCCTCGGAAGAGGGTCACGTTAAGGGTTAGGGTTAGGGTTAGGGTTAGGGAATGGGGATTGATTAGGGTACAGGTTAGTGTATGGCAATGGCTTAGGGTTAGCGTACGTTAGAGGGCATGGGTTAGTGTTGATGTACTGGTTAAAATTAGGACACGGGTGAGGGTAAAGTTTCGGGTGAGTGTCATGGTTAGGTTTCAGGTTAGGGTTAGGGTTAGGGAATGGAGAGGGATTAGGGTACAGGTTACGGTACCGCTGCAGTTTAGTGTTAGCGTACGTGTGAGGGCACGAGTTAGTCTTGGTGTCCTGGTTAAGATTAGGGCACGGGTGAGGGTAAGGCTTCGGGTGAGGGTCAGGTTTAGGATTCGGGTTAGGGTTAGGGTTAGGGAATGGAGAGGGATTAAGGTACAGGTTAGGGTACGACAATGCTTATGGGTTAGCGTAAGTGTGAGGGCACGAGTTAGTGTTGGTGTACTGGTTAAGACAAGGGCACCGATGAGGGTAAGGCCTCGGAAAAGGGTCACGTTCAGGGTTTCGCTTAGGGTTAGGGTTAGGGAATGGGGAGGGATTAGGGTACAGGATAGGGTACGACAATGCTTAAGGGTTAGCGTACGTTTGAGGGCATGAGTTAGTCTTTCTGTACTGGTTGAGGTTAGGGCATTGGTTAGGGTAGGGCATCGGAAGTGGGTCAGGTTTAGGGATGGGGTTAGGGTTAGGGTTAAGGAATGGGCAGGGATTAGGGTACAATTTAGGGTACGACAACGCTTAAGGTTTAGCGTACGTGTGTGGGCACGAGTTAGTGTTGGTGTCCTGGTTAAGATTAGGGCACGGGTGAGGATAAGGCTTCGGGTGAGGGTCAGGGTTAGGATTCGGGTTAGGGTTAGGGTTAAGGAATGCAGAGGGATTAGGGTACAGCTTAGGGTACGACAGTGCTTAAGGGTTAGCGTTCGTGTGAGGGCAAGGGTTAGTGTTAGTGTCCTGGTTAAGATTAGGGCACAGGTGAGGTTAAGGCTTCAGGTGAGGGTCAGAGTTAGGATTCGCGTTAGGGTTTGGGTTAGGGAATGGGGAGGGATTAGGGTACAGTTTAGGGTACGACAACGATTAAGGGTTAGCGTACGTGTGAGGGCACGAGTTAGTGTTGGTGTCCTGGTTAAGATTAGGGCACGGGTGAGGGTAAGGTTTCGGGTGAGGGTCAGGGATAGAATTCGAGTTAGGGTTAGGGTTAGGTAATGGGGAGATATTAGGGCACAGTTTAGGGTACCACAACGCTTAAGGTTTAGCGTACGTGTGAGGTCACTAGTTAGTGTTATTGTACTGCTTACGATTAGGGCACGGGTGAGGGTAAGGCCTCGGAAGAGGGTCACGTTAAGGTTAGGGTTATGGTTAGGGTTAGGGAATGGGGATTGATATGGGTACAGGTTAGGGTACGGCAATGGATTAGGGTTAGCGTACGTTAGAGGGCATGGGTTAGTGTTGATGTACTGATTAAAATTAGGACACGGGTGAGGGTAAAGTTTCGGGTGAGTGTCATGGTTAGGTTTCAGGTTAGGGTTAGGGTTAGGGAATGGAGAGGGATTAGGGTACAGGTTAGGGTACCGCTGCGGTTTAGTGTTAGCATACGTGTGAGGGCACGAGTTAGTCTTGGTGTCCTGGTTAAGATTAGGGCACGGGTGAGGGTAAGGCTTCGGGTGAGGGTCAGGGTTAGGATTCGGGTTAGGGTTAGGGTTAGGGAATGGAGAGGGCTTAGGGTACAGGTTAGTGTACAACAATGCTTAAGTGTTAGCGTAAGTGTGAGGGCACGAGTTAGTGTTGGTGTACTGGTTAAGACAAGGGCACCGATGAGGGTAAGTCCTCGGAAAAGGGTCACGTTCAGGGTTTCGCTTAGGGTTAGGGTTAGGGAATGGGGAGGGATTAGGGAACAGGATAGGGTACGACAATGCTTAAGGGTTAGCGTACGTTTGAGGGCATGAGTTAGTCTTTGTGTACTGGTTGAGGTTAGGACATTGGTTAGGGTAGGGCATCGGAAGTGGGTCAGGTTTAGGGATGGGGTTAGGGTTAGGGTTAAGGAAATGGGGAGGGACTAGGGTACAATTTAGGGTACGACAACGCTTAAGGTTTAGCGTACGTGTGGGGGCACGAGTTAGTGTTGGTGTCCTGGTTAAGATTAGGTCACGGGTGAGGGTAAGGCTTCTGGTGAGGGTCAGGGTTAGGATTCGGGTTAGGGTTAGGGTTAAGGAATGCAGAGGGATTAGGGTACAGCTTAGGGTACGACAGTGCTTAAGGGTTAGCGTTCGTGTGAGGGCAAGGGTTAGTGTTAGTGTCCTGGTTAAGATTATGGCACTGGTGAGGGTAAGGCTTCAGGTGATGGTCAGGGTTAGGATTCGGGTTAGGGTTAGGGTTAGGGAATGGGGAGGGATTAGGGTACAGTTTAGGGTACGACAGCGATTAAGTGTTAGCGTACGTGTGAGGTCACTAGTTAGTGTTAGTGTACTGCTTACGATTAGAGCCCGGGTGAGGGTAAGGCCTTGGAAGAGGGTCACGTTAAGGCTTAGGGTTAGGGTTAGGGAATGGGGATTGATTAGGGTACAGGTTAGGGTACGGCAATGGCTTAGGATTAGCGTACGTTAGAGGGCATGGGTTAGTGTTGATGTACTGGTTAAAATTAGGACACGGGTGAGGGTAAAGTTTCGGGTGAGTGTCATGGTTAGGTTTCAGGTTAGGGTTAGGGTTAGGGAATGGAGAGGGATTAGGGTACAGGTTAGGGTACCGCTGCGGTTTAGTGTTAGCGTACGTGTGAGGGAACGAGTTAGTCTTGGTGTCCTGGTTAAGACTAGGGCACGGGTGAGGGTAAGGCTTCGGGTGAGGGTCAGGGTTAGGATTCGTGTTAGGGTTAGGGTTAGGGAATGGAGAGGGATTAGGGTACATGTTAGTGTACGACAATGCTTAAGTGTTAGCGTAAGTGTGAGGCCACGAGTTAGTGTTGGTGTACTGGTTAAGACAAGGGCACCGATGAGGGTAAGGCCTTGGAAAAGGGTCACGTTCAGGGTTTCGCTTAGGGTTAGGGTTAGGGAATGGGGAGGGATTAGGGTACAGGATAGGGTACGACAATGCTTAAGGGTTAGCGTACGTTTGAGGGCATGAGTTAGTCTTTGTGTACTGGTTGAGGTTAGGGCATTGGTTAGTGTAGGGCATCGGAAGTGGGTCAGGTTTAGGGATGGGGTTAGGGTTAGGGTTAAGGAATGGGGAGGGATTATGGTACAATTTAGAGTACGACAACGCTTAAGGTTTAGCGTACGTGTGAGGGCACGAGTTAGTGTTGGTGTCCTGGTTAAGATTAGGGCACGGGTGAGGGTAAGGCTTCGGGTGAGGGTCAGGGTTAGGATTCGTGTTAGGGTTAGGGTTAAGGAATGCAGAGGGATTAGGGTACAGCTTAGGGTACGACAGTGCTTAAGGGTTAGCGTTCGTGTGAGGGCAAGGGTTAGTGTTAGTGTCCTGGTTAAGATTAGGGCACTGGTGAGGGTAAGGCTTCAGGTGAGGGTCAGGGTTAGGATTCGGGTTAGGGTTAGGGTTAGGGAATGGGGAGGGATTAGGGTACAGTTTAGGGTACGAAAACGATTAAGGGTTAGCGTACGTGTGAGGGCACGAGTTAGTGTTGGTGTCCTGGTTAAGATTAGGGCACGGGTGAGGGTAAGGTTTCGGGTGAGGGTCAGGGTTAGAATTCGGGTTAGGGTTAGGGTTAGGAAATGGGGAGATATTAGGGCACAGTTTAGGGTACCACAACGCTTAAGGTTTAGCGTACGTGTGAGGTCACTAGTTAGTGTTAGTGTACTGCTTACGATTAGGGCACGGGTGAGGGTAAGGCCTCGGAAGAGGGTCACGTTAAAGGTTAGGGTTAGGGTTAGGGTTAGGGAATGGGGATTGATTAGGGTACAGGTTAGGGTACGGCAATGGCTTAGGGTTAGCGTACGTTAGAGGGCATGGGTTAGTGTTGATGTACTGGTTAAAATTAGGACACGGGTGAGGGTAAAGTTTTGGGTGAGGGTCAGGGTTAGGATTCGGGTTAGGGTTAGGGGTAAGGAATGCAGAGGGATTAGGGTACAGCTTAGGGTACGACAGTGCTTAAGGGTTAGCGTTTGTGTGAGGGCAAGGGTTAGTGTTAGTGTCCTGGTTAAGATTAGGGCACGGGTGAGGGTAAGGCTTCAGGTGAGGGTCAGCGTTAGGATTCGGGTTAGGGTTAGGGTTAGGAAATGGGGAGGGATTAGGGTACAGTTTAGGGTACGACAACGATTAAGGGTTAGCGTACGTGTGAGGGCACGAGTTAGTGTTGGTGTCCTGGTTAAGATTAGGGCACGGGTGAGGGTAAGGTTTCGGGTGAGGGTCAGGGATAGAATTCGGGTTAGGGTTAGGGTTAGGGAATGGGGAGATATTAGGGCACAGTTTAGGGTACCACAACGCTTAAGGTTTAGCGTACGTGTGATGTCACTAGTTTGTGTTAGTGTACTGCTGACGATTAGGGCACGGGTGAGTGTAAGGCCTCGGAAGAGGGTCACGTTAAGGGTTAGGGTTAGGGTTAGGGAATGGGGATTGATTAAGGTACAGGTTAGGGAACGGCAATGGCTTAGGATTTAGCGTACGTTAGAGGGCATGGGTTAGTGTTGATGTACTGGTTAAAATTAGGACACGGGTGAGGGTAAAGTTTCGGGTGAGTGTCATGGTTAGGTTTCAGGTTAGGGTTAGGGTTAGGGAATGGAGAGGGATTAGGGTACAGGTTAGGGTACCGCTGCAGTTTAGTGTTAGCGTACGTGTGAGGGCACGAGTTAGTCTTGGTGTCCTGGTTAAGATTAGGGCACGCGTGAGGGTAAGGCTTCGGGTGAGGGTCAGGGTTAGGATTCGTGTTAGGGTTAGGGTTAAGGAATGCAGAGGGATTAGGGTACAGCTTAGGGTACGACAGTGCTTAAGGGTTAGCGTTCGTGTGAGGGCGAGGGTTAGTGTTAGTGTCCTGGTTAAGATTAGGGCACTGGTTAGGGTAAGGCTTCAGGTGAGGGTCAGGGTTAGGATTCTGGTTAGGGTTAGGGTTAGGGAATGGGGAGGGATTAGGGTACAGTTTAGGGTACGACAACGATTAAGGGTTAGCGTACGTGTGAGGGCACGAGTTAGTGTTGGTGTCCTGGTTAAGATTAGGGCACGGGTGAGGGTAAGGTTTCGGGTGAGGGTCAGGGATAGAATTCGGGTTAGGGTTAGGGTTAGGGAATGGGGAGATATTAGGGCACAGTTTAGGGTACCACAACGCTTAAGGTTTAGCGTACGTGTGAGGTCACTAGTTAGTGTTAGTGTACTGCTTACGATTAGGGCACGGGTGAGGTTAAGGCCTCGGAAGAGGGTCACGTTAAGGGTTAGGGTTATGGTTAGGGTTAGGGAATGGGGATTGATTAGGGTACAGGTTAGGGTACGGCAATGGCTTAGGGTTAGCGTACGTTAGAGGGAATGGGTTAGTGTTGATGTACTGGTTAAAATTAGGACACGGGTGAGGGAAAAGTTTCGGGTGAGTGTCATTGTTAGGTTTCAGGTTAGGGTTAGGTTTAGGGAATGGAGAGGGATTAGGGTACAGGTTAGGGTACCGCTGCGGTTTAGTGATAGCGTACGTGTGAGGGCACGAGTTAGTCTTGGTGTCCTGGTTAAGATTAGTGCACGGGCGAGGGTAAGGCTTCGGGTGAGGGTCAGGGTTAGGATTCGGGTTCGGGTTAGGGTTAGGGAATGGAGAGGGATTAGGGTACATGTTAGGGTACGACAATGCTTAAGGGTTAGTGTAAGTGTGAGGGCACGAGTTAGTGTTGGTGTACTGGTTAATACAAAGGCACCAATGAGGGTAAGGACTCGGAAAAGGGTCACTTTCAGGGTTTCGCTTAGGGTTAGGGTTAGGGAATGGGGAAGGATTAGGGTACAGGATAGGGTACGACAATGCTTAAGGGTTAGCGTACGTTTGAGGTCATGAGTTAGTCTTTGTGTACTGGTTGAGGTTAGGGCATTCGTTAGGGTAGGGCATCGGAAGTGGGTCAGGTTTAGGGATGGGGTTAGGGTTAGGGTTAAGGAATGGGGAGGGATTAGGGTACAATTTAGGGTACGAAAACGCTTAAGGTTTAGCGTACGTGTGAGGGCACGAGTTACTGTTGGTGTCCTGGTTAAGATTAGGGCACGGGTGAGGGTAAGGCTTCAGGTGAGGGTCAGGGTTAGGATTCGTGTTAGGGTTAGGGTTAAGGAATGCAGAGGGATTAGGGTACAGCTTAGGGTACGACAGTGCTTAAGGGTTAGCGTTCGTGTGAGGGCAATCGTTAGTGTTAGTGTCCTGGTTAAGATTAGGGCACTGGTTAGGGTAAGGCTTCAGGTGAGGGTCAGGGTTAGGATTCGGGTTAGGGTTAGGGTTAGGGAATGGGGAGGGTTTAGGGTACAGTTTAGGGTACGACAACGATTAAGGGTTAGCGTACGTGTGAGGGCACGAGTTAGTGTTGGTGTCCTGGTTAAGATTAGGGCACGGGTGAGGGTAAGGTTTCGGGTGAGGGTCAGGGATAGAATTCGGGTTAGGGTTAGGGTTAGGGAATGGGGAGATATTAGGTCACAGTTTAGGGTACGACAACGCTTAAGGTTTAGCGTACGTGTGAGGGCACGAGTTAGTGTTGGTGTCCTGGTTAAGATTAGGGCACGGGTGAGGGTTAGGCTTCGGGTTAGGGTTAGGGTTAAGGAATGCAGAGGGATTAGGGTACAGCTTAGGGTACGACAGTGCTTAAGGGTTAGCGTTCGTGTGAGGGCAAGGGTTAGTTTTAGTGTCCTGGTTAAGATTAGGGCACGGGTGAGGGTAAGGCTTCAGGTGAGGGTCAGAGTTAGGATTCGGGTTAGGGTTAGGGTTAGGGAATGGGGAGATATTAGGGCACAGTTTAGGGTACCACAACGCTTAAGGTATAGCGTACGTGTGAGGTCACTAGTTAGTGTTAGTGTACTGCTTACGATTAGGGCACGGGTGAGGGTAAGGCCTCGGAAGAGGGTCACGGTAAGGGTTAAGGTTAGGGTTAGGGTTAGGGAATGGGGAGTGATTAGTGTACAGTTTGGGTACGACAACGATTAAGGGTTAGCGTATGTGTGAGGGCACGAGTTAGTGTTGGTGTCCTGGTTAAGATTAGGGCACGGGTGAGGGTAAGGCCTCGGAAGAGGGTCACGTTAAGGGTTAGGGTTAGGGTTAGGGAATGGGGAGATATTAAGGCACAGTTTAGGGTACCACAACGCTTAAGGTTTAGCGTACGTGTGAGGCCACTAGTTAGTGTTAGTGTACTGCTTACGATTAGGGCACGGGTGAGGGTAAGGCCTCGGAAGAGGGTTATGTTAAGGGTTAGGGTCAGGTTTAGGGTTAGGAAATGGGGATTGATTAGGGTACAGGTTAGGGTACGGCAATGGCTTAGGGTTAGGGTATGTTAGAGGGCATGGGTTAGTGTTGATGTACTGGTTAAAATTAGGACACGGGTGAGGGTAAAGTTTCGGGTGAGTGTCATGGTTAGGTTTCAGGTTAGATTTAGGGTTAGGGAATGGAGAGGGCTTAGGGTACAGGTTAGGGTACCGCTGCGGTTTAGTGTTAGCGTACGTGTGAGGGCACGAGTTAGTCTTGGTGTCCTGGTTAAGATTAGGGCACGGGTGAGGGTAAGGCTTCGGATGAGGGTCAGGGTTAGGATTCGGGTTAGGGTTAGTGTTAGGGAATGGAGAGGGATAAGGGTACAGGTTAGGGTACGACAATGCTTAAGGGTTAGCGTAAGTGTGAGGGCACGAGTTAGTGTTGGTGTACTGGTAAAGACAAGGGCACCGATGTGGGTAAGGCCTCGGAAAAGGGTCATGTTCACTGTTTCGCTTAGGGTTAGGGTTAGAGAATGGGGAGGGATTAGGGTACAGGATAGGGTACGACAATGCTTAAGGGTTAGCGTACGTTTGAGGGCATGAGTTAGTGTTTGTGTACTGGTTATGTTTAGGGCATAGGTTAGGGTAGGGCATCGGAGGTGGGTCAGGTTTAGGGATGGGGTTAGGGTTAGGGTTAAGGAATGGGGAAGGATTAGGGTACAATTTAGGGTACGACAACGCTTAAGGTTTAGCGTACGTTTGAGGGCACCAGTTAGTGTTGGTGTCCTGGTTAAGATTAGGGAACGGGTGCGGGTAAGTCTTCGGGTGAGGGTCAGGGTTAGGATTGGTGTTAGGGTTAGGGTTAAGGAATGCAGAGGGATTAGGGTACAGCTTAGGGTACGACAGCGCTTATGGGTTAGCGTTCGTGTGAGGGCAAGGGTTAGTGTTAGTGTCCTGGTTAAGATTAGGGCACGGGTGAGTGTAAGGCTTCGGGTGAGGGTCAGGTTTAGTATTCGTGTTATGGTTAGGGTTAAGGAATGCAGAGGGATTAGGGTACAGCTTAGGGTACGACAGTGCTTAAGGGTTAGCGTTCGTGTGAGGGCAAGGGTTAGTGTTAGTGTCCTGGTTAAGATTAGGGCACGGGTGAGGGTAAGGCTTCAGGTGAGGGTCAGGGTTAGGATTGGGGTTAGGGTTAGGGTTAGGGAATGGGGAGTGATTAGGGTACAGTTTAGGGTACGACAACGATTTACGGTTAGCGTACGTGTGAGGGCACGAGTTAGTGTTGGTGTCCTGGTTAAGATTAGGGCACGGGTGAGGGTTAGGTTTCGGGTGAGGGTCAGGGATAGAATTCGGGTTAGGGTTAGGGTTAGGGAATGGGGAGATATTAGCACACAGTTTAGGGTACCACAAAGCTTAAGGTTTAGCGTACGTGTGATGTCACTAGTTAGTGTTAGTGTACTGCTTATGATTAGGGCACGGGTGAGGGTAAGGCCTCGGAAGAGGGTCACGTTAAGGGTTAGGGTTAGGGTTAGGGTTAGGAAATGGGGATTGATTAGAATACAGGTTAGGGTACGGCAATGGCTTAGAGTTAGCGTACGTTAGAGGGCATGGGTTAGTGTTGATGTACTGGTTAAAATTAGGACACGGTTGAGGGTAAAGTTTCGGGTGAGTGTCATGGTTAGGTTTCAGGTTAGGGTTAGGGTTAGGGAATGGAGAGGGATTAGGGTACAGGTTAGGGTACGACAATGCTTAAGGGTTAGCATAAGTGTGAGGGCACGAGTTAGTGTTGGTTTACTGGTTTAGACAAGGGCACCGATGAGGGTAAGGCCTCGGAAAAGGGTCACGTTCAGGGTTTCGCTTAGGGTTAGGGTTAGGGAATGGGGAGGGATAAGGGTACAGGATAGAGTACGACAATGCTTAAGGGTTAGCGTACGTTTGAGGGCATGAGTTAGTGTTTGTGTACTGGTTAAGATTAGGGCATAGGTTAGGGTAGGGCATCGGAGGTGGGTCAGGTTTAGGGATGGGGTTAGGGTTAGGGTTAAGGAATGGGGAGTGATTAGGGTACAGTTTAGGGTACGACAACGATTAACGGTTAGCGTACGTGTGAGGGCACGAGTTAGTGTTGGTGTCCTGGTTAAGATTAGGGCACGGGTGAGGGTAAGGCTTCAGGTGAGGGTCAGGGTTAGGGTTAGGGTTAGGGTTAGGGAATGGGTATTGTTTAGGGTACAGGTTAGGGTACGGCATTGGCTTAGGGTTAGCGTACGTTAGAGGGCATGGGTTAGTGTTGATGTACTGGTTAAAATTAGGACACGGGTGAGGGTAAAGTTTCTGGTGAGTGTCATGTTTGGTTTCAGGTTTGGGTTAGGGTTAGGGAATGGAGAGGGATTAGGGTACACGTTAGGGTACCGCTGTGGTTTAGTGTTAACGTACGTGTGAGTGCACGAGTTAGTCTTGGTGTCCTGGTTAAGATTAGGGCACGGGTGAGGGTAAGGTTTCGGGTGAGGGTCAGGGTTAGGATTCGTGTTAGGGTTAGGGTTAGGGAATGGAGAGGGATTAGGGTACAGGTCAGGGTACGACAATGCTTAAGTGTTAGCGTAAGTGTGAGGGCACGAGTTAGTGTTGGTGTACTGGTTAAGACAAGGGCACCGATGTGGGTAAGGCCTCGGAAAAGGGTCACGTTCACTGTTTCGCTTTGGGTTAGGGTTAGGGAATGGGGAGGGATTAGGGTACAGGATAGGGTACGACAATGCTTAAGGGTTAGCGTACGTTTGAGGGCATGAGTTAGTGCTTCTGTACTGGTTAAGATTAGGGCATTGGTTAGTGTAGGGCATCGGAAGTGGGTCAGATTTAGGGATGGGGTTAGGGTTAGGGTTAAGGAATGGGGAGGGATTAGGGTACAATTTAGGGTACGACAACGCTTAAGGTTTAGCGTACGTGTGAGGGCACGAGTTAGTGTTGGTGTCCTGGTTAAGATTAGGGCACGGGTGAGGGTTAGGCTTCGGGTTAGGGTTAGGGTTAAGGAATGCAGAGGGATTAGGGTACAGCTTAGGGTACGACAGTGCTTAAGGGTTAGCGTTCGTGTGAGGGCAAGGGTTAGTGTTAGTGTCCTGGTTAAGATTAGGGCACGGGTGAGGGTAAGGCTTCAGGTGAGGGTCAGAGTTAGGATTCGGGTTAGGGTTAGGGTTAGGGAATGGGGAGATATTAGGGCACAGTTTAGGGTACCACAACGCTTAAGGTATAGCGTACGTGTGAGGTCACTAGTTAGTGTTAGTGTACTGCTTACGATTAGGGCACGGGTGAGGGTAAGGCCTCGGAAGAGGGTCACGTTAAGGGTTAGGGTTAGGGTTAGGTTTAGGGAATGGGGATTGATTAGGGTACAGGTTAGTGTACGGCAATGGCGTAGGGTTAGCGTACGTTAGAGGGCATTTGTTAGTGTTGATGTACTGGTTAAAATTAGGACACGGGTGAGGGTAAAGTTTCGGGTGAGTGTCATGGCTAGGTTTCAGGTTAGGGTTAGGGTTAGGGAATGGAGAGGGATTAGGGTACAGGTTAGGGTACCGCTGCGGTTTATGTTAGCATACGTGTGAGGGCACGAGTTAGTCTTGGTGTCCTGGTTAAGATTAGGGCACGGGTGAGGTTAAGGCTTCGGGTGAGGGTCAGGGTTAGGATTCGGGTTAGGGTTAGTGTTCGGGAATGGAGAGGGATTAGGGTACAGGTTAGGGTACGACAATGCTTAAGGGTTAGCGTAAGTGTGAGGGCACGAGTTAGTGTTGGTGTACTGGTTAAGACAAAGGCACCGATGAGGGTAAGGCCTCGGAAAAGGGTCACGTTCAGAGTTTCGCTTAGGGTTAGGGTTAGCGAATGGGGAGGGATTAGGGTTCAGGATAGGGTACGACAATGCTTAAGGGTTAGTGTACGTTTGAGGGCGTGAGTTAGTGTTTGTGTACTGGTTAAGGTTAGGGCATTGGTTAGGGTAGGGCATCGGAAGTGGGTCAGGTTTAGGGATGGGGTTAGGGTTAGGGTTAAGGAATGGGGAGGGATTAGGGTAGAATTTAGGGTACAACAATGCTTAAGGTTTAGCGTACGTGTGAGGGCACGAGTTAGTGTTGGTGTCCTGGTTAAGATTAGGGCACGGTTGAGGGTAAGGCTTCGCGGGAGGGTCAGGGTTGGGATTCGTGTTAGGGTTAGGGTTCGGGAATGGAGAGGGATTAGGGTACAGGTTAGGGTACGACAATGCTTAAGGGTTAGCGTAAGTGTGAGGGCACGAGTTTCTGTTGTTGTACTGGTTAAGAGAAGGGCAACGATGAGGTTAAGGCCTCGGAAAAGGTTCACGTTCAGGGTTTCGCTTAGGGTTAGTGTTAGGGAATAGTGAGGGATTAGGGTACAGGATAGGGTACGTCGATGCTTAAGGGTTAGCGTACGTTTGAGGGCATGAGTTAATGTTTGTGTACTGGTTAAGATTAGGGCATTGGATAGGGTAGGGCATCGGAAGTGGGTCAGGTTTAGGGATGGGGTTAGGGTTAAGGTTAAGGAATGGGGAGGGATTAGGGTACTGTTTAGGGTACGACAACGCTTAAGGTTTAGCTTAGGTGTGAGGGCACGAGTTAGTGTGGGTGTCCTGGTTAAGATTAGGGCACGGGTGAGGGTAAGGCTTCGGGTGAGGGTCAGGGTTAGGATTCATGTTAGGGTTAGGGTTAAGGAATGCAGAGGGATTAGGGTACAGCTTAGGGTACAACAGTGCTTAAGGGTTAGCGTTCGTGTGAAGGCAAGGGTTAGTGTTAGTGTCCTGGTTAAGATTAGGGCACGGGTGAGGGTAAGGCTTCAGGTGAGGGTCAGGGTTAGGGTTAGGGTTAGGGTTAGTGAATGGGTATTGATTAGGGTACAGGTTAGGGTACGGCATTGGCTTAGGGTTAGCGTACGTTAGAGGGCATGGGTTAGTGTTGATGTACTGGTTAAAATTAGGACACGGGTGAGGGTAAAGTTTCGGGTGAGTGTCATGTTTGGTTTCAGGTTAGGGTTAGGATTAGGGAATGGAGAGGGATTAGGGTACACGTTAGGGTACCGCTGTGGTTTAGTGTTAACATACGTGTGAGGGCACGAGTTAGTCTTGGTGTCCTGGTTAAGATTAGGGCACGGGTGAGGGTAAGGTTTCGGGTGAGGGTCAGGGTTAGGATTCGGGTTAGGGTTAGGGTTAGGGAATGGAGAGGGATTAGGGTACAGGTCAGGGTACGACAATGCTTAAGTGTTAGCGTAAGTGTGAGGGCACGAGTTAGTGTTGGTGTACTGGTTAAGACAAGGGCACCGCTGTGGGTAAGGCCTCGGAAAAGGGTCACGTTCACTGTTTCGCTTTGGGTTAGGGTTAGGGAATGGGGAGGGATTAGGGTACAGGATAGGGTACGACAATGCTTAAGGGTTAGCGTACGTTTGAGGGCATGAGTTAGTGCTTCTGTACTGGTTAAGATTAGGGCATTGGTTAGTGTAGGGCATCGGAAGTGGGTCAGGTTTAGGGATGGGGTTAGGGTTAGGTTTAAGGAATGGGGAGGGATTAGGGTACAATTTAGGGTACGACAACGCTTAAGGTTTAGCGTACGTGTGAGGGCACGAGTTAGTGTTGGTGTCCTGGTTAAGATTAGGGCACGGGTGAGGGTTAGGCTTCGGGTTAGGGTTAGGGTTAAGGAATGCAGAGGGATTAGGGTACAGCTTAGGGTACGACAGTGCTTAATGGTTAGCGTTCGTGTGAGGGCAAGGGTTAGTGTTAGTGTCCTGGTTAAGATTAGGGCACGGGTGAGGGTAAGGCTTCAGGTGAGGGTCAGAGTTAGGATTCGGGTTAGGGTTAGGGTTAGGGAATGGGGAGATATTAGGGCACAGTTTAGGGTACCACAACGCTTAAGGTATAGCGTACGTGTGAGGTCACTAGTTAGTGTTAGTGTACTGCTTACGATTAGGGCACGGGTGAGGGTAAGGCCTCGGAATAGGGTCACGTTAAGGGTTAGGGTTAGGGTTAGGGTTAGGGAATGGGGATTGATTAGGGTACAGGTTAGTGTACGGCAATGGCGTAGGGTTAGCGTACGTTAGAGGGCATTTGTTAGTGTTGATGTACTGGTTAAAATTCGGACACGGGTGAGGGTAAAGTTTCGGGTGAGTGTCATGGCTAGGTTTCAGGTTAGGGTTAGGGTTAGGGAATGGAGAGGAATTAGGGTACAGGTTAGGGTACCGCTGCAGTTTATGTTAGCATACGTGTGAGGGCACGAGTTAGTCTTGGTGTCCTGGTTAAGATTAGGGCACGGGTGAGGTTAAGGCTTCGGGTGAGGGTCAGGGTTAGGATTCGGGTTAGGGTTAGTGTTCGGGAATGGAGAGGGATTAGAGTACAGGTTAGGGTACGACAATGCTTAAGGGTTAGCGTAAGTGTGAGGGCACGAGTTAGTGTTGGTGTACTGGTTAAGACAAAGGCACCGATGAGGGTAAGGCCTCGGAAAAGGGTCACGTTCAGAGTTTCGCTTAGGGTTAGGGTTAGCGAATGGGGAGGGATTAGGGTTCAGGATAGGGTACGACAAAGCTTAAGGGTTAGCGTACGTTTGAGGGCATGAGTTAGTGTTTGTGTACTGGTTAAGCTTAGGGCATTGGTTAGGGTAGGGCATCGGAAGTGGGTCAGGTTTAGGGATGGGGTTAGGGTTAGGGTTAAGGAATGGGGAGGGATTAGGGTAGAATTTAGGGTACGACAATGCTTAAGGTTTAGCGTACGTGTGAGGGCACGAGTTAGTGTTGGTGTCCTGGTTAAGATTAGGGCACGGTTGAGGGTAAGGCTTCGCGTGAGGGTCAGGGTTAGGATTCGTGTTAGGGTTAGGGTTCGGGAATGGAGAGGGATTAGGGTACAGGTTAGGGTACGACAATGCTTAAGGGTTAGCGTAAGTGTGAGGGCACGAGTTTGTGTTGTTGTACTGGTTAAGAGAAGGGCAACGATGAGGTTAAGGCCTCGGAAAAGGTTCACGTTCAGGGTTTCGCTTAGGGTTAGTGTTAGGGAATAGTGAGGGATTAGGGTACAGGATAGGGTACGTCTATGCTTAAGGGTTAGCGTACGTTTGAGGGCATGAGTTAGTGTTTGTGTACTGGTTAAGATTAGGGCATTGGATAGGGTAGGGCATCGGAAGTGGGTCAGGTTTAGGGATGGGGTTAGGGTTAAGGTTAAGGAATGGGGAGAGATTAGGGTACTGTTTAGGGTACGACAACGCTTAAGGTTTAGCTTACGTGTGAGGGCACGAGTTAGTGTGGGTGTCCTGGTTAAGATTATGGCAAGGGTGAGGGTAAGGCTTCGGGTGAGGGTCAGGGTTAGGATTCATGTTAGGGTTAGGGTTAAGGAATGCAGAGGGATTAGGGTACAGCTTAGGGTACGACAGTGCTTAAGGGTTAGCGTTCGTGTGAGGGCAAGGGTTAGTGTTAGTGTCCTGGTTAAGATTAGGGCACGGGTGAGGGTAAGGCTTCAGGTGAGGGTCAGGGTTAGGGTTAGGGTTAGGGTTAGGGAATGGGTATTGATTAGGGTACAGGTTAGGGTACGGCATTGGCTTAGGGTTAGCGTACGTTAGAGGGCATGGGTTAGTGTTGATGTACTGGTTAAAATTAGGACAAGGGTGAGGGTAAAGTTTCGGGTGAGTGTCATGTTTGGTTTCAGGTTAGGGTTAGGGTTAGGGAATGGAGAGGGATTAGGGTACACGTTAGGGTACCGCTGTGGTTTAGTGTTAACATACGTGTGAGGGCACGAGTTAGTGTTGGTGTCCTGGTTAAGATTAGGGCACGGGTGAGGGTAAGGTTTCGGGTGAGGGTCAGGGTTAGGATTCGGGTTAGGGTTAGGGTTAGGGAATGGAGAGGGATTAGAGTACAGCTTAGGGTACGACAGTGCTTAAGGGTTAGCGTTTGTGTGAGGGCAAGGGTTAGTGTTAGTGTCCTGGTTAAGTTTAGGGCACGGGTGATGGTAAGGCTTCAGGTGAGGGTCAGGGTTAGGATTCGGGTTAGGGTTAGGGTTAGGGAATGGGGAGGGATTAGGGCACAGTTTAGGGTACCAGAACGCTTAAGGTTTAGCGTACGTGTGAGGTCACTAGTTAGTGTTAGTGTACTGCTTACGATTAGGGCACGGGTGAGAGTAAGGCCTCGGAAGAGGGTCACATTAAGGGTTAGGGTTAGGGTTAGGGTTAGGGAATGGGGATTGATTAGGGTACCGGTTAGGGTACGGCAATGGCTTAGGGTTAGCGTACGTTAGAGGGCATGGTTTAGTGTTGATGTACTGGTTAAAATTAGGACACGGGTGAAGGTGAAGTTTCGGGTGAGTGTCATGGTTAGGTTTCAGGTTAGGGTTAGGGTTAGGGAATGGACAGGGATTAGGATACAGGTTAGGGTACCACTGCGGTTTAGTGTTAGCGTATGGGTGAGAGCACGAGTTAGTCTTGGTGTCCTGGTTAAGATTAGGGCACGGTTGAGGGTAAGGCTTCGGGTGAGGGTCAGGGTTAGGATTCGGGTTAGGGTTAGGGTTAGCGAATGGAGAGGGATTAGGGTACAGGTTAGGGTACGGCAATGCTTAAGGGTTAGCGTAAGTGTGAGGGCACGAGTTAGTGTTGGTGTACTGGTTAAGACAAAGGCACCGATGAGGGTAAAGCCTCGGAAAAGGGTCACGTTCAGGGTTTCGCTTAGGGTTAGGGTTGGGAATGGGGAGGGGTTAGGGTACAGGATAGGGTACGACAATGCTTCAGGGATAGCGTACGTTTGACGGCATGAGTTAGTCTTTGTGTACTGATTAAGTTTAGGGCATTGGTTAGGGTAGGGCATCGGAAGTGGGTCAGGTTTATGGTTGGGGTTAGGGTTAGGGTTAAGGAATGGGGAGGGATTAGGGTACAATTTAGGGTACGACAACGCTTAAGGTTTAGCGTACGTGTGAGGGCACGAGTTAGTGTTGGTGTCCTGGTTAAGATTAGGGCATGGGTGAGGGTTAGGCTTCGGGTTAGGGTTAGGGTTAAGGAATGCAGAGGGATTAGGGTACAGCTTAGGGTACGACAGTGCTTAAGGGTTAGCATTCGTGTGAGGGCAAGGGTTAGTGTTAGTGTCCTGGTTAAGATTAGGGCACGGGTGAGGGTAAGGCTTCAGGTGAGGGTCAGAGTTAGGATTCGGGTTAGGGTTAGGGTTAGGGAATGGGGAGATATTAGGGCACAGTTTAGGGTACCACAACGCTTAAGGTATAGCGTACGTGTGAGGTCACTAGTTAGTGTTAGTGTACTGCTTACGATTAGGGCACGGGTGAGGGTAAGGCCTCGGAAGAGGGTCACGTTAAGGTTAGGGTTATGGTTAGGGTTAGGGAATGGGGATTGATTATGGTACAGGTTAGTGTACGGCAATGGTGTAGGGTTAGCGTACGTTAGAGGGCATTTGTTAGTGTTGATGTACTGGTTAAAATTAGGACACGGGTGAGGGTAAAGTTTCGGGTGAGTGTCATGGCTAGGTTTCAGGTTAGGGTTAGGGTTAGGGAATGGAGAGGGATTAGGGTACAGGTTAGGGTACCGCTGCGGTTTATGTTAGCATACGTGTGAGGGCACGAGTTAGTCTTGGTGTCCTGGTTAAGATTAGGGCACGGGTGAGGTTAAGGCTTCGGGTGAGGGTCAGGGTTAGGATTCGGGTTAGGGTTAGTTATCGGGAATGGAGAGGGATTAGGGTACAGGTTAGGGTACGACAATGCTTAAGGGTTAGCGTAAGTGTGAGGGCACGAGTTAGTGTTGGTGTACTGGTTAAGACAAAGGCACCGATGAGGGTAAGGCCTCGGAAAAGGGTCACGTTCAGGGTTTCGCTTAGGGTTAGGGTTAGCGAATGGGGAGGGATTAGGGTTCAGGATAGGTTACGACAATGCTTAAGGGTTAGTGTACGTTTGAGGGCATGAGTTAGTGTTTGTGTACTGGTTAAGGTTAGGGCATTGGTTAGGGTAGGGCATCGGAAGTGGGTCAGGTTTAGGAATGGGGTTAGGGTTAGGGTTAAGGAATGGGGAGGGATTAGGGTACAATTTAGGGTACGACAACGCTTAAGGTTTAGCGTACGTGTGAGGGCACGAGTTAGTGTTGGTGTCCTGGTTAAGATTAGGGCACGGTTGAGGGTAAGGCTTCGCGTGAGGGTCAGGGTTAGGATTCGTGTTATGGTTAGGGTTCGGGAATGGAGAGGGATTAGGGTACAGGTTAGGGTGCGACAATGCTTAAGGGTTAGCGTAAGTGTGAGGGCACGAGTTTGTGTTGTTGTACTGGTTAAGAGAAGGGCAACGATGAGGTTAAGGCCTCGGAAAAGGGTCACGTTCAGGGTTTCGCTTAGGGTTAGTGTTAGGGAATGGTGAGGGATTAGGGTACAGGATAGGGTAAGTCCATGCTTAAGGGTTAGCGTACGTTTGAGGGCATGAGTTAGTGTTTGTGTACTGGTTAAGATTAGGGCATTGGATAGGGTAGGGCATCGGAAGTGGGTCAGGTTTAGGGATGGGGTTAGGGTTAAGGTTAAGGAATGGGGAGGGATTAGGATACTGTTTAGGGTACGACAACGCTTAAGGTTTAGCTTACGTGTGAGGGCACGAGTTAGTGTGGGTGTCCTGGTTAAGATTAGGGCACGGGTGAGGGTAAGGCTTCGGGTGAGGGTCAGGGTTAAGATTCGTGTTAGGGTAAGGGTTAAGGAATGCAGAGGGATTAGGGTACAGCTTAGGGTACGACAGTGCTTAAGGGTTAGCGTTCGTGTGAGGGCAAGGGTTAGTGTTAGTGTCCTGGTTAAGATTAGGGCACGGGTGAGGGTAAGGCTTCAGGTTAGGGTCAAGGTTAGGATTGGGGTTAGGGTTAGGGTTAGGGAATGGGGAGTGATTAGTGTACAGTTTAGGGTACGACAACGATTAAGGGTTAGCGTACGTGTGAGGGCACGAGTTAGTGTTTGTGTCCTGGTTAAGATTAGGGCACGGGTGAGGGTAAGGTTTCGGGTGAGGGTCAGGGATAGAATTCGGGTTAGGGTTAGGGTTAGGGAAAGGGGAGATATTAGGGCACAGTTTAGGGTACCACAACGCTTAAGGTTTAGCGTACGTGTGAGGTCACTAGTTAGTGTTAGTGTACTGCTTACAATTAGGGCACGGGTGAGGGTAAGGCCTCGGAAGAGGGTCACGGTAAGGGTTAAGGTTAGGGTTAGGGTTAGGAAATGGGGATTGATTAGGGTACAGGTTAGGGTACGGCAATGGCTTAGGGTTAGCGTACGTTAGAGGGCATGGGTTAGTGTTGATGTACTGGTTAAAATTAGGACACGGGTGATGGTAAAGTTTTGGGTGAGTGTCATGGTTAGGTTTCAGGTTAGGGTTAGGGTTAGGGAATGGAGAGGGATTAGGGTACAGGTTAGGGTACCGCTGCGGTTTAGTGATAGCGTACGTGTGAGGGCACGTGTTAGTCTTGGTGTCCTGGTTAAGATTAGGGCACGGGTGAGGGTAAGGTTTCGGGTGAGGGTCAGGGTTAGGATTCGGGTTAGGGTTAGGGTTAGGGAATGGAGAGGGATTAGAGTACAGCTTACGGTACGACAGTGCTTAAGGGTTAGCGTTCGTGTGAGGGCAAGGGTTAGTGTTAGTGTCCTGGTTAAGATTAGGGCACGGGTGAGGGTAAGGCTTCAGGTTAGGGTCAGGGTTAGGATTGGGGTTAGGGTTAGGGTTAGGGAATGGGGAGTGATTAGTGTACAGTTTAGGGTATGACAACGATTAAGGGTTAGCGTACGTGTGAGGGCACGAGTTAGTGTTGGTGTCCTGGTTAAGATTAGGGCACGGGTGAGGGTAAGGTTTCGGGTGAGGGTCAGGGTTAGGATTCGGGTTAGGGTTAGGGTTAGGGAATGGAGAGGGATTAGAGTACAGCTTAGGGTACGACAGTGCTTAAGGGTTAGCGTTCGGGTGAGGGCAAGGGTTAGTGTTAGTGTCCTGGTTAAGATTAGGGCACGGTTGAGGGTAAGGCTTCAGGTGAGGGTCAGGGTTAAGATTGGGGTTAGGGTTAGGGTTAGGGAATGGGGAGTGATTAGGGCACAGTTTAGGGTACGACAACGATTAAGTTTTTGGGTACGTGTGAGGTCACTAGTTAGTGTTAGTGTACTGCTTACGATTAGGGCACGGGTGAGGGTAAGGCCTCGGAAGAGGGTCACGTTAAGGGTTAGGGTTAGGGTTAGGGAATGGGGAGATATTAGGGCACAGTTTAGGGTACCACAACGCTTAAGCTTTAGCGTACGTGTGAGGCCACTAGTTAGTGTTAGTGTACTGCTTACGATTAGGGCACGGGTGAGGGTAAGGCCTCGGAAGGGGGTCATGTTATGGGTTAGGGTCAGGGTTAGGGTTAGGAAATGGGGATTGATTAGGGTACAGGTTAGGGTACGGCAATGGATTAGGGTTAGGGTATGTTAGAGGGCATGGGTTAGTGTTGATGTACTGGTTAAAATTAGGACACGGGTGAGGGTAAAATTTCGGGTGAGTGTCATGGTTAGGTTTCAGGTTAGATTTAGGGTTAGGGAATGGAGAGGGCTTAGGGTACAGGTTAGGGTACCGCTGCGGTTTAGTGTTATCGTACGTGTGAGGGCACGAGTTAGTCTTGGTGTCCTGGTTAAGATTAGGGCACGGGTGAGGGTAAGGCTTCGGATGAGGGTCAGGGTTAGGATTCGGGTTAGGGTTAGGGTTAGGGAATGGAGAGGGATTAGGGTACAGGTTAGGGTACGACAATGCTTAAGGGTTAACGTAAGTGTGAGGGCACGAGTTAGTGTTTGTGTACTGGTAAAGACAAGGGCACCGATGTGGGTAAGGCCTCGGAAAAGGTTCATGTTCACTGTTTCGCTTAGGGTTAGGGTTAGAGAATGGGGAGGGATTAGGGTACAGGATAGGGTACGACAATGCTTAAGGGTTACCGTACGTTTGAGGGCATGAGTTAGTGTTTGTGTACTGGTTAAGTTTAGGGCATAGGTTAGGGTAGGGCATCGGAGGTGGGTCAGTTTTGGGGATGGGGTTAGGGTTAGGGTTAAGGAATGGGGAGGGATTAGGGTACAATTTAGGGTACGACAACGCTTAAGGTTTAGCGTACGTTTGAGGGCACCAGTTAGTGTTGGTGTCCTGGTTAAGATTAGGGAACGGGTGCGGGTAAGGCTTCGGGTGAGGGTCAGGGTTAGGATTCGTGTTAGGGTTAGGGTTAAGGAATGCAGAGGGATTAGGGTACAGCTTAGGGTACGACAGCGCTTACGGGTTAGCGTTCGTGTGAGGGCAAACGTTAGTGTTAGTGTCCTGGTTAAGTTTAGGGCACGGGTGAGTGTAAGGCTTCGGGTGAGGGTCAGGTTTAGTATTCGTGTTATGGTTAGGGTTAAGGAATGCACAGGGATTAGGGTACAGCTTAGGGTACGACAGTGCTTAAGGGTTAGCGTTCGTGTGAGGGCAAGGGTTAGTGTTAGTGTCCTGGTTAAGATTAGGGCACGGGTGAGGGTAAGGCTTCAGGTGAGGGTCAGGGTTAGGATTGGGGTTAGGGTTAGGGTTAGGGAATGGGGAGCGATTAGGGTACAGTTTAGGGTACGACAACGATTTACGGTTAGCGTACGTGTGAGGGCACGAGTTAGTGTTGGTGTCCTGGTTAAGATTAGGGCACGGGTGAGGGTTAGGTTTCGGGTGAGGGTCAGGGATAGAATTCGGGTTAGGGTTAGGGTTAGGGAATGGGGAGATATTAGGGCACAGTTTAGGGTACCACAACGCTTAAGGTTTAGCGTACGTGTGAGGTCACTAGTTAGTGTTAGTGTACTGCTTATGATTAGGGCACGTGTGAGGGTAAGGCCTCGGAAGAGGGTCACGTTAAGGGTTAGGGTTAGGGTTAGGGTTAGGAAATGGGGATTGATTAGAATACAGGTTAGGGTACGGCAATGGCTTAGAGTTAGCGTACGTTAGAGGGCATGGGTTAGTGTTGATGTACTGGTTAAAATTAGGACACGGTTGAGGGTAAAGTTTCGGGTGAGTGTCATGGTTAGGTTTCAGGTTAGGGTTAGGGTTAGGGAATGGAGAGGGATTAGGGTACAGGTTAGGGTACGACAATGCTTAAGGGTTAGCATAAGTGTGAGGGCACGAGTTAGTGTTGGTGTACTGGTTTAGACAAGGGCACCGATGAGGGTAAGGCCTCGGAAAAGGGTCACGTTCAGGGTTTCGCTTAGGGTTAGGGTTAGGGAATGGGGAGGGATAAGGGTACCGGATAGGGTACGACAATGCTTAAGGGTTAGCGTACGTTTGAGGGCATGAGTTAGTGTTTGTGTACTGGTTAAGATTAGGGCATAGGTTAGGGTAGGGCATCGGAGGTGGGTCAGGTTTAGGGATGGGGTTAGGGTTAGGGTTAAGGAATGGGGAGTGATTAGGGTACAGTTTAGGGTACGACAACGATTAACGGTTAGCGTACGTGTGAGGGCACGAGTTAGTGTTGGTGTCCTTGTTAAGATTAGGGCACGGGTGAGGGTAAGGCTTCAGGTGAGGGTCAGGGTTAGGGTTAGGGTTAGGGTTAGGGAATGGGTATTGATTAGGGTACAGGTTAGGGTACGGCATTGGCTTAGGGTTAGCGTACGTTAGAGGGCATGGGTTAGTGTTGATGTACTGGTTAAAATTAGGAAACGGGTGAGGGTAAAGTTTCGGGTGAGTGTCATGTTTGGTTTCAGGTTAGGGTTAGGATTAGGGAATGGAGAGGGATTAGGGTACACGTTAGGGTACCGCTGTGGTTTAGTGTTAACGTACGTGTGAGGGCACGAGTTAGTCTTGGTGTCCTGGTTAAGATTAGGGCACGGGTGAGGGTTAGTTTTTGGGTGAGGGTCAGGGTTAGGATTTGGGTTAGGGTTAGGGTTAGGGAATGGAGAGGGATTAGGGTACAGGTCAGGGTACGACAATGCTTAAGGGTTAGCGTAAGTGTGAGGGCACGAGTTAGTGTTGGTGTACTGGTTAAGACAAGGGCACCGATGTGGGTAAGGCCTCGGAAAAGGGTCACGTTCACTGTTTCGCTTTGGGTTAGGGTTAGGGAATGGGGAGGGATTAGGGTACAGGATAGTGTACGACAATGCTTAAGAGTTAGCGTAGGTTTGAGGGCATGAGTTAGTGTTTGTGTACTGGTTAAGGTTAGGGCATTGGTTAGGGTAGGGCATAGGAAGTGGGTCAAGTTTAGGGATGGGGTTAGGATTAGGGTTAAGGAATGGGGTGGGATTAGGGTACAATTTAGGGTACGACAACGCTTAAGGTTTAGCGTACGTGTGGGGGCACGAGTTAGTGTTGGTGTCCTGGTTAAGATTAGGGCACGGTTGAGGGTAAGGCTTCGGGTGAGGGTCAGGGTTAGGATTCGGGTTAGGGTTAGGGTTAGGGAATGGAGAGGGATTAGGGTACAGGTTAGGGTACGACAATGCTTAAGGGTTAGCGTAAGTGTGAGGGCACGAGTTTGTGTTGGTGTACTGGTTAAGACAAGGACACCGATGAGTGTAAGGCCTCGGAAAAGGGTCACGTTCAGGTTTTCGCTTAGGGTTAGCTTTAGGGAATGGGGTGCGATTAGGGTACAGGATAGGGTACGTCAATGCGTAAGGGTTAGCGTACGTTTGAGGGCATGAGTTAGTGTTTGTGTACTGGTTAAGATTAGGGCATTGGTTAGGGTAGGGCATCGCAAGTGGATCAGGTTTAGGGATGGGGTTAGGGTTAGGGTTAAGGAATGTGGAGGGATTAGGTTACAATTTAGGGTACGATAACGCTTAAGGTTTAGCGTACGTGTGAGGGCACGAGTTAGTGTTGGTGTCCTGTTTAAGATTACGGCACGGGTGAGGGTATGGCTACGGGTGAGGGTCAGGGTTAGGATTCGTGTTAGGGTTAGGGTTACGGAATGCAGAGGGATTAGGGTACAGCTTAGGGAACGACAGTGCTTAAGGGTTAGCGTTCGTGTGAGGGCAAGGGTTAGGGTTAGTGTCCTGGTTAAGATTAGGGCACTGGTGAGGGTAAGGCTTCAGGTGAGGGTCAGGGTTAGGATTCGGGTTAGGGTTAGGGTTAGGGAATGGGGAGGGATTAGGGTACAGTTTAGGGTACGACAACGATTAAGGGGTAGCGTACGTGTGAGGGCACGTGTTAGTGTTGGTGTCCTGGTTAAGATTAGGGCACGGGTGAGGGTAAGGTTTCGGGTGAGGGTCAGGGATAGAATTCGGGTTAGGGTTAGGGTTAGGGAATGGGGAGATATTAGGGTACAGTTTAGGGTACCACAACGCTTAAGGTTTAGCGTACGTGTGAGGTCACTAGTTATTTTTAGTGTACTGCTTACGATTAGGGCACGGGTGAGGGTAAGGCCTCCGAAGAGGGTCACGTTAAGGGTTAGGGTTAGGGTTAGGGTTAGGGAATGGGGATTGATTAGGGTACAGGTTAGGGTACGGCAATGGCTTAGGGTTAGCGTACGTTAGAGGGCATGGTTTAGTGTTGATGTACTGGTTAAAATTAGGACACGGGTGAGGGTGAAGTTTCGGGTGAGTGTCATGGTTAGGTTTCAGGTTAGGGTTAGGGTTAGGGAATGGAGAGGGATTAGGGTACAGGTTAGGGTACCACTGCGGTTTAGTGTTAGCGTACGTGTGAGGGCACGAGTTACTCTTGGTGTCCTGGTTAAGATTAGGGCACGGGTGAGGGTAAGGCTTCGGGTGAGGGTCAGGGTTAGGATTCGGGTTAGGGTTAGGGTTAGGGAATGGAGAGGGATTAGGGTTCAGGTTAGGGTACGACAATGCTTAAGGGTTAGCGTAAGTGTGAGGGCACGATTTAGTGTTGGTGTACTGGTTAAGACAAGGGCACCGATGAGGGTAAGGCCTCGGAAAAGGGTCACGTTCAGGGTTTCGCTTAGGGTTAGGGTTAGGGAATGGGGAGGGATTAGGGTACAGGATAGTGTACGACAATGCTTAAGAGTTAGCGTACGTTTGAGGGCATGAGTTAGTGTTTGTGTACTGGTTAAGGTTAGGGCATTGGTTAGGGTAGGGCATAGGAAGTGGGTCAGGTTTAGGGATGGGGTTAGGATTAGGGTTAAGGAATGGGGTGGGATTAGGGTACAATTTAGGGTACGACAACGCTTAAGGTTTAGCGTACGTGTGGGGGCACGAGTTAGTGTTGGTGTCCTGGTTAAGATTAGGGCACGGTTGAGGGTAAGGCTTCGGGTGAGGGTCAGGGTTAGGATTCGGGTTAGGGTTAGGGTTAGGGAATGGAGAGGGATTAGGGTACAGGTTAGGGTACGACAATGCTTAAGGGTTAGCGTAAGTGTGAGGGCACGAGTTTGTGTTGGTGTACTGGTTAAGACAAGGACACCGATGAGGGTAAGGCCTCGGAAAAGGGTCACGTTCAGGTTTTCGCTTAGGGTTAGCTTTAGGGAATGGGGTGCGATTAGGGTACAGGATAGGGTACGTCAATGCTTAAGGGTTAGCGTACGTTTGAGGGCATGAGTTAGTGTTTGTGTACTGGTTAAGATTAGGGCATTGGTTAGGGTAGGGCATCGCAAGTGGATCAGGTTTAGGGATGGGGTTAGGGTCAGGGTTAAGGAATGTGGAGGGATTAGGTTACAATTTAGGGTACGATAACGCTTAAGGTTTAGCGTACGTGTGAGGGCACGAGTTAGTGTTGGTGTCCTGTTTAAGATTACGACACGGGTGAGGGTATGGCTTCGGGTGAGGGTCAGGGTTAGGATTCGTGTTAGGGTTAGGGTTACGGAATGCAGAGGGATTAGGGTACAGCTTAGGATACGACAGTGCTTAAGGGTTAGCGTTTGTGTGAGGGCAAGGGTTAGTGTTAGTGTCCTGGTTAGGATTAGGGCACGGGTGAGGGTAAGGCTACAGGTGAGGGTCAGGGTTAGGATTCGGGTTAGGGTTAGGGTTAGGGAATGGGGAGGGATTAGGGTACAGTTTAGGGTACGACAACGATTAAAGGTTAGCGTATGTGTGAGGGCACGTGTTAGTGTTGGTGTCTTGGTTAAGATTAGGGCACGGGTGAGGGTAAGGTTTCGAGTGAGGGTCAGGGTTAGGATTCGGGTTAGGGTTAGGATTAGGGAATGGGGAGATACTAGGGCACAGTTTAGGGTACCACAACGCTTAAGGTTTGGCATACGTGTGAGGTCACTAGTTAGTGTTAGTGTACTGCTTACGATTAGGGCACGGGTGAGGGTAAAGCCTCGGAAGAGGGTCACGTTAAGGGTTAGGGTTAGGGTTAGGGTTAGGGAATGGGGAGGGATTAGGGTACAGGATAGTGTACGACAATGCTTAAGAGTTAGCGTACGTTTGAGGGCATGAGTTAGTGTTTGTGTACTGGTTAAGGTTAGGGCATTGGTTAGGGTAGGGCATAGGAAGTGGGTCAGGTTTAGGGATGGGGTTAGGATTAGGGTTAAGGAATGGGGTGGGATTAGGGTACAATTTAGGGTACGACAACGCTTCAGGTTTAGCGTACGTGTGGGGGCACGAGTTAGTGTTGGTGTCCTGGTTAAGATTAGGGCACGGTTGAGGGTAAGGCTTCGGGTGAGGGTCAGGGTTAGGATTCGGGTTAGGGTTAGGGTTAGGGAATGGAGAGGGATTAGGGTTCAGGTTAGGGTACGACAATGCTTAAGGGTTAGCGTAAGTGTGAGGGCATGAGTTAGTGTTGGTGTACTGGTTAAGACAAGGGCACCGATGAGGGTAAGGCCTCGGAAAAGGGTCACGTTCAGGGTTTCGCTTAGGGTTAGGGTTAGGGAATGGGGAGGGATTAGGGTACAGGATAGTGTACGACAATGCTTAAGAGTTAGCGTACGTTTGAGGGCATGAGTTAGTGTTTGTGTACTGTTTAAGGTTAGGGCATTGGTTAGGGTAGGGCATAGGAAGTGGGTCAGGTTTAGGGATGGGGTTAGGATTAGGGTTAAGGAATGGGGTGGGATTAGGGTACAATTTAGGGTACGACAACGCTTAAGGTTTATCGTACGTGTGGGGGCACGAGTTAGTGTTGGTGTCCTGGTTAAGATTAGGGCACGGTTGAGGGTAAGGCTTCGGGTGAGGGTCAGGGTTAGGATTCAGGTTAGGGTTAGGGTTAGGGAATGGAGAGGGATTAGGGTACAGGTTAGGGTACGACAATGCTTAAGGGTTAGCGTAAGTGTGAGGGCACGAGTTTGTGTTGGTGTACTGGTTAAGACAAGGACACCGATGAGGGTAAGGCCTCGGAAAAGGGTCACGTTCAGGTTTTCGCTTAGGGTTAGCTTTAGGGAATGGGGTGCGATTAGGGTACAGGATAGGGTACGTCAATGCTTAAGGGTTAGCGTACGTTTGAGGGCATGAGTTAGTGTTTGTGTACTGGTTAAGATTAGGGCATTGGTTAGGGTAGGGCATCGCAAGTGGATCAGGTTTAGGGATGGGGTTAGGGTTAGGGTTAAGGAATGTGGAGGGATTAGGTTACAATTTAGGGTAAGATAACGCTTAAGGTTTAGCGTACGTGTGAGGGCACGAGTTAGTGTTGGTGTCCTGCTTAAGATTACGACACGGGTGAGGGTATGGCTTCGGGTGAGGGTCAGGGTTAGGATTCGTGTTAGGGTTAGGGTTACGGAATGCAGAGGGATTAGGGTACAGCTTAGGGAACGACAGTGCTTAAGGGTTAGCGTTCGTGTGAGGGCAAGGGTTAGGGTTAGTGTCCTGGTTAAGATTAGGGCACTGGTGAGGGTAAGGCTTCAGGTGAGGGTCAGGGTTAGGATTCGGGTTAGGGTTAGGGTTAAGGAATGGGGAGGGATTAGGGTACAGTTTAGGGTACGACAACGATTAAGGGGTAGTGTACGTGTGAGGGCACGTGTTAGTGTTGGTGTCCTGGTTAAGATTAGGGCACGGGTGAGGGTAAGGTTTCGGGTGAGGGTCAGGGATAGAATTCGGGTTAGGGTTAGGGTTAGGGAATGGGGAGATATTAGGGTACAGTTTAGGGTACCACAACGCTTAAGGTTTAGCGTACGTGTGAGGTCACTAGTTATTGTTAGTGTACTGCTTACGATTAGGGCACAGGTGAGGGTAAGGCCTCGGAAGAGGGTCACGTTAAGGGTTAGGGTTAGGGTTAGGGTTAGGGAATGGGGATTGATTAGGGTACAGGTTAGGGTACGGCAATGACTTAGGGTTAGCGTACGTTAGAGGGCATGGTTTAGTGTTGATGTACTGGTTAAAATTAGGACACGGGTGAGGGTGAAGTTTCGGGTGAGTGTCATGGTTAGGTTTCAGGTTAGGGTTAGGGTTAGGGAATGGAGAGGGATTAGGGTACAGGTTAGGGTACCACTGCGGTTTAGTGTTAGCGTACGTGTGAGGGCACGAGTTAGTCTTGGTGTCCTGGTTAAGATTAGGGCACGGGTGAGGGTAAGGCTTCGGGTGAGGGTCAGGGTTAGGATTCGGGTTAGGGTTAGGGTTAGGGAATGGAGAGGGATTAGGGTTCAGGTTAGGGTACGACAATGCTTAAGGGTTAGCGTAAGTGTGAGGGCACGAGTTAGTGTTGGTGTACTGGTTAAGACAAGGGCACCGATGAGGGTAAGGCCTCGGAAAAGGGTCACGTTCAGGGTTTCGCTTAGGTTTAGGGTTAGGGAATGGGGAGGGATTAGGGTACAGGATAGTGTACGACAATGCTTAAGGGTTAGCGTACGTTTGAGGGCATGAGTTAGTGTTTGGGTACTGGTTAAGATTAGGGCATTGGTTAGGGTAGGGCATTGGAAGTGGTTCAGGTTTAGGGATGGGGTTAGGGTTAGGGTTAAGGAATGGGGATTAATTAGGGTACAATTTAGGGTACGACAACGCTTAAGGTTTAGCGTACGTGTGAGAGCACGATTTAGTGTTGGTGTCCTGGTTAAGATTAGGGCACGGGTGAGGGTAAGGCTTCGGGTGAGGGTCAGGGTTAGGATTCGTGTTAGGTTTAGGGTTAAGGAATGCAGAGGGATTAGGGTACAGCTTAGGATACGACAGTGCTTAAGGGTTAGCGTTTGTGTGAGGGCAAGGGTTACTGTTAGTGTCCTGGTTAAGATTAGGGCACGGGTGAGGGTAAGGCTTCAGGTGAGGGTCAGGGTTAGGATTCGGGTTAGGGTTAGGGTTAGGGAATGGGGAGGGTTTAGGGTACAGTTTAGGGTACCACAACGCTTAAGGTTTAGCGTACGTGTGAGGTCACTACTTAGTGTTAGTGTACTGCTTACGATTAGGGCACGGGTGAGGGTAAGGCCTCGGAAGAGGGTCACGTTAAGGGTTAGGGTTAGGGTTAGGGTTAGGGAATGGGGATTGATTAGGGTACAGGTTAGTGTACGGCAATGGCTTAGGGTTAGCGTACGTTAGAGGGCATGATTTAGTGTTGATGTACTGGTTAAAATTAGGACACGGGTGAGGGTGAAGTTTCGGGTGAGAGTCATGGTTAGGTTTCAGGTTATGGTTAGGGTTAGGGAATGGAGAGGGATTAGGGTACAGGTTAGGGTACCACTGCGGTTTAGTGTTAGCGTACGTGTGAGGGCACGAATTAGTCTTGGTGTCCTGGTTAATATTAGGGCACGGGTGAGGGTAAGGCTTCGGGTGAGGGTCAGGGTTAGGATACGGGTTAGGTTTAGGGTTAGGGAATGGAGAGGGATTAGGGTACAGGTTAGGGTACGACAATGCTTAAGGGTTAGCGTAAGTGTGAGGGCACGAGTTAGTGTTGGTGTACTGGTTAAGACAAGGGCACCGATGAGGGTAAGGACTCGGAAAACGGTCACGTTCAGGGTTTCGGTTAGGGTTAGGGTTAGGGAATGGGGAGGGATTAGGGTACAGGATAGTGTACGACAATGCTTAAGGGTTAGCGTACGTTTGAGGGCATGAGTTAGTGTTTTTCTACTGGTTAAGATTAGGGCATTGGTTAGGGTAGGGCATCGGAAGTGGGTCACGTTTACAGATGGGGTTAGGGTTAGGGTTAAAGAATGGGGATTGATTAGGGTACAATTTAGGGTACGACAACGCTTACGGTTTAGCGTACGTTTGAGAGCATGAGTTAGTGTTGGTGTCCTGGTTAAGATTAGGGCACGGGTGACGGTAAGGCTTCGGGTGAGGGTCAGGGTTAGGATTCGTGTTAGGGTTAGGGTTAAGGAATGCAGAGGGATTAGGGTACAGCTTAGGATACGACAGTGCTTAAGGGTTAGCGTTTGTGTGAGGGCAAGGGTTAGTGTTAGTGTCCTGGTTAGGATTAGGGCACGGGTGAGGGTAAGGCTACAGGTGAGGGTCAGGGTTAGGATTCGGGTTAGGGTTAGGGTTAGGGAATGGGGAGGGATTAGGGTACAGTTTAGGGTACGACAACGATTAAGGGTTAGCGTATGTGTGAGGGCACGTGTTAGTGTTGGTGTCTTGGTTAAGATTAGGGCACGGGTGAGGGTAAGGTTTCGAGTGAGGGTCAGGGTTAGGATTCGGGTTAGGGTTAGGATTAGGGAATGGGGAGGGATTAAGGTACAGTTTAGGGTACGACAACTATTAAGGGTGGACGTACGTGTGAGGGTACGAGTTAGTGTTGGTGTCCTGGTTAAGATTAGGGCACGGGTGAGAGTAAGGCTTCAGGTGAGGGTCAGGTTTAGGATTCGGGTTAGGGTTAGGGTTAGGGAATGGGGATTTATTAGGGCCCAGTTTAGGGTACCACAACGCTTAAGGTTTAGCGTACGTGTGAGATCACTAGTTAGTGTTAGTGTATTGCTTACGATTAGGGCACGGGTGAGGGTAAGGCCTCGGAAGAGGGTCACCTTAAGGGTTAGGGTTAGGGTTAGGGTTAGGGAATGGGGATTGATTAGGGTACAGGTTAGGGTACGGCAATGGCTTAGGGTTAGCGTACGTTAGAGAGCATGGGTTAGTGTTGATGTACTGGTTAAAATTAGGACACGGGTGAGGGTGAAGTTTCGGGCGAGTGTCATGGTTAGGTTTCAGGTTAGGGTTAGGGTTAGGGAATGGAGAGGGATTAGGGTACAGGTTAGGGTACCGCTGCGGTTTAGTGTTAGCGTATGTGTGAGAGTACGAGTTAGTCTTGGTGTCCTGGTTAAGATTAGGGCACGGTTGAGTGTAAAGCTTCGGGTGAGGGTCAGCGTTAGGATTCGGGTTAGGGTTAGGGTTAGGGAATGGAGAGGAATTAGGGTACAGGTTAGGGTACGACAATGCTTAAGGGTTAGCGTAAGTGTGAGGGCACGAGTTAGTGTTGGTGTACTGGTTAAGACAAGGGCACCGATGAGGGTAAGGCCTCGGAAAAGGGTCACGTTCAGGGTTTCTCTTAGGGTTAGGGTTAGGGAATGGGGAGGGATTAGGGTACAATTTAGGGTACGACAACGCTTAAGGTTTAGCGTACGTGTGAGAGCACGAGTTAGTGTTGGTGTCCTGGTTAATATTAGGGCACGGGTGAGGGTAAGGCTTCGGGTGAGGGTCAGGGTTAGGATTCGTGTTAGGGTTAGGGTTAAGGAATGCAGAGGGATTAGGGTACAGCTTAGGATACGTCAGTGCTTAAGGGTTAGGATTTGTGTGAGGGCAAGGGTTAGTGTTAGTGTCCTGGTTAAGATTAGGGCACGGGTGAGGGTAAGGCTTCAGGTGAGGGTCAGGGTTAGGATTCGGGTTAGGGTTAGGGTTAGGGAATGGGGAGGGATTAGGGTACAGTTTAGGGTACGACAACGATTAAGGGTTAGCGTACGTGTGAGGGCACGTGTTAGTGTTGTTATCCTGGTTAAGATTAGGGGACGGTTGAGGGTAAGGTTTCGGGTGAGGGTCAGGGATAGAATTCGGGTTAGGGTTAGGGTTAGGGAATGGGGAGATATTAGGGCACAGTTTAGGGTACCACAACGCTTAAGGTTTAGCGTACGTGTGAGGTCACTAGTTAGTATTAGTGTACTGCTTACGATTAGGGCACGGGTGAGGGTAAGGCCTCCGAAGAGGGTCACGTTAAGGGTTAGGGTTTGGGTTAGGGTTAGGGAATGGATATTGATTAGGGTACAGGTTAGGGTACGGCAATGGCTTAGGGTTAGCGTACGTTAGAGGGCATGGTTTAGTGTTGATGTACTGGTTAAAATTAGGACACGGGTGGGGGTGAAGTTTCGGGTGAGTGTCATGGTTAGGTTTCAGGTTAGGGTTAGGGTTAGGGAAGGGCGAGGGATTAGGGTACAGGTTAGGGTACCACTGAGGTTTAGTGTTAGCGTACGTGTGAGGGTACGAGTTAGTCTTGGTGTCCTGGTTAAGATTAGGTCACGGGTGAGGGTAAGGCTTCGGGTGAGGGTCAGGGTTAGGATTCGGGTTAGGGTTAGGGTTAGGCAATGGAGCGGGATTAGGGTACAGGTCAGGGTACGACAATGCTTAAGGGTTAGCGTAAGTGTGACGGCACGAGTTAGTGTTGGTGTACTGGTTAAGACAAGGGCACCGATGAGAGTAAGGCCTCGGAAAAGGGTCACGTTCAGGGTTTCGGTTCGGGTTAGGGTTAGGGAATGGGGAGGGATTAGGGTACAGGATACTGTACGACAATGCTTAAGGGTTAGTGTACGTTTGAGAGCATGAGTTAGTGTTTGTGTACTGGTTAAGATTAGGGCATTGGTTAGGGTAGGGCATCGGAAGTGGGTCAGGTTTAGAGATGGGGTTAGGGTTAGGGTTAAGGAATGGGGATTGATTAGGGTACAATTTAGGGTACGACAACGCTTAAGGTTTAGCGTACGTGTGAGAGCACGAATTAGTGTTGGTGTCCTGGTTAAGATTAGGGCACGGGTGAGGGTAAGGTCTCGGAAGAGGGTCACGTTAAGGGTTAGGGTTAGGGTTAGGGTTAGGGAATGGGGATTGATTAGGGTACACGTTAGGGTACGGCAGTGGCTTAGGGTTAGCGTACGTTAGAGGGCATGGGTTAGTGTTGATGTACTGGTTAAAATTAGGACACGGGTGAGGGTAAAGTTTCGGGTGAGTGTCATGTTGAGGTTTCAGGTTAGGGTTAGGGTTAGGGAATGGAGAGGGATTAGGGTACAGGTTAGGGTACCGCTGCGGTTTAGTGTTAGCGTACGTGTGAGGGCATGAGTTAGTGTTTGTGTACTGGTTAAGATTAGGGCATTGGTTAGGGTAGGGCATCGGAAGTCGGTCAGGTTTAGGGATGGGGTTAGGGTTAGGGTTAAGGAATGGGTAGGGATTAGGGTACAATTTAGGGTACGACAACGCTTAAGGTTTAGCGTACGTGTGAGGGCAAGAGTTAGTGTTGGTGTCCTGGTTAAGATTAGGGCACGTGTGAGGGTAAGGTTTCGGGTGAGGGTCAGGGTTAGGATTCGGGTTAGGGTTAGGGTTAAGGAATGCAGAGGCATTAGGGTACAGCTTAGGGTACGACAGTGCTTAAGGGTTAGCGTTCGTGTGAGGGCACGAGTTAGTGTTGGTATCCTGGTTAAGACAAGGGCACCGATGAGGGTAAGGCCTCGGAAAACGGTCACGTTCAGGGTTTCGCTAAGGGTTAGGGTTAGGGAATATGGAGGGATTAGGGTACAGGATAGGGTACGACAATGCTTAAGGGTTAGTGTACGTTTGAGGGCATGAGTTAGTGCTTCTGTAGTGGTTAAGATTAGGGCATTGGTTAGGGTAGGGCATCGGAAGTGGGTCAGGTTTAGGGATGGGGTTAGGGTTAGGGTTAAGGAATGGGAAGGGATTAGGGTACAATTTAGGTTACGACAACACTTAAGGTTTAGCGTACGTGTGAGGGCAAGAGTTAGTGTTGGTGTCCTGGTTATGATTAGGGCACGGGTGAGGGCAAGGCTTCGGGTGAGGGTCAGGGTTAGGATTCGGGTTAGGGTTAGTGTTAAGGAATGCAGAGTCATTAGGGTACAGCTTAGGGTACGACAGTGCCTAAGGTTTAGCGTTCTTGTTAGGGCAAGGGTTAGTGTTAGTATCCTCGTTAAGATTAGGGCACGGGTGAGGGTAAGGCTTCAGCTGAGTGTCAGGGTTAGGATTCGGGTTACGGTTAGGGTTAGGGAATGGGGAGGGATTAGGGTACAGTTTATGGTCCGACAACGATTAAGGGTTAGCGTACGTGTGAGGGCACGAGTTAGTGTTGGTGTCCTGGTTAAGATTAGGGCACGGGTGAGGGTAAGGTTTCGGGTGAGGGTCAGGGATAGAATTCGGGTTAGGGTTAGGGTTAGGGAATGGGGAGATATTACGGCACAGTTTAGGGTACCACAACGCTTAAGGTTTAGCGTACGTGTGAGGTCACTAGATAGTTTTAGTGTACTGCTTACGATTAGGGCACGGGTGAGGGTAAGGCCTCGGAAGAGGGTCACGTTAAGGGTTAGGGTTAGGGTTAGGTTTAGGGAATAGGGATTAATTAGGGTACAGGTTAGGGTAAGGCAATGGCTTAGGGTTTGCGTACGTTAGAGGGCATGGGTTAGTGTTGATGTATTGGTTAAAATTAGGACACGGGTGAGGGTAAAGTTTCGGGTGAGTGTCATGGTTAGGTTTCAGGTTAGGGTTAGGGTTAGGGAATGGAGAGGGATTAGGGTATACGTTAGGGTACCGCTGTGGTTTAGTGTTAACGTACGTGTGAGGGCACGAGTTAGTCTTGGTGTCCTGGTTAAGATTAGGGCACGGGTGAGGGTAAGGCTTCGGGTGAGGGTCAGGGTTAGGATTCGGGTCAGGGTTAGGGTTAGGGAATGGAGAGGGTTTAGGGTACAGGTTAGGGTACGACAATGCTTAATGGTTAGCGTAAGTGTGAGGGCACGAGTTAGTGTTGGTGTACTGGTTTAGACAAGGACACCGATGAGGGTAAGGCCTCGGAAAAGGGTCACGTTCAGGCTTTCGCTTAGGGTTAGGGTTAGGGAATGGGGAGGGATTAGGGTACAATTTAGGGTACGACAACGCTTAAGGTTTAGCGTACGTGTGAGGGCACGAGTTAGTGTTGGTGTCCTGGTTAAGATTAGGGCACGGGTGAGGGTAAGGCTTCGGGTGAGGGTCAGAGTTAGGATTCGGGTTAGGGTTAGGGTTAGGGAATGGAGAGGGATTAGGGTACTGGTTAGGGTACGACAATGCCTAAAGGTTAGCGTAAGTGTGAGGGCACGAGTTAGTGTTGGTGTACTCGTTAAGACAAGGGCACCGATGAGCGTAAGGCCTCGGAAAAGGGTCACGTTCAGGGTTTCGCTTAGGGTTAGGGTTAGGGAATGGGGAGGGATTAGGGTACAGGATAGGGTACGACAATGCTTAAGGGTTAGCGTACGTTTGAGGGCATGAGTTAGTGCTTCTGTACTGGTTAAGATTAGGGCATTGGTTAGGGTAGGGCATTGGAAGTGGGTCAGGTTTAGGGATGTGGTTAGGGTTAGGGTTAAGGAATGGGGATTGATTAGGGTACAATTTAGGGTACGACAACGCTTAAGGTTTAGCGTACGTGTGAGAGCACGAGTTAGTGTTGGTGTCCTGGTTAATATTAGGGCACGGGTGAGGGTAAGGCTTCGGGTGAGGGTCAGGGTTAGGATTCGTGTTAGGGTTAGGGTTAAGGAATGCAGAGGGATTAGGGTACAGCTTAGGATACGACAGTGCTTAAGGGTTAGCCTTTGTGTGAGGGCAATGGTTAGTGTTAGTGTCCTGGTTAAGATTAGGGCACGGGTGAGGGTAAGGCTTCAGGTGAGGGTCAGGGTTAGGATTCGGGTTAGGGTTAGGGTTAGGGAATGGGGAGGGATTAGGGTACAGTTTAGGGTACGACAACGATTAAGTGTTAGCGTTTGTGTGAGGGCAAGGGTTAGTGTTAGTGTCTTGGTTAAGATTAGGGCACGGATGAGGGTAAGGCTTCAGGTGAGGGTCAGGGTTAGGATTCGGGTTAGGGTTAGGGTTAGGGAATGGGGAGATATTAGGGCACAGTTTAGGGTACCACAACGCTTAAGGTTTAGCGTACGTGTGAGGTCACTAGTTAGTGTTAGTGTACTGCTTACGATTAGGGCACGGGGAAGGGTAAGGCCTCGGAAGAGGGTCACGTTAAGGGTTAGAGTTAGGGTTAGGATTAGGGAATGGGGATTGATTAGGGTACAGGTTAGGGTACGGCAATGTCTTAGGGTTAGCGTACGTTAGAGGGCATGGGTTAGTGTTGATGTACTGGTTAAAATTAGGACACGGGTGAGGGTGAAGTTTCGGGTGAGTGTCATGGTTAGGTTTCAGGTTAGGGTTAGGGTTAGGGAATGGAGAGGGATTAGGGTACAGGTTAGGGTACCGCTGCGGTTTAGTGTTAGCGTATGTGTGAGAGCACGAGTTAGTCTTGGTGTCCTGGTTAAGATTAGGGCACGGTTGAGGGTAAGGCTTCGGGTGAGGGTCAGGGTTAGGATTCGGGTTAGGGTTAGGGTTAGGGAATGGAGAGGGATTAGGGTGCAGGTTAGGGTACGTCAATGCTTAAGGGTTAGCGTAAGTGTTAGGGCACGAGTTAGTGTTGGTGTACTGGTTAAGACAAGGGCACCGATGAGGGTAAGGCCTCGGAAAAGGGTCACGTTCAGGGTTTCGCTTAGGGTTAGGGTTAGGGAATGGGGAGGGATTAGGGTACAGGATAGGGTACGACAATGCTTAAGGGTTAGCGTACGTTTGAGGGCATGAGTTAGTGCTTCTGTACTGGTTAAGATTAGGGCATTGGTTAGGGTAGGGCATCGGAAGTGGGTCAGGTTTAGGGATGGGGTTAGGGTTAGGGTTAAGGAATGGGGAGGGTTTAGGGTACAATTTAGGGTACGACAACGCTAAAGGTTGAGCGTACGTGTGAAGTCACGAGTTAGTGTTGGTGTACTGCTTACGATTAGGGCACGTGTGAGTGTAAGGTCTCGGAAGAGGGTCACGTTAAGGGTTAGGGTTAGGGTTAGGGTTAGGGAATGGGGATTGATTAGGGTACAGGTTATGGTACGGCAGTGGCTTAGGGTTAGCGTACGTTAGAGGGCATGGGTTAGTGTTGATGTACCCGTTAAAATTAGGACACGGTTGAGGGTAAAGTTTCGGGTGAGTGTCATGTTGAGGTTTCAGGTTAGGGTTAGGGTTAGGGAATGGAGAGGGATTAGGGTACAGGTTAGGGTACCGCTGCGGTTTAGTGTTAGCGTACGTGTGAGGGCATGAGTTAGTGTTGGTATCCTGGTTAAGACAAGGGCACCGATGAGGGTAAGGCCTCGGAAAACGGTCACGTTCAGGGTTTCGCTAAGGGTTAGGGTTAGGGAATGTGGAGGGATTAGGGTACAGGATAGGGTACGACAATGCTTAAGGGTTAGTGTACGTTTGAGGGCATGAGTTAGTGTTTGTGTACTGGTTAAGATTAGGGCATTGGTTAGGGAAGGGCATCGGAAGTGGGTCAGGTTTAGGGATGGGGTTAGGGTTAGGGTTAAGGAATGGGAAGGGATTAGGGTACAATTTAGGTTACGACAACGCTTAAGGTTTAGCGTACGTGTGAGGGCAAGAGTTAGGGTACAGCCTAGGGTACGACAGTGCCTAAGGTTTAGCGTTCTTGTTAGGGCAAGTGTTAGGGTTAGTATCCTGGTTAAGATTAGGGCACGGGTGAGGGTAAGGCTTCAGGTGAGGGTCAGGGTTAGGATTCGGGTTAGGGTTAGGGAATGGGGAGGGATTAGGGTACAGTTTATGGTCCGACAAGGATTAAGGGTTAGCGTACGTGTGAGGGCACGAGTTAGTGTTGGTGTCCTGGTTAAGATTAGGGCACGGGTGAGGGTAAGGTTTCGGGTGAGGGTCAGGGATAGAATTCGGGTTAGGGTTAGGGTTAGGGAATGGGGAGATATTAGGGCACAGTTTAGGGTACCACAACGCTTAAGGTTTAGCGTACATGTGAGGTCACTAGTTAGTGTTAGTGTACTGCTTACGATTAGGGCACGGATGAGGGTAAGGCCTCGGAAGAGGGTCACGTTAAGGGTTAGGGTTAGGGTTAGGGTTAGGGAAAGGGGATTGATTAGGGTACAGGTTAGGGTACGGCAATGGCTTAGGGTTAGCGTACGTTAGAGGGCATGGGTTAGTGTTGATGTACTGGTTAAATTTAGGACACGGGTGAGGGTAAAGTTTTGGGTGAATGTCATGTTTAGGTTTCAGGTTAGGGTTAGGGTTAGGGAGTGGAGAGGGATTAGGGTACAGGTTAGGGAACCGCTGCGGTTTAGTGTTAGCGTACGTGTGAGGGCACGAGTTAGTCTTGGTGTCCTGGTTAAGATTAGGGAACGGGTGAGGGTAAGGCTTCGGGTGAGGGTCAGGGTTAGGATTCGGGTTAGGGTTGGGTTAGGGAATGGAGCGGGATTAGGGTACTGGTTAGGGTACGACAATGCCTAAAAGTTAGCGTAAGTGTGAGGGCACGAGTTAGTGTTGGTGTACTGGTTAAGACAAGGGCACCGATGAGGGTAAGGCTTCGGAAAAGGGTCACGTTCAGGGTTTCGCTTAGGGTTAGGGTTAGGGAATGGGGAGGGATTAGGGTACAGGATAGGGTACGACAATGCTTAAGGGTTAGCGTACGTTTGAGGGCATGAGTTAGTGTTTGTGTACTGGTTAAGATTAGGTCATTGGTTAGGGTAGGGCATCGGAAGTGGGTCAGGTTTAGAGATGGGGTTAGGGTTAGGGTTAAGGAATGGGGAGGGATTAGGGTACAATTTAGTGTACGACAACGCTTAAGGTTTAGCGTACGTGTGAGGGCACGAGTTAGTGTTGGTGTCCTGGTTAAGATTAGGGCACGGGTGAGGGTAAGGCTTCGGGTGACGGTCAGGGTTAGGATTCGTGTTAGGGTTAGGGTTAAGGAATGCAGAGGGATTAGGGTACAGGTTAGGGTACGACAGTGCTTAAGGGTTAGCGTTCGTGTGAGGGAATGGGTTAGTGTTAGTGTCCTGGTTAAGATTAGGGCACGGGTGAGGGTAAGGCTTCAGGTGAGGGTCAGGGTTAGGATTCGGGTTAGGGTGAGGGTTAGGGAATGGGGAGATATTAGGGCACAGTTTAGGGTACCACAACGCTTAAGGTTTAGCGTACGTGTGAGGTCACTAGTTAGTGTTAGTGTACTGCTTACGATTAGGGCACGGGGAAGGGTAAGGCCTCGGAAGAGGGTCACGTTAAGGGTTAGAGTTAGGGTTAGGGTTAGGGAATGGGTATTGATTAGGGTACAGGTTAGGGTACGGCAATGTCTTAGGGTTAGCGTACGTTAGAGGGCATGGGTTAGTGTTGATGTACTGGTTAAAATTAGGACACGGGTGAGGGTGAAGTTTCGGGTGAGTGTCATGGTTAGGTTTCAGGTTAGGGTTAGGGTTAGGGAATGGAGAGGGATTAGGGTACAGGTTAGGGTACCGCTGCGGTTTAGTGTTAGCGTATGTGTGAGAGCACGAGTTAGTCTTAGTGTCCTGGTTAAAATTAGGGCACGGTTGAGGGTAAGGCTTCGGGTGAGGGTCAGGGTTAGGATTCGGGTTAGGGTTAGTGTTAGGGAATGGAGAGGGATTAGGGTGCAGGTTAGGGTACGACAAGGCTTAAGGGTTAGCGTAACTGTGAGGGCACGAGTTAGTGTTGGTGTACTGGTTAAGACAAGGGCACCGATGAGGGTAAGGCCTCGGAAAAGGGTCACGTTCAGGGTTTCGCTTAGGGTTAGGGTTAGGGAATGGGGAGGGATTAGGGTACTGGATAGGGTACGACAATGCTTAAGGGTTAGCGTACGTTTGAGGGCATGAGTTAGTGCTTCTGTAGTGGTTAAGATTAGGGCATTGGTTAGGGTAGGGCATCGGAAGTGGGTCAGGTTTAGGGATGGGGTTAGGGTTAGGGTTGAGGAATGGGGAGGGTTTAGGGTACAATTTAGGGTACGACAACGCTAAAGGTTGAGCGTACGTGTGAGCTCACGAGTTAGTGTTGGTGTACTGCTTACGATTAGGGCACGTGTGAGGGTAAGGTCTCGGAAGAGGGTCACGTTAAGGGTTAGGGTTAGGGTTAGGGTTAGGGAATGGGGATTGATTAGAGTACAGGTTATGGTACGGCAGTGGCTTAAGGTTAGCGTATGTTAGAGGGCATGGGTTAGTGTTGATGTACTGGTTAAAATTCGGACACGGGTAAGGGTAAAGTTTCGTGTGAGTGTCATGTTGAGGTTTCAGGTTAGGGTTAGGGTTAGGAAATGGAGAGGGATTAGGGTACAGGTTAGGGTACCGCTGCGGTTTAGTGTTAGCGTACGTGTGAGGGCATGAGTTAGTGTTTGTGTACTGGTTAAGATTAGGGCATTGGTTAGGGTAGGGCATCGGAAGTGGGTCAGGTTTAGGGATGGGGTTAGGGTTAGGGTTAAGGAATGGGTAGGGATTAGGGTACAATTTAGGGTACGACAAGGCTTAAGGTTTAGCGTACATGTGAGGGCAAGAGTTAGTGTTGGTGTCCTGGTTAAGATTAGGGCACGTGTGAGGGTAAGGTTTCGGGTGAGGGTCAGGGTTAGGATTCGGGTTAGGGTTAGTGTTAAGGAATGCAGAGGCATTAGGGTACAGCTTAGGGTACGAAAGTGCCTAAGGTTTAGCGTTCTTGTTAGGGCAAGGGTTAGTGTTAGTATCCTGGTTAAGATTAGGGCACGGGTGAGGGTAAGGCTTCAGGTGAGGGTCAGGGTTAGGATTCGGGTTAGGGTTAGGGTTAGGGAATGGGGAGGGATTAGGGTACAGTTTATGGTCCGACAACGATTAAGGGTTAGTGTACGTGTGAGGGCACGAGTTAGTGTTGGTGTCCTGGTTAAGATTAGGGCACGGGTGAGGGTAAGGTTTCGGGTGAGGGTCAGGGATAGAATTCGGGTTAGGGTTAGGGTTAGGGAATGGGGAGATATTAGGGCACAGTTTAGGGTACCACAACGCTTAAGGTTTAGCGTACGTGTGAGGTCACTAGTTAGTATTAGTGTACTGCTTACGATTAGGGCACGGGTGAGGGTAAGGCCTCGGAAGAGGGTCACGTTAAGGGTTAGGGTTAGGTTTAGGGAATGGGGATTAATTAGGGTACAGGTTAGGGTAAGGCAATGGCTTAGGGTTTCCGTACGTTAGAGGGCATGGGTTAGTGTTGATGTATTGGTTAAAATTAGGACACGGGTGAGGGTAAAGTTTCGGGTGAGTGTCATGGTTAGGTTTCAGGTTAGGGTTAGGGTTAGGGAATGGAGAGGGATTAGGGTACACGTTAGGGTACCGCTGTGGTTTAGTGTTAATGTACGTGTGAGGGCACGAGTTAGTCTTGGTGTCCTGGTTAAGATTAGGGCACGGGTGAGGGTAAGGCTTCGGGTGAGGGTCAGGGTTAGGATTCGGGTTAGGGTTAGGGTTAGGGAATGGAGAGGGATTAGGGTACAGGTTAGGGTACGACAATGTTTAAGGGTTAGCGTAAGTGTGAGGGCACGTGTTAGTGTTGGTGTACTGCTTAAGACAAGGACACCGATGAGGGTAAGGCCTCGGAAAAGGGTCACGTTCAGGGTTTCGGTTAGGGTTAGGGAATGGGGAGGCATTAGGGTACAGGATAGGGTATGACAATGCTTAAGGGTTAGACTACGTTTGAGGGCATAAGTTAGTGTTTGTGTACTGGTTAAGTTTAGGGCATCGGTTAGGGTAGGGCATCGGAAGTGGGTCAGGTTTAGGGATGGGGTTAGGGTTAGGGTTAAGGAATGTGGAGGGATTAGGTTACAATTTAGGGTACGACAACGATTATGGTTTAGCGTACGTGTGAGGGCACGAGTTAGTGTTGGTGTCCTGGTTAAGATTAGGGCACGGGTGAGGGTAAGGCTTCGGGTGAGGGTCAGGGTTAGGATTCGTGTTAGGGTTAGGGTTAAGGAATGCAGAGGGATTAGGGTACAGCTTAGGGAACGACAGTGCTTAAGGGTTAGCGTTCGTGTGAGGGCAAGGGTTAGTGTTAGTGTCCTGGTTAAGATTAGGGCACGGGTGAGGGTAAGGCTTCAGGTGAGGGTCAGGGATAGAATTCGGGGTAGGGTTAGGGTTAGGGAATGGGGAGATATTAGGGCACAGTTTAGGGTACCACAACGCTTAAGGTTTAGCATACGTGTGAGGTCACTAGTTAGTGTTAGTGTACTGCTTACGATTAGGGCACGGGTGAGGGTAAGGCCTCGGAAGAGGGTCATGTTAAGGGTTAGGTTTAGGGTTAGGGTTAGGGAATGGGGATTGATTAGGGTACAGGTTAGGGTACGGCAATGGCTTAGGGTTAGCGTACGTTAGAGGGCATGGGTTAGTGTTGATGTACTGGTTAAAATTAGGGCATGGGTGAGGGTGAAGTTTCGGGTGAGTGTCATGGTTAGGTTTCAGGTTAGGGTTAGGGTTCGGGAATGGAGAGGGATTAGGGTACAGGTTAGGGCACCGCTGCGGTTTAGTGTTAGCGTACGTGTGAGGGCACGAGATAGTCTTAGTGTCCTGGTTAAGATTAGGGTACGGGTGAGGGTAAGGTTTCGGGTGAGGGTCAGGGTTAGGATTCGGGTTAGGGTTAGGGTTAGGTAATGGAGAGGGATTAGGGTACAGGTTAGGGTACGACAATGCTTAAGGGTTAGCGTAAGTGTGAGGGCACGAGTTAGTGTTGGTGTACTGGTTAAGACAAGTGCACCGATGAGGGTAAGGCCTCGGAAAAGGGTCACGTTCAGGGTTTCGCTTAGGGTTAGGGTTAGGGAATGGGGAGGGATTAGGGTACGGGATATGTACGACAATGCTTAAGGGTTAGCGTACGTTTGAGGGCATGAGTTAGTGCTTGTGTACTGGTTAAGATTAGGGCATTGGTTAGGGTAGGGCATCGGAAGTGGGTCAGGTTTAGGGATGGGGTTAGGGTTAGGGTTAAGGAATGGGGAGGGATTAGGTTACAATTTAGGGTACGACAACGCTTAAGGTTTAGCGTACGTGTGAGGGCTCGAGTTAGTGTTGGTGTCCTGGTTAAGACTAGGGCACGGGTGAGGGTAAGGCTTCGGGTGAGGGTCAGTGTTAGGATTCGTGTTAGGGTTAGGGTTAAGCAATGCAGAGGGATTAGGGTACAGCTTAGGGTACGACAGTGCTTAAGGGTTAGCGTTCGTGTGAGGGCAAGGGTTAGTGTTAGTGTCCTGGTTAAGATTAGGGCACGGGTGAGGGTAAGGCTTCAGGTGAGGGTCAGGGTTAGGATTCGTGTTAGGGTTAGGGTTAGGGAATGGGGAGGGATTAGGGTACAGTTTAGGGTACGACAACGATTAAGGGTTAGCGTACGTGTGAGGGCACAAGTTAGTGTTGGTGTCCTGGTTAAGATTAGGGCACGGGTGAGGGTAAGGTTTCGGGTGAGGGTCAGGGATAGAATTCGGGTTAGGGTTAGTGTTAGGGAATGGGGAGATATTAGGGCACAGTTTAGGGTACCACAACACTTAAGGTTTAGCGTACGTGTGAGGTCACTAGTTAGTGTTAGTGTACTGCTTACGATTAGGGCACGGGGGAGGGTAAGGCCTCGGAAGAGGGTCACGTTAAGGGTTAGGGTTAGGGTTAGGGAATGGGGATTGATTAAGGTACAGGTTAGGGTACGGCAATGGTTTAGGGTTAGCGTACGTTAGAGGGCATGGGCTAGTGTTGATGTACTGGTTAAAATTAGGACATGGGTGATGGTAAAGTTTCGGGTGAGTGTCATGGTTAGGTTTCAGGTTAGGTTTAGGGTTAGGGAATGGAGAGGGATTAGGGTACAGGTTAGGGTACCGCTGCGGTTTAGTGTTAGCGTACGTGTGAGGGCATGAGTTAGTCTTGGTGTCCTGGTTAAGATTAGGGCACGGGTGAGGGTAAGGCTTCGGGTGAGGGTCAGGGTTAGTATTCAGGTTAGGGTTAGGGTTAGGGAATGGAGAGGGATTAGGGTACTGGTTAGGGTTCGACAATGCCTAAGGGTTAGCGTAAGTGTGAGGGCACGTGTTAGTGTTGGTGTACTGGTTAAGACAAGGGCACCGATGAGGGTAAGGCTTCGGAAAAGGGGCACGATCAGGGTTTCGGTTCCGGTTAGGGTTCGGGAATGGGGAGGGATTAGGGTACAGGATAGGGTACGACAATGCTTAAGGGTTAGCGTACGTTTGAGGGCATGAGTTAGTGCTTGTGTACTGTTTAAGATTAGGGCATTGGTTAGGGTAGGGCATCGGAAGTGTGTCAGGTTTAGGGATGGGTTTAGGGTTAGGGTTAAGGAATGGGGAGGGATTAGGGTACAATTTAGGGTACGACAACGCTTAAGGTTTAGCGTACGTGTGAGAGCACGAGTTAGTGTTGGTGTCCTGGTTAAGATTAGGGCACGGGTGAGGGTAAGGCTTCGGGTGAGGGTCAGGCTTAGGATTCGTGTTAGGGTTAGTGTTAAGGAATGCAGAGGGATTAGGGTACAGCTTAGGATACGACAGTGCTTAAGGGTTAGGGTTTGTGTGAGGGCAAGGGTTAGTGTTAGTGTCCTGGTAAAGATTAGGGCACGGGTGAGGGTAAGGCTTCAGGTGAGGGTCAGGGTTAGGATTTGGGTTAGGGTTAGGGTTAGGGAATGGGGAGGGATTAGGGTACAGTTTAGGGTACGACAACGATTAAGTGTTAGCGTTTGTGTGAGGGCAAGGGTTAGTGTTAGTGTCCTGGTTAAGATTAGGGCACGGTTGAGGGTAAGGCTTCAGGTGAGGGTCAGGGTTAGGATTCGGGTTAGGGTTAGGGTTAGGGAATGGGGAGATATTAGGGCACAGTTTAGGGTACCACAACGCTTAAGGTTTAGCATACGTGTGAGGTCACTAGTTAGTGTTAGTGTACTGCTTACGATTAGGGCACGGGTGAGAGTAAGGCCTCGGAAGAGGGTCATGTTAAGGGTTAGGTTTAGGGTTAGGGTTAGGGAATGGGGATTGATTAGGGTACAGGTTAGGGTACAGCAATGGCTTAGGGTTAGCGTACGTTAGAGGGCATGGGTTAGTGTTGATGTACTGGTTAAAATTAAGACATGGGTGAGGGTGAAGTTTCGGGTGAGTGTCATGGTTAGGTTTCAGGTTAGGGTTAGGGTTCGGGAATGGAGAGGGATTAGGGTACAGGTTAGGGCAGCGCTGCGGTTTAGTGTTAGCGTACGTGTGAGGGCACGAGATAGTCTTAGTGTCCTGGTTAAGATTAGGGTACGGGTGAGGGTAAGGTTTCGGGTGAGGGTCAGGGTTAGGATTCGGGTTAGGGTTAGGGTTAGGTAATGGAGAGGGATTAGGGTACAGGTTAGGGTACGACAATGCTTAAGGGTTAGCGTAAGTGTGAGGGCACGAGTTAGTGTTGGTGTACTGGTTAAGACAAGTGCACCGATGAGGGTAAGGCCTCGGAAAAGGGTCACGTTCAGGGTTTCGCTTAGGGTTAGGGTTAGGGAATGGGGAGGGATTAGGGTACGGGATATGTACGACAATGCTTAAGGGTTAGCGTACGTTTGAGGGCATGAGTTAGTGCTTGTGTACTGGTTAAGATTAGGGCATTTGTTAGGGTAGGGCATCGGAAGTGGGTCAGGTTTAGGGATGGTGTTAGGGTTAGGGTTAAGGAATGGGGAGGGATTAGGTTACAATTTAGGGTACGACAACGCTTAAGGTTTAGCGTACGTGTGAGGGCTCGAGTTAGTGTTGGTGTCCTGGTTAAGACTAGGGCACGGGTGAGGGTAAGGCTTCGGGTGAGGGTCAGGGTTAGGATTCGTGTTAGGGTTAGGGTTAAGGAATGCAGAGGGATTAGGGTACAGCTTAGGGTACGACAGTGCTTAAGGGTTAGCGTTCGTGTGAGGGCAAGGGTTAGTGTTAGTGTCCTGGTTAAGATTAGGGCACGGGTGAGGGTAAGGCTTCAGGTGAGGGTCAGGGTTAAGATTCGTGTTAGGGTTAGGGTTAGGGAATGGGGAGGGATTAGGGTACAGTTTAGGGTACGACAACGATTAAGGGTTAGCGTACGTGTGAGGGCACAAGTTAGTGTTGGTGTCCTGGTTAAGATTAGGGCAAGGGTGAGGGTAAGGTTTCGGGTGAGGGTCAGGGATAGAATTCGGGTTAGGGTTAGTGTTAGGGAATGGGGAGATATTAGGGCACAGTTTAGGGTACCACAACACTTAAGGTTTAGCGTACGTGTGAGGTCACTAGTTAGTGTTAGTGTACTGCTTACGATTAGGGCACGGGGGAGGGTAAGGCCTCGGCAGAGGGTCACGTTAAGGGTTAGGGTTAGGGTTAGGGTTAGGGAATGGGGATTGATTAAGGTACAGGTTAGGGTACGGCAATGGTTTAGGGTTAGCGTACGTTAGAGGGCATGGGCTAGTGTTGATGTACTGGTTAAAATTAGGACACGGGTGATGGTAAAGTTTCGGGTGAGTGTCATGGTTAGGTTTCAGGTTAGGTTTAGGGTTAGGGAATGGAGAGGGATTAGGGTACAGTTTAGGGTACCGCTGCGGTTTAGTGTTAGCGTACGTGTGAGGGCATGAGTTAGTCTTGGTGTCCTGGTTAAGATTAGGGCACGGGTGAGGGTAAGGCTTCGGGTGAGGGTCAGGGTTAGTATTCAGGTTAGGGTTAGGGTTAGGGAATGGAGAGGGATTAGGGTACTGGTTAGGGTTCGACAATGCCTAAGGGTTAGCGTAAGTGTGAGGGCACGTGTTAGTGTTGGTGTACTGGTTAAGACAAGGGCACCGATGAGGGTAAGGCTTCGGAAAAGGGGCACGATCAGGGTTTCGGTTCCGGTTAGGGTTCGGGAATGGGGAGGGATTAGGGTACAGGATAGGGTACGACAATGCTTAAGGGTTAGCGTACGTTTGAGGGCATGAGTTAGTGCTTGTGTACTGTTTAAGATTAGGGCATTGGTTAGGGTAGGGCATCGGAAGTGTGTCAGGTTTAAGGATGGGTTTAGGGTTAGGGTTAAGGAATGGGGAGGGATTAGGGTACAATTTAGGGTACGACAACGCTTAAGGTTTAGCGTACGTGTGAGAGCACGAGTTAGTGTTGGTGTCCTGGTTAAGATTAGGGCACGGGTGAGGGTAAGGCTTCGGGTGAGGGTCAGGCTTAGGATTCGTGTTAGGGTTAGTGTTAAGGAATGCAGAGGGATTAGGGTACAGCTTAGGATACGACAGTGCTTAAGGGTTAGGGTTTGTGTGAGGGCAAGGGTTAGTGTTAGTGTCCTGGTAAAGATTAGGGCACGGGTGAGGGTAAGGCTTCAGGTGAGGGTCAGGGTTAGGATTCGGGTTAGGGTTAGGGTTAGGGAATGGGGAGGGATTAGGGTACAGTTTAGGGTACGACAACGATTAAGTGTTAGCGTTTGTGTGAGGGCAAGGGTTAGTGTTAGTGTCCTGGTTAAGATTAGGGCACGGTTGAGGGTAAGGCTTCAGGTGAGGGTCAGGGTTAGGATTCGGGTTAGGGTTAGGGTTAGGGAATGGGGAGATATTAGGGCACAGTTTAGGGTACCACAACGCTTAAGGTTTAGCGTACGTGTGAGGTCACTAGTTAGTGTTAGTGTACTGCTTACGATTAGCGCACGGGTGAGGGTAAGGCCTCGGAAGAGGGTCACGTTAAGGGTTAGGGTTAGGGTTAGGGTTAGGGAATGGAGATTGATTAGGGTACAGGTTAGGGTACGGCAATGGCTTAGGGTTAGCGTACGTTAGAGGGCATGGTTTAGTGTTGATGTACTGGTTAAAATTAGGACACGGGTGAGGGTGAAGTTTCGGGTGAGTGTCATGGTTAGGTTTCAGGTTAGGGTTAGGGTTAGGGAATGGAGAGGGATTAGGGTACAGGTTAGGGTACCACTGCGGTTTAGTGTTAGCGTACGTGTGAGGGCACGAGTTAGTCTTGGTGTCCTGGTTAAGATTAGGGCACGGGTGAGGGTAAGGCTTCGGGTGAGGGTCAGGGTTAGGATTCGGGTTAGGTTTAGGGTTAGGGAATGGAGAGGGATTAGGGTACAGGTTAGGGTACGACAATGCTTAAGGGTTAGCGTAAGTGTGAGGGCACGAGTTAGTGTTGGTGTACTGGTTTAGACAAGGGCAACAATGAGGGTAAGGCCTCGGAAAAGGGTCACGTTCAGGGTTTCCCTTAGGGTTAGGGTTAGGGAATGGGGAGGGATTAGGGTACAGTAAAGAATACGACAATGCTTAAGGGTTAGCGTACGTTTGAGGACATGAGTTAGTGCTTCTGTACTGGTTAAGATTAGGGCATTGGTTAGGGTAGGGCATCGGAAGTGGGTCAGGTTTACAAATGGGGTTGGGGTTAGGGTTAAGGAATGGGAAGGGTTTAGGGTACAATTTATGGTACGACAACGCTAAAGGTTTAGCGTACGTGTGAGGGCACGAGTTAGTGTTGGTGTCCTGGTTAAGATTAGGGCACGGGTGAGGGTAAGGCTTCGGGTGAGGGTCAGGGTTAGGATTCGTGTTAGGGTTAGGGTTAAGGAATACAGAGGGATTAGGGTACAGCTTAGGGTACGACAGTGCTTAAGGATTAGCCTTCGTGTGAGGGCAAGGGTTAGTGTTAGTGTCCTGGTTAAGATTAGGGCACGGGTGAGGGTAAGGCTTCAGGTGAGTGTCAGGTTTAGGATTCGGGTTAGGGTTAGGGTTAGGGAATGGGGAGGGATTAGGGTACAGTTTAGGGTACGACAACGATTAAGGGTTAGCGTACGTGTGAGGGCACGTGTTAGTGTTGGTGTCATGGTTAAGATTAGGGCACGGGTGAGGGTAAGGTTTTGGGTGAGGGTCAGGGATAGAATTCGGGTTAGGGTTAGGGTTAGGGAATGGGGAGATATTAGGGCACAGTTTAAGGTACCACAACGCTTAAGGTTTAGCGTACCTGTGAGGTCACTAGTTAGTGTTAGTGTACTGCTTACGATTAGGGCACGGGTGAGGGTAAGGCTTCGGAAGAGGGTCACGTTAAGGGTTAGGGTTAGGGTTAGGGTTAGGGAATGGGGATTGATTAGGGTACAGGTTAGGGTACAGCAATGGCTTAGGGTTAGCGTACGTTAGAGGGCATGGTTTAGTGTTGATGTACTGGTTAAAATTAGGACATGGGTGAGGGTGAAGTTTCGGGTGAGTGTCATGGTTAGGTTTCAGTTTAGGGTTAGGGTTAGGGAATGGAGAGGGATTAGGGTACAGGTTAGGGTACCACCGCGGTTTAGTGTTAGCGTACGTGTGAGGGAACGAGTTAGTGTTGGTGTCCTGGTTAAGATTAGGGCACGGGTGAGGGTAAGGCTTCGGGTGAGGGTCAGGGTTAGGATTCGGGTTAGGGTTAGGGTTAGGGAATGGAGAGGGATTAGGGTACTGGTTAGGGTACGACAATGCCTAAGGGTTAGCGTAAGTGTCAGGGCACGTGTTAGTGTTGGTGTACTGGTTAAGATAAGGGCACCGATGAGTGTAAGGCCTCGGAAAAGGGTCACGTTCAGGGTTTCGGTTACGGTTAGGGTTCGGGAATGGGGAGGGATTAGGGTACAGGATAGGGTACGACAGTGCTTAAGGGTTAGACTACGTTTGAGGGCATAAGTTAGTGTTTGTGTACTGGTTAAGATTAGGGCATTGGTTAGGGTACGGCATCGGAAGTGGGTCAGGTTTAGGGATGGGGTTAGGGTTATGGTTAAGGAATGGGGAGGGATTAGGTTACAATTTAGGGTACGACAACGATTAAGGTTTAGCGTACATGTGAGGGCACGAGTTAGTGTTGGTGTCCTGGTTAAGATTAGGGCACGGGTGAGGGTAAGGCTTCGGGTGAGGGTCAGGGTTAGGATTCGTGTTAGGGTTAGGGTTAAGGAATGCAGAGGGATTAGGGTACAGCTTAGGGAACGACAGTGCTTAAGGATTAGCGTTCGTGTGAGGGCAAGGGTTAGTGTTAGTGTCCTGGTTAAGATTAGGGCACGGGTGAGGGTAAGGTTTCAGGTGAGGGTCAGGGTTAGGATTCGGGTTAGGGTTAGGGTTAGGGAAAGGGGAGATATTAGGGCACAGTTTAGGGTACCACAACGCTTAAGATTTAGCGTACCTGTGAGGTCACTAGTTAGTGTTAGTGTACTGCTTACGATTAGGGCATGGGGGAGGGTAAGGCCTCGGAAGAGGGTCACGTTAAGGGTTAGGGTTAGGGTTAGGGTTAGGGAATGGGGATTGATTAGGGTACAGGTTAGGGTACGGCAATGGCTTAGGGTTAGCGTACGTTAGAGGGCATGGGTTAGTGTTGATGTACTGGTTAAAATTAGGACACGGGTGATGGTAAAGTTTCGGGTGAGTGTCATGGATAGGTTTCAGGTTAGGGTTAGGGTTAGGGAATGGAGAGTGATTAGGGTACAGGTTAGGGTACCGCTGCGGTTTAGTGTTAGTGTACGTGTGAGGGCACGAGTTAGTCTTTGTGTCCTGGTTAAGATTAGGGCACGTGTGAGGGTACGGCTTCGGGTGAGGGTCAGGGTTAGGGTTCGGGTTAGTGATTGGGTTAGGGAATGGAGAGGGATTAGGGTACAGGTTAGGGTACAACAATGCTTAAGGGTTAGCGTAAGTGTGAGGGCACGAGTTAGTGTTGGTGTACTGGTTAAGACAAGGGCACCGATGAGGGTAAGGCCTCGGAAAAGGGTCACGTTCAGGGTTTCGCTTAGGGTTAGGGTTAGGGAATGGGGAGGGATTAGGGTACAGGATAGGGTACGACAATGCTTAAGGGTTACCGTACTTTTGAGGGCATGAGTTAGTGTTTGTGTACTGGTTAAGATTAGGGCATTGGTTAGGGTAAGGCATCGGAAGTGGGTCAGGTTTAGGGATTGGGTTAGGGTTAGGGTTAAGGAATGGGGAGGGATTAGGGTACAATTTACGGTACGACAACGCTTAAGGTTTAGCGTACGTGTGAGGGCATGAGTTAGTGTTGGTGAACTGGTTAAGATTAGGGCACGGGTGAGGGTACGGCTTCGGGTGAGGGTCAGGGTTAGGATTCGTGTTAGGGTTAGGGTTAAGGAATGCAGAGGGATTAGGGTACAGCTTAGGGTATGACAGTGCTTAAGGGTTAGCGTTCGTGTGAGGGCAAGGGTTAGTGTTAGTGTCCTGGTTAAGATTAGGGCACGGGTGAGGGTAAGGCTTCAATGAGGGTCAGGGTTAGGATTCGGGTTAGGGTTAGGGTTAGGGATTGGGGAGGGATTAGGGTACAGTTTAGGGTACAACAACGATTAAGGGTTAGCGTACGTGTGAGGGCACGAGTTAGTGTTGGTGTCCTGGTTAAGATTAGGGCACGGGTGAGGGTAAGGTTTCGGGTGAGGGTCAGGGATAGAATTAGGGTTAGAGTTAGTGTTAGGGAATGGGGAGATATTACGGCACAGTTTAGGGTACCACAACGCTTAAGGTTTAGCGTACGTGTGAGGTCACTAGTTAGTGTTAGTGTACTGCTTACGATTAGGGCACGGGGGAGGGTAAGGCCTCGGAAGAGTGTCACGTTAAGGGTTAGGGCTAGCGTTAGGGTTAGGGAATGGGGATTGATTAGGGTACAGGTTAGGGTACGGCAATGGCTTAGGGTTAGCGTATGTTAGAGGGCATGGGTTAGTGTTGATGTACTGGTTAAAATTAGGACATGGGTGAGGGTAAGGTTTCGGGTGAGGGTCAGGGATAGAATTCGGGTTAGGGTTAGTGTTAGGGAATGGGGAGATATTAGGGCACAGTTTAGGGTACCACAACGCTTAAGGTTTAGCATACGTGTGAGGTCACTAGTTAGTGTTAGTGTGCTGCTTACGATTAGGGCACGGGTGAGGGTAAGGCCTCGGAAGAGGGTCACGTTAAGGGTTAGGGTTAGGGTTTGTGTTAGGGAATGGGGATTGATTAGGGTACAGGTTAGGGTACGGCAATGTTTTAGGGTTAGCGTACGTTAGAGGGCATGGGTTAGTTTTGATGTACTGGTTAAAATTAGGACACGGGTGATGGTAAAGTTTCGGGTGAGTGTCATGGTTAGGTTTCAGGTTAGGGTTAGGGTTAGGGAATGGAGAGGGATTAGGGTACAGGTTGGGGTACCGCTGCGGTTTAATGTTAGCATACATGTGAGGGCACGAGTTAGTCTTGGTGTCCTGGTTAAGATTAGGGCACGGGTGAGGGTAAGGCTTCGGGTGAGGGTCAGGGTTAGGATTCGGGTTAGGGTTAGGGTTAGGGAATGGAGAGGGATTAGGGTACTGGTTAGGGTACGACAATGTCTAAGGGTTAGCGTAAGTGTGAGGGCACGAGTTAGTGTTGGTGTACTGGTTAAGACAAGGGCACCGATGAGGGTAAGGCCTCGGAAAAGGGTCACGTTCAGGGTTTCGCTTAGGGTTAGGGTTAGGGAATGGGGAGGGATTAGGGTACAGGTTAGGGTACGACAATGCTTAAGGGTTCGCGTAAGTGTGAGGGCACGAGTTAGTGTTGGTGTACTGGTTAAGACAAGGGCACCGATGAGGGTAAGGCCTCGGAAAAGGGTCACGTTCAGGGTTTCGCTTAGGGTTAGGGTTAGGGTATGGGGAGGGATTAGGATACAGGATAGGGTACGACAATGCTTAAGGGTTAGCGTACGTTTGAGGGCATGAGTTAGTGTTTGTGTACTGGTTAAGATTAGGGCATTGGTTAGGGTAGGGCATCAGAAGTGGGTCAGGTTTAGGGATGGGGTTAGGGTTAAGGTTAAGGAATGGGGAGGGATTAGGGTACAATTTAGGGTACGACAACGCTTAAGGTTTAGCGTACGTGTGAGGGCACAAGTTAGTGTTGGTGTCCTGGTTAAGATTAGGGCACGGGTGAGGGTAAGGCTTCGGGTGAGGGTCAGGGTTAGGATTCGTGTTAGGGTTAGGGTTAAGGAATGCAGAGGGCTTAGGGTACAGCTTACGGTACGACAGTGCTTAAGGGTTAGCGTTCGTGTGAGGGCAACGGTTAGTGTTAGTGTCCTGGTTAAGATTAGGGCACGGGTGAGGGTAAGGCTTCAGGTGAGGGTCAGGGTTAGGATTCGGGTTAGGGTTAGGGTTAGGGAAAGGGGAGATATTAGGGCACAGTTTAGGGTACCACAACGCTTAAGGTTTAGCGTACGTGTGAGGTCACTAGTTAGTGTTAGTGTACTGCTTACGATTAGGGCACGGGAGAGGGTAAGGCCTCGGAAGAGGGTCACGTTAAGGGTTAGGGTTAGGGTTTGTGTTAGGGAATGGGGAGGGATTAGGGTACAGTTTAGGGTACGACAGTGCTTAAGGGTTAGCGTTCGTGTGAGGGCAAGGGTTAGTGTTAGTGTCCTGGTTAAGATTAGGGCACAGGTGAGGGTAAGGCTTCAGGTGAGGGTCAGGGTTAGGATTCGGGTTAGGGTTAGGGTTAGGGAATGGGGAGATATTAGGGCACAGTTTAGGGTACCACAACGCTTAAGGTTTAGCATACGTGTGAGGTCACTAGTTAGTGTTAGTGTACTGCTTACGAATAGGGCACGTGTGAGTGTAAGGTCTCGGAAGAGGGTCATGTTAAGGGTTAGGGTTAGAGTTAGGGTTAGGGAATGGGGATTGATTAGGGTACAGGTTAGGGTACGGCAATGGCGCAGGGTTAGCGTATGTTAGTGGGTATGGGTTAGTGTTGATGTACTGGTTAAAATTAGGACATGGGTGAGGGTAAAGTTTCGGGTGAGTGTCATGGTTAGGTTTCAGGTTAGGGTTAGGGTTAGGGAATGGAGAGGGATTAGGGTACAGGTTAGGGAACCGCTGCGGTTTAGTGTTAGCGTACGTGTGAGGGCATGAGTTACTCTTGGTGTTCTGGTTAAGATTAGGGCACGGGTGAGGGTAAGGTTTCGGGTGAGGGTCATGGTTAGGATTCGGGTTAAGGTTAGGGTTAGGGAATGGAGAGGGATTAGGGTAGAGGTTAGGGTACGACAATGCTTAAGGGTTAGAGTAAGTGTGAGGACACGAGTTAGTGTTGGTGTACTGGTTAAGACAAGGGCACCGATGAGGGTAAGGCCTCGGAAAAGGGTCACGTTCAGGGTTTCGCTTAGGATTAGGGTTAGGGAATGGGGAGGGATTAGGTTACAGGATAGGGTACGACAAGGCTTAAGGGTTAGTGTAATTTTGAGGGCATGAGTTAGAGTTTGTGTACTGGTTAAGATTAAGGCATTGGTTAGGGTAGGGCATCGGATGTGGGTCAGGTTTAAGGATGGGGTTAGGGTTAGGGTTAAGGAATGGGGAGGGATTAGGTTACAATTTAGGGTACGACAACGCTTAAGGTTTAGCGTACGTGTGAGGGCACGAGTTAGTGTTGGTGTCCTGGTTAAGATTAGGGCACGGGTGAGGGTAAGGCTTCGGGTGAGGGTCAGGGTTAGGATTCGTGTTAGGGTTAGGGTTAAGGAATGCAGAGGGATTAGGGTACAGCTTAGGGTACGACAGTGCTTAAGGGTTAGCGTTCGTGTGAGGGCAAGGGTTAGTGTTAGTGTCCTGGTTAAGATTAGGGCACAGGTGAGGGTAAGGCTTCAGGTGAGGGTTAGGGTTAGGATTCGGGTTAGGGTTAGGGTTAGGGAATGGGGACATATTAGGGCACAGTTTAGGGTACCACAACACTTAAGGTTTAGCGTACATGTGAGGTCACTAGTTAGTGTTAGTGTACTGCTTACGATTAGGGCACGGGGGAGGGTAAGGCCTCGGAATAGGGTCACGTTAAGGGCTAGGGTTAGGGTTAGGGTTAGGGAATTTGGATTGATTAGGGTACAGGTTAGGTACGGCAATGGCTTAGGGTTAGCGTACGTTAGAGGGCATGGGCTTGTGTTCATGTACTGGTTAAAATTAGAACACGGGTGATGGTAAAGTTTCGGGTGAGTGTCATGGTTAGGTTTCAGGTTAGGTTTAGGGTTAGGGAATGGAGAGGGATTAGGGTACAGGTTAGGGTACCGCTGCAGTTTAGTGTTAGCGTACGTGTGAGGGCAAGAGTTAGTCTTAGTGTCCTGGTTAAGATTAGGGCACGGGTGAGGGTAAGGTTTCGGGTGAGGGTCAGGGTTAGGATTCGGGTTAGGGTTAGGGTTAGGGAATGGAGAGGGATTAGGGTACTGGTTAGGGTACGACAATGCCTAAGGGTTAGCGTAAGTGTGAGGGCACGAGTTAGTGTTGGTGTACTGGTTAAGACAAGGGCACCGATGAGGGTAAGGCCTCGGAAAAGGGTCACGTTCAGGGTTTCGCTTAGGGTTAGGGTTAGGGAATGGGGAGGGATTAGGGTACAGGATAGGGTACGACAATGCTTAAAGGTTAGCGTACGTTTGAGGGCATGAGTTATTGTTTGTGTACTGGTTAAGATTAGGGCATTGGTTAGGGTAGGGCATCGGAAGTGGGTCAGGTTTAGGGATGGGGTTAGGGTAAGGGTTAAGGAATGGCGAGGGATTAGGTTACAATTTAGGGTACGACAACGTTTAAGGTTTAGCGTACGTGTGAGGCCACGAGTTAGTGTTGGTGTCCTGGTTAAGTTTAGGGCACGGGTGAGGGTAAGGCTTCGGGTGAGGGTCAGGGTTAGGATTCGTGTTAGGGTTAGGGTTAAGGAATGCAGAGGGATTAGGGTACAGCTTAGGGTACGACAGTGCTTAAGGGTTAGCGTTCGTGTGAGGGCAAGGTTTAGTGTTAGTGTCCTGGTTAAGATTAGGGCACGGGTGAGGGTAAGGCTTCAGGTGAGGGTCACGGTTAGGATTGGGGTTAGGGTTAGGGTTAGGGAATGGGGAGGGATTAGGGTACAGTTTAGGGTACGACAACGATTAAGTGTTAACGTACGTGTGAGGGCACGAGTTAGTGTTGGTGTCCTGGTTAAGATTAGGGCACGGGTGAGGGTAAGGTTTCGGATGATGGTCAGGGATAGAATTTGGGTTAGGGGTAGGGTTAGGGAATGGGGAGATATTAGGGCACAGTTTAGGGTACCACAACGCTTAAGGTTTAGCATACGTGTGAGGTCACTAGTTAGTGTTAGTGTACTGCTTACGATTAGGGCACGGGTGAGGGTAAGGCCACCGACGAGGGTCATGTTAAGGGTTAGGGTTAGGGTTAGGGTTAGGGAATGGGGATTGATTAGGGTACAGGTTAGGGTACGGCAATGGCTTAGGGTTAGCGTATGTTAGAGGGCATGGGTTAGTGTTGATGTACTGGTTAAAATTAGGACATGGGTGAGGGTAAGGTTTCGGGTGAGGGTCAGGGATAGAATTCGGGTTAGGGTTAGTGTTAGGGAATGGGGAGATATTAGGGCACAGTTTAGGGTACCACAACGCTTAAGGTTTAGCATACGTGTGAGGTCACTAGTTAGTGTTAGTGTACTGCTTACGATTAGGGCACGGGTGAGGGTAAGGCCTCGGAAGAGGGTCACGTTAAGGGTTAGGGTTAGGGTTAGGGTTAGGGTTAGGGAATGGGGATTGATTAGGGTACTGGTTAGGGTACGGCAATGGCTTAGGGTTAGCGTACGTTAGAGGGCATGGGTTAGTGTTGATGTACTGTTTAAAATTAGGACACGGGTGAGGGTAAAGTTTCGGGTGAGTGTCATGGTTAGGTTTCAGGTTAGGGTTAGGGTTAGGGAATGGAGAGGGATTAGGGTACAGGTTAGGGAACCGCTGCGGTTTAGTGTTAGCGTACGTGTGAGGGCACGAGTTAGTCTTGGTGTCCTGGTTAAGATTAGGGCACGGGTGAGGGTAAGGTTTCGGGTGAGGGTCAGGGTTAGGATTCGGGTTAAGGTTAGGGTTAGGGAATGGAGAGGGATTAGGGTACAGGTTAGGGTACGACAATGCTTAAGGGTTAGAGTAAGTGTGAGGACACGAGTTAGTGTTGGTGTACTGGTTAAGACAAGGGCACCGATGAGGGTAAGGCCTCGGAAAAGGGTCACGTTCAGGGTTTCGCTTAGGATTAGAGTTAGGGAATGGGGAGGGATTAGGTTACAGGATAGGGTACGACAAGGCTTAAGGGTTAGTGTAATTTTGAGGGCATGAGTTAGAGTTTGTGTACTGGTTAAGATTAAGGCATTGGTTAGGGTAGGGCATCGGATGTGGGTCAGGTTTAAGGATGGGGTTAGGGTTAGGGTTAAGGAATGGGGAGGGATTAGGTTACAATTTAGGGTACGACAACGCTTAAGGTTTAGCGTACGTGTGAGGGCACGAGTTAGTGTTGGTGTCCTGGTTAAGATTAGGGCACGGGTGAGGGTAAGGCTTCGGGTGAGGGTCAGGGTTAGGATTCGTGTTAGGGTTAGGGTTAAGGAATGCAGAGGGATTAGGGTACAGCTTAGGGTACGACAGTGCTTAAGGGTTAGCGTTCGTGTGAGGGCAAGGGTTAGTGTTAGTGTCCTGGTTAAGATTAGGGCACAGGTGAGGGTAAGGCTTCAGGTGAGGGTCAGAGTTAGGATTCGGGTTAGGGTTAGGGTTAGGGAATGGGGAGATATTAGGGCACAGTTTAGGGTACCACAACGCTTAAGGTTTAGCATACGTGTGAGGTCACTAGTTAGTGTTAGTGTACTGCTTACGAATAGGGCACGTGTGAGTGTAAGGTCTCGGAAGAGGGTCATGTTATGGGTTAGGGTTAGAGTTAGGGTTAGGGAATGGGGATTGATTAGGGTACAGGTTAGGGTACGGCAATGGCGTAGGGTTAGCGTATGTTAGTGGGTATGGGTTAGTGTTGATGTACTGGTTAAAATTAGGACATGGGTGAGGGTAAAGTTTCGGGTGAGTGTCATGGTTAGGTTTCAGGTTAGGGTTAGGGTTAGGGAATGGAGAGGGATTAGGATACAGGTTAGGGTACTGCTGCGGTTTAGTGTTAGCGTACGTGTGAGGGCACGAGTTAGTCTTGGTGTCCTGGTTAAGATTAGGGCACGGGTGAGGGTAAGGTTTCGGGTGAGGGTCAGAGTTAGGATTCGGGTTAGGGTTAGGGTTAGGTAATGGAGAGGGATTAGGGTACAGGTTAGGGTACGACAATGCTTAAGGGTTAGCGTAAGTGTGAGGGCACAAGTTAGTGTTGGTGTACTGGTTAAGACAAGGGCACCGATGAGGGTAAGGCCTCAGAAAAGGGTCACGTTCAGGGTTTCGCTTAGGGTTAGGGTTAGGGAATGGGGAGGGATTAGGGTACAGGATAGGGTACCACAATGCTTAAGGGTTAGCGTACGTTTGAGGGCATGAGATAGTGTTGTTGTCCTGGTTAAGATTAGGACACGGGTGAGAGTAAGGTTTCGGGTGAGGGTCAGGAATAGAATTCGGGTTAGGGTTAGGGTTAGGGAATGGGGAGATATTAGGGCACAGTTTAGGGTACCTGACGCTTAAGGTTTAGCGTACGTGTGAGGTCACTAGTTAGTGTTAGTGTACTGCTTACGATTAGGGCACGGGTGAGGTTAAGGCCTCGGAAGAGGGTGACGGTAAGGGTTAGGGTTAGGGTTAGGGTTAGGGAATGGGGATTGATTAGGGTACAGGTTAGGGTACGGCAACGGCTTAGGGTTAGCGTACGTTAGAGGGCATGGGTTAGTGTTGATGTACTGGTTAAAATTAGGACAGGGGTGAGGGTAAAGTTTCGGGTTAGTGTCATGGTTAGGTTTCAGGTTAGGGTTAGGGTTAGGGAATGGCGAGGGATTAGGGTACAGGTTAGGATACCGCTGCGGTTTAGTGTTAGCGTACGTGTGAGGGCACGAGTTAGTCTTGGTGTCCTGGTTAAGATTAGGGCATGGGTGACGGTAAGGCTTCTGGTGAGGGTCAGGGTTAGGATTCGGGTTAGGGTTAGGTTTAGGGAATGGAGAGGGATTAGGGTACATGTTAGGGTACGACAATGCTTAAGGGTTAGCGTAAGTGTGAGGGCACGAGTTATTGTTGGTGTACTGGTTAAGACAAGGGCACCGATGAGGGTAAGGCCTCGGAAAAGGGTCACGTTCAGGGTTTCGCTTAGGGTTAGGGTTAGGGAATTGGGAGGGATTAGGGCACAGGATAGGGTACGACAATGCTTAAGGGTTAGCGTATGTTTGAGGGAATGAGTTAGTGTTTGTGTATTGGTTAAGATTAGGGCATTGGTTAGAGTAGGACATCGGAAGTGGGTTAGGTTTAGGGATGGGGTTAGGATTAGGGTTAAGGAATGGGGAGGAATTAGGGTACAATTTAGGGTACGACAACGCTTAAGGTTTAGCGTACGTGTGAGGGCAGGAGTTAGTGTTGGTGTCCTGGTTAAGATTAGGGCACGGGTGAGGGTAAGGCTTCGGGTGAGGGCCATGGTTAGGATTCGGGTTAGGGTTAGGGTTAAGGAATGCAGAGGGATTAGGGTACAGCTTAGGGTACGACAGTGCTTAAGGGTTAGCGTTCGTGTGAGGGCAAGGGTTAGTGTTAGTGTCCTGCTTAAGATTAGGGCACGGTTGAGGGTAAGGCTTCAGGTGAGGGTCAGGGTTAGGATTCGGGTTAGGGTTAGGGTTAGGGAATGGGGAGGGATTAGGGTACAGTTTAGGGTACGAAAACGATTAAGGGTGGGCGTACGTGTCAGGGCACGAGTTAGTGTTGGTGTCCTGGTTAAGATTAGGTCACGGGTGATGGTAAGATTTCGGGTGAGGGTCAGGGATAGCATTCGGGCTAGGGTTAGGGTTAGGGAATGTGGAGATATTAGGGCACAGTTTAGGGTACCACAACGCTTAAGGTTTAGCGTACGTGTGAGGTCACTAGTTAGTGTTAGTGTACTGCTTACGATTAGGGCACGGGTGAGGGTAAGGCCTCGGAAGAGGGTCACGTTAAATGATAGGGTTAGGGTTAGGGTTAGGGAATGGGGATTGATTAGGGTACAGGTTAGGGTACGGCAATGGCTTAGGGTTAGCGTACGTTAGAGGGCATGGGTTAGTGTTGATGTACTGGTTAAAATTAGGACACGGGTGAGGGTAAAGCTTCGGGTGAGTGTCATGTTTAGGTTTCAGGTTAGGGTTAGGGGTAGGGAATGGAGAGGGATTAGGGTACAGGTTAGGGTACAGCTGTGGTTTAGTGTTAGCGTACGTGTGAGGGCACGAGTTAGTCTTCGTGTCCTGGTTAAGATTAGGGCACGGGTGAGGGTTAGGCTTCGAGTGAGGGTCAGGGTTACGAATCGGGTTAGGGTTAGGGTTAGGGAATAGAGAGGGATTAGGGTACAGGTTAAGGTACGACAATGCTTAAAGGTTAGCGTAAGTGTGAGGGCACGAGTTAGTGTTGGTGTACTGCTTAAGACAAGGGCAACGATGAGGGTAAGGCCTCGGAAAAGGGTCACGTTCAGGGTTTCGCTTAGGGTTAGGGTTAGTGAATGGGGAGGGATTAGGGTACAGGATAGGGTACGACAATGCTTAAGGGTTAACGTACGTTTGAAGGCATGAGTTAGTGTTTGTGTACTGGTTAAGATTAGGGCATTGGTTAGGGTAGGGGATCGGACGTGGGTCAGGTTTAGGGATGGGGTTAGGGTTAGGGTTAAGGAATGGGGAGGGATTAGGGTACAATTTAGGGTACGACAACGCTTAAGGTTTAGCGTACGTGTGAGGGCAAGAGTTAGTGTTGGTGTCCTGGATAAGATTAGGGCACGGGTGAGGGTAACGCTTCGGGTGAGTGTCAGGGTTCGGATTCGTGTTAGGGTTAGGGTTAAGGAATGCAGAGGGATTAGGGTACAGCTTAGGGTATGACAGTGCTTAAGGGTTAACGTTAGTGTGATGGCAAGGGTTAGTGTTAGTGTTCTGTTTAAGATTAGGTCACGGGTGAGGGTAAGGCTTCAGGTGAAGGTCAGGGTTAGGATTCGGGTTAGGGTTAGGGTTAGGGAATGGGGAGGGATTAGGGTACAGTTTACGGTACGACAACGATTATGGGTTAGCGTACGTGTGAGGGCACGAGTTAGTCTTGGTGCCCTGGTTAAGATTAGGGCAAGGGTGAGGGTAAGGTTTCGGGTGAGGGTCAGGGATAGAATTCGGGTTAGGGTTAGGGTTAGGGAATGGGGAGATATTAGGGCACAGTTTAGGGTACCACAACGCTTAAGGTTTAGCGTACGTGTGAGGTCACTAGTTAGTGTTAGTGTACTGCTTACTATTAGGGCACGGGTGAGGGTAAGGCCTCGGAAGAGGGTCACGTTAAGGGTTAGGGTTAGGGTTAGGGTTAGGGAATGGGGATTTATTAGGGTACAGGTTAGGGTACGGCAATGGCTTAGGGTTAGCGTTCGTTAGAGGGCATGGGTTAGTGTTGATGTACTGGTTAAAATTAGGACACGGTTGAGGGTAAAGTTTCGGGTGAGTGTCATGGTTAGGTTTCAGGTTAGGGTTAGGGTTAGGGAATGGAGAGGGATTAGGGTACAGGTTAGGGTACCGCTGCGGTTTAGTGTTAGCGTACGTGTGAGGGCACGAGTTAGTCTTGGTGTCCTGGTTAAGATTAGGGCACGGGTGAGGGTAAGTTTTCGGGTGAGGGTCAGGGTTAGGATTCGGGTTAGGGTTAGGGTTAGGGAATGGAGAGGGATTAGGGTACTGATTAGGGTACGACAATGCCTAAGGTTTAGCGTAAGTGTGAGGGCACGAGTTAGTGTTGGTGTACTGGTTAAGACAAGGGCACCGATGAGGGTAAGGCCTCGGAAAAGGGTCACGTTCAGGGTTTCGCTTAGGGTTAGGGTTAGGGAATGGGGAGGGTTTAGGGTACAGGATAGGGTACGACAATGCTTAAGGGTTAGCGTACGTTTGAGGGCATGAGTTATTGTTTGTGTACTGGTTAAGATTAGGGCATTGGTTAGGGTAGGGCATCGGAAGTGGGTCAGGTTTAGGGATGGGGTTAGGGTAAGGGTTAAGGAATGGGGAGGGATTAGGTTACAATTTAGGGTACGACAACGCTTAAGGTTTAGCGTACGTGTGAGGGCACGAGTTAGTGTTGGTGTCCTGGTTAAGTTTAGGGCACGGGTGAGGGTAAGGCTTCGGGTGAGGGTCAGGATTAGGATTCGTGTTAGGGTTAGGGTTAAGGAATGCAGAGGGATTAGGGTACAGCTTAGGGTACGACAGTGCTTAAGGGTTAGCGTTCGTGTGAGGGCAAGGTTTAGTGTTAGTGTCCTGGTTAAGATTAGGGCACGGGTGAGGGTAAGGCTTCAGGTGAGGGTCAGGGTTAGGATTGGGGATAGGGTTAGGGTTAGGGAATGGGGAGGGATTAGGGTACAGTTTAGGGTACGACAACGATTAAGGGTTAACGTACGTGTGAGGGCACGAGTTAGTGTTGGTGTCCTGGTTAAGATTAGAGAACGGGTGAGGGTAAGGTTTCGGATGATGGTCAGGGATAGAATTTGGGTTAGGGTTAGGGTTAGGGAATGGGGAGATATTACGGCACAGTTTAGGGTACCACAACGCTTAAGGTTTAGCATACGTGTGAGGTCACTAGTTAGTGTTAGTGTACTGCTTACGATTAGGGCACGGGTGAGGGTAAGGCCACCGAAGAGGGTCATGTTAAGGGTTAGGGTTAGGGTTAGGGTTAGGGAATGGGGATTGATTAGGGTACAGGTTAGGGTACGGCAATGGCTTAGGGTTAGCGTATGTTAGAGGGCATGGGTTAGTGTTGATGTACTGGTTAAAATTCGGACATGGGTGAGGGTAAGGTTTCGGGTGAGGGTCAGGGATAGAATTCGGGTTAGGGTTAGTGTTAGGGAATGGGGAGATATTAGGGCAAAGTTTAGGGTACCACAACCCTTAAGGTTTAGCATACGTGTGAAGTCACTAGTTAGTGTTAGTGTACTGCTTACTATTAGGGCACGGGTGAGGGTAAGGCCTCGGAAGAGGGTCATGTTAAGGGTTAGGGTTAGGGTTAGGGAATGGGGATTGATTAGGGTACAGGTTAGGGTACGGCAATGGCTTAGGGTTAGCGTACGTTAGAGGGCATGGGTTAGTGTTGATGTACTGGTTAAAATTATGACATGGGTGAGGGTAAAGTTTCGGGTGAGTGTCATGGTTAGGTTTCAGGTTAGGGTTAGGGTTCTGGAATGGAGAGGGATTAGGGTACAGGTTAGGGTATCGCTGCGGTTTAGTGTTAGCGTACGTGTGAGGGCACGAGTTAGTCTTGGTGTCCTGGTTAAGATTAGGGCACGGGTGAGGGTAAGGTTTCGGGTGAGGGTCAGGGTTAGGATTCGGGTTGGGGTTAGGGTTAGGTAATGGAGAGGGATTAGGGTACAGGTTAGGGTACGACAATGCTTAAGGGTTAGCGTAAGTGTGAGGGCACGAGTTAGTGTTGGTGTACTGGTTAAGACAAGGGCACCGATGAGGGTAAGGCCTCGGAAAAGGGTCACGTTCAGGGTTTCGCTTAGGGTTAGGGTTAGTGTATGGGGAGGGATTAGGATACAGGATAGGGTACGACAATGCTTAAGGGTTAGCGTACGTTTGAGGGCATGAGTTAGTGTTTGTGTACTGGTTAAGATTAGGGCATTGGTTAGGGTAGGGCATCGGAAGTGGGTCAGGTTTAGGGATGGGGTAAGGGTTAAGGTTAAGGAATGGGGAGGGATTAGGGTACAATTTACGGTACGACAACGCTTAAGGTTTAGCGTACGTGTGAGGGCACGAGTTAGTGTTGGTGTCCTGGTTAAGATTAGGGCACGGATGAGGGTAAGGCTTCGGGTGAGGGTCAGGGTTAGGATTCGTGTTAGGGTTAGGGTTAAGGAATGCAGAGGGATTAGGGTACAGCTTAGGGTACGACAGTGCTTAAGGGTTAGCGTTCGTGTGGGGGCAAGGGTTAGTGTTAGTGTCCTGGTTAAGATTAGGGCACGGGTGAGGGTAAGGCTTCAGGTGAGGGTCAGGGTTAGGATTCGTGTTAGGGTTAGGGTTAGGGAATGGGGATTGATTAGGGTACAGGTTAGGGTACGGCAATGGCTTAGGGTTAGCGTACGTTAGAGGGCATGGGTTAGTGTTGATGTACTGGTTAAAATTAGGACACGGGTGAGGGTAAAGTTTCGGGTGAGTGTCATGGTTAGGTTTCAGGTTAGGGTTAGGGTTAGGGAATGGAGAGGGATTAGGGTACAGGTTAGGGAACCGCTGCGGTTTAGTGTTAGCGTACGTGTGAGGTCACGAGTTAGTCTTGGTGTCCTGGTTAAGATTAGGGCACGGGTGAGGGTAAGGTTTCGGGTGAGGGTCAGGGTTAGGATTCGGGTTAAGGTTAGGGTTAGGGAATGGAGAGGGATTAGGGTACAGGTTAGGGTACGACAATGCTTAAGGGTTAGAGTAAGTGTGAGGACACGAGTTAGTGTTGGTGTACTGGTTAAGACAAGGGCACCGATGAGGGTAAGGCCTCGGAAAAGGGTCACGTTCAGGGTTTCGCTTAGGATTAGGGTTAGGGAATGGGGAGGGATTAGGTTACAGGATAGGGTACGACAAGGCTTAATGGTTAGTGTAATTTTGAGGGCATGAGTTAGAGTTTGTGTACTGGTTAAGATTAAGGCATTGGTTAGGGTAGGGCATCGGATGTGGGTCAGGTTTAAGGATGGGGTTAGGGTTAGGGTTAAGGAATGGGGAGGGATTACGTTACAATTTAGGGTACGAGAACGCTTAAGGTTTAGCGTACGTGTGAGGGCACGAGTTAGTGTTGGTGTGCAGGTTAAGATTAGGGCACGGGTGAGGGTAAGGCTTCGGGTGAGGGTCAGGGTTAGGATTCGTGTTAGGGTTAGGGTTAAGGAATGCAGAGGGATTAGGGTACAGCTTAGGGTACGACAGTGCTTAAGGGTTAGCGTTCGTGTGAGGGCAAGGGTTATTGTTAGTGTCCTGGTTAAGATTAGGGCACAGGTGAGGGTAAGGCTTCAGGTGAGGGTCAGGGTTAGGATTCGGGTTAGGGTTAGGGTTAGGGAATGGGGAGATATTAGGGCACAGTTTAAGGTACCACAACACTTAAGGTTTAGCGTACTTGTGAGGTCACTAGTTAGTGTTAGTGTACTGCTTACGATTAGGGCACGGGGGAGGGTAAGGCCTCGGAATAGGGTCACGTTAAGGGTTAGGGTTAGGGTTAGGGTTAGGGAATGGGGATTGATTAGGGTACAGGTTAGGTACGGCAATGGCTTAGGGTTAGCGTACGTTAGAGGGCATGGGCTTGTGTTCATGTACTGGTTAAAATTAGAACACGGGTCATGGTAAAGTTTCGGGTGAGTGTCATGGTTAGGTTTCAGGTTAGGTTTAGGGTTAGGGAATGGAGAGGGATTAGGGTACAAGTTAGGGTACCGCTGCGGTTTAGTGTTAGCGTACGTGTGAGGGCAAGTGTTAGTCTTAGTGTCCTGGTTAAGATTAGGGCACGGGTGAGGGTAAGGCTTCTTCTGAGGGTCAGGGTTATGATTCGGGTTAAGGTTAGGGTTAGGGAATGGAGATGGATTAGGGTACTGGTTAGGGTACGACAATGCCTAAGGGTTAGCGTAAGTGTGAGGGCACGAGTTATTGTTGGTGTACTGGTTAAGACAAGGGCACCGATGAGGGTAAGGCCTCGGAAAAGGGTCACGTTCAGGGTTTCGCTTAGGGTTAGGGTTAGGGAATTGGGAGGGATTAGGGCACAGGATAGGGTACGACAATGCTTAAGGGTTAGCGTATGTTTGAGGGAATGAGTTAGTGTTTGTGTATTGGTTAAGATTAGGGCATTGGTTAGAGTAGGACATCGGAAGTGGGTTAGGTTTAGGGATGGGGTTAGGATTAGGGTTAAGGAATGGGGAGGAATTAGGGTACAATTTAGGGTACGACAACGCTTAAGGTTTAGCGTACGTGTGAGGGCAGGAGTTAGTGTTGGTGTCCTGGTTAAGATTAGGGCACGGGTGAGGGTAAGGCTTCGGGTGAGGGCCATGGTTAGGATTCGGGTTAGGGTTAGGGTTAAGGAATGCAGAGGGATTAGGGTACAGCTTAGGGTACGACAGTGCTTAAGGGTTAGCGTTCGTGTGAGGGCAAGGGTTAGTGTTAGTGTCCTGCTTAAGATTAGGGCACGGTTGAGGGTAAGGCTTCAGGTGAGGGTCAGGGTTAGGATTCGGGTTAGGGTTAGGGTTAGGGAATGGGGAGGGATTAGGGTACAGTTTAGGGTACGAAAACGATTAAGGGTGGGCGTACGTGTCAGGGCACGAGTTAGTGTTGGTGTCCTGGTTAAGATTAGGTCACGGGTGATGGTAAGATTTCGGGTGAGGGTCAGGGATAGCATTCGGGCTAGGGTTAGGGTTAGGGAATGTGGAGATATTAGGGCACAGTTTAGGGTACCACAACGCTTAAGGTTTAGCGTACGTGTGAGGTCACTAGTTAGTGTTAGTGTACTGCTTACGATTAGGGCACGGGTGAGGGTAAGGCCTCGGAAGAGGGTCACGTTAAATGATAGGGTTAGGGTTAGGGTTAGGGAATGGGGATTGATTAGGGTACAGGTTAGGGTACGGCAATGGCTTAGGGTTAGCGTACGTTAGAGGGCATGGGTTAGTGTTGATGTACTGGTTAAAATTAGGACACGGGTGAGGGTAAAGCTTCGGGTGAGTGTCATGTTTAGGTTTCAGGTTAGGGTTAGGGGTAGGGAATGGAGAGGGATTAGGGTACAGGTTAGGGTACCGCTGTGGTTTAGTGTTAGCGTACGTGTGAGGGCACGAGTTAGTCTTCGTGTCCTGGTTAAGATTAGGGCACGGGTGAGGGTTAGGCTTCGAGTGAGGGTCAGGGTTACGAATCGGGTTAGGGTTAGGGTTAGGGAATAGAGAGGGATTAGGGTACAGGTTAAGGTACGACAATGCTTAAAGGTTAGCGTAAGTGTGAGGGCACGAGTTAGTGTTGGTGTACTGCTTAAGACAAGGGCAACGATGAGGGTAAGGCCTCGGAAAAGGGTCACGTTCAGGGTTTCGCTTAGGGTTAGGGTTAGTGAATGGGGAGGGATTAGGGTACAGGATAGGGTACGACAATGCTTAAGGGTTAACGTACGTTTGAAGGCATGAGTTAGTGTTTGTGTACTGGTTAAGATTAGGGCATTGGTTAGGGTAGGGGATCGGACGTGGGTCAGGTTTAGGGATGGGGTTAGGGTTAGGGTTAAGGAATGGGGAGGGATTAGGGTACAATTTAGGGTACGACAACGCTTAAGGTTTAGCGTACGTGTGAGGGCAAGAGTTAGTGTTGGTGTCCTGGATAAGATTAGGGCACGGGTGAGGGTAACGCTTCGGGTGAGTGTCAGGGTTCGGATTCGTGTTAGGGTTAGGGTTAAGGAATGCAGAGGGATTAGGGTACAGCTTAGGGTATGACAGTGCTTAAGGGTTAACGTTAGTGTGATGGCAAGGGTTAGTGTTAGTGTTCTGTTTAAGATTAGGTCACGGGTGAGGGTAAGGCTTCAGGTGAAGGTCAGGGTTAGGATTCGGGTTAGGGTTAGGGTTAGGGAATGGGGAGGGATTAGGGTACAGTTTACGGTACGACAACGATTATGGGTTAGCGTACGTGTGAGGGCACGAGTTAGTCTTGGTGCCCTGGTTAAGATTAGGGCAAGGGTGAGGGTAAGGTTTCGGGTGAGGGTCAGGGATAGAATTCGGGTTAGGGTTAGGGTTAGGGAATGGGGAGATATTAGGGCACAGTTTAGGGTACCACAACGCTTAAGGTTTAGCGTACGTGTGAGGTCACTAGTTAGTGTTAGTGTACTGCTTACTATTAGGGCACGGGTGAGGGTAAGGCCTCGGAAGAGGGTCACGTTAAGGGTTAGGGTTAGGGTTAGGGTTAGGGAATGGGGATTTATTAGGGTACATGTTAGGGTACAGCAATGGCTTAGGGTTAGCGTACGTTAGAGGGCATGGGTTAGTGTTGATGTACTGGTTAAAATTAGGACACGGCTGAGGGTAAAGTTTCAGGTGAGTGTCATGGTTAGGTTTCAGGTTAGGGTTAGGGTTAGGGAATGGAGAGGGATTAGGGTACAGGTTAGGGTACCGCTGCGGTTTAGTGTTAGCGTACGTGTGAGGGCACGAGTTAGTGTTGGTGTTCTGGTTAAGATTAGGGCACGGGTGAGGGTAAGGCTTCGGGTGAGGTTCAGGGTTAGGATTTGGGTTAGGGTTAGGGTTAGGGAATGGAGAGGGATTAGGGTACTGGTTAGGGTACGACAATGCCTAAGGGTTAGCGTAAGTGTGAGGGCACGAGTTAGTGTTGGTGTACTGGTTAAGACAAGGGCACCGATGAGGGTAAGGCCTCGGAAAAGGGTCACGTTCAGGGTTTCGCTTAGGGTTAGGGTTAGGGAATGGGGAGGGATTAGGATACAGGATAGGGTACGACAATGCTTCAGGGTTAGCGTACGTTTGAAGGCATGAGTTAGTGTTTGTGTACTGGTTAAGATTAGGGCATTGGTTAGGGTAGGGCATCAGAGGTGGGTCAGGTTTAGGGATGGGGTTAGGGTTAAGGTTAAGGAATGGGGAGGGATTAGGGTACAATTTAGGGTACGACAATGCTTAAGGTTTAGCGTACGTGTGAGGGCACGAGTTAGTGTTGGTGTCCTGGTTAAGATTAGGGCACGGGTGAGGGTAAGGCTTCGGGTGAGGGTCAGGGTTAGGATTCGTGTTAGTGTTAGGGTTAAGGAATGCAGAGGGATTAGGGTACAGCTTAGGGTACGACAGTGCATAAGGGTTAGCGTTCGTGTGAGGGCAAGGGTTAGTGTTAGTGTCCTGTTTAAGATTAGGGCACGGGTGAGGGTAAGGCTTCAGGTGAGGGTCAGGGTTAGGATTCGTGTTAGGGTTAGGGTTAGGGAATGGGGATTGATTAGGGTACAGGTTAGGGTACGGCAATGGCTTAGGGTTAGCGTTCGTTAGAGGGCATGGGTTAGTGTTGATGTACTGGTTAAAATTAGGACACGGTTGAGGGTAAAGTTTCGGGTGAGTGTCATGGTTAGGTTTCAGGTTAGGGTTAGGGTTAGGGAATGGAGAGGGATTAGGGTACAGGTTAGGGTACCGCTGCGGTTTAGTGTTAGCGTACGTGTGAGGGCACGAGTTAGTCTTGGTGTCCTGGTTAAGATTAGGGCACGGGTGAGGGTAAGTTTTCGGGTGAGGGTCAGGGTTAGGATTCGGGTTAGGGTTAGGGTTAGGGAATGGAGAGGGATTAGGGTACTGATTAGGGTACGACAATGCCTAAGGTTTAGCGTAAGTGTGAGGGCACGAGTTAGTGTTGGTGTACTGGTTAAGACAAGGGCACCGATGAGGGTAAGGCCTCGGAAAAGGGTCACGTTCAGGGTTTCGCTTAGGGTTAGGGTTAGGGAATGGGGAGGGTTTAGGGTACAGGATAGGGTACGACAATGCTTAAGGGTTAGCGTACGTTTGAGGGCATGAGTTATTGTTTGTGTACTGGTTAAGATTAGGGCATTGGTTAGGGTAGGGCATCGGAAGTGGGTCAGGTTTAGGGATGGGGTTAGGGTAAGGGTTAAGGAATGGGGAGGGATTAGGTTACAATTTAGGGTACGACAACGCTTAAGGTTTAGCGTACGTGTGAGGGCACGAGTTAGTGTTGGTGTCCTGGTTAAGTTTAGGGCACGGGTGAGGGTAAGGCTTCGGGTGAGGGTCAGGGTTAGGATTCGTGTTAGGGTTAGGGTTAAGGAATGCAGAGGGATTAGGGTACAGCTTAGGGTACGACAGTGCTTAAGGGTTAGCGTTCGTGTGAGGGCAAGGTTTAGTGTTAGTGTCCTGGTTAAGATTAGGGCACGGGTGAGGGTAAGGCTTCAGGTGAGGGTCAGGGTTAGGATTGGGGATAGGGTTAGGGTTAGGGAATGGGGAGGGATTAGGGTACAGTTTAGGGTACGACAACGATTAAGGGTTAACGTACGTGTGAGGGCACGAGTTAGTGTTGGTGTCCTGGTTAAGATTAGAGAACGGGTGAGGGTAAGGTTTCGGATGATGGTCAGGGATAGAATTTGGGTTAGGGTTAGGGTTAGGGAATGGGGAGATATTACGGCACAGTTTAGGGTACCACAACGCTTAAGGTTTAGCATACGTGTGAGGTCACTAGTTAGTGTTAGTGTACTGCTTACGATTAGGGCACGGGTGAGGGTAAGGCCACCGAAGAGGGTCATGTTAAGGGTTAGGGTTAGGGTTAGGGTTAGGGAATGGGGATTGATTAGGGTACAGGTTAGGGTACGGCAATGGCTTAGGGTTAGCGTATGTTAGAGGGCATGGGTTAGTGTTGATGTACTGGTTAAAATTCGGACATGGGTGAGGGTAAGGTTTCGGGTGAGGGTCAGGGATAGAATTCGGGTTAGGGTTAGTGTTAGGGAATGGGGAGATATTAGGGCAAAGTTTAGGGTACCACAACCCTTAAGGTTTAGCATACGTGTGAAGTCACTAGTTAGTGTTAGTGTACTGCTTACTATTAGGGCACGGGTGAGGGTAAGGCCTCGGAAGAGGGTCATGTTAAGGGTTAGGGTTAGGGTTAGGGAATGGGGATTGATTAGGGTACAGGTTAGGGTACGGCAATGGCTTAGGGTTAGCGTACGTTAGAGGGCATGGGTTAGTGTTGATGTACTGGTTAAAATTATGACATGGGTGAGGGTAAAGTTTCGGGTGAGTGTCATGGTTAGGTTTCAGGTTAGGGTTAGGGTTCTGGAATGGAGAGGGATTAGGGTACAGGTTAGGGTATCGCTGCGGTTTAGTGTTAGCGTACGTGTGAGGGCACGAGTTAGTCTTGGTGTCCTGGTTAAGATTAGGGCACGGGTGAGGGTAAGGTTTCGGGTGAGGGTCAGGGTTAGGATTCGGGTTGGGGTTAGGGTTAGGTAATGGAGAGGGATTAGGGTACAGGTTAGGGTACGACAATGCTTAAGGGTTAGCGTAAGTGTGAGGGCACGAGTTAGTGTTGGTGTACTGGTTAAGACAAGGGCACCGATGAGGGTAAGGCCTCGGAAAAGGGTCACGTTCAGGGTTTCGCTTAGGATTAGGGTTAGGGAATGGGGAGGGATTAGGTTACAGGATAGGGTACGACAAGGCTTAATGGTTAGTGTAATTTTGAGGGCATGAGTTAGAGTTTGTGTACTGGTTAAGATTAAGGCATTGGTTAGGGTAGGGCATCGGATGTGGGTCAGGTTTAAGGATGGGGTTAGGGTTAGGGTTAAGGAATGGGGAGGGATTACGTTACAATTTAGGGTACGAGAACGCTTAAGGTTTAGCGTACGTGTGAGGGCACGAGTTAGTGTTGGTGTGCAGGTTAAGATTAGGGCACGGGTGAGGGTAAGGCTTCGGGTGAGGGTCAGGGTTAGGATTCGTGTTAGGGTTAGGGTTAAGGAATGCAGAGGGATTAGGGTACAGCTTAGGGTACGACAGTGCTTAAGGGTTAGCGTTCGTGTGAGGGCAAGGGTTATTGTTAGTGTCCTGGTTAAGATTAGGGCACAGGTGAGGGTAAGGCTTCAGGTGAGGGTCAGGGTTAGGATTCGGGTTAGGGTTAGGGTTAGGGAATGGGGAGATATTAGGGCACAGTTTAAGGTACCACAACACTTAAGGTTTAGCGTACTTGTGAGGTCACTAGTTAGTGTTAGTGTACTGCTTACGATTAGGGCACGGGGGAGGGTAAGGCCTCGGAATAGGGTCACGTTAAGGGTTAGGGTTAGGGTTAGGGTTAGGGAATGGGGATTGATTAGGGTACAGGTTAGGTACGGCAATGGCTTAGGGTTAGCGTACGTTAGAGGGCATGGGCTTGTGTTCATGTACTGGTTAAAATTAGAACACGGGTCATGGTAAAGTTTCGGGTGAGTGTCATGGTTAGGTTTCAGGTTAGGTTTAGGGTTAGGGAATGGAGAGGGATTAGGGTACAAGTTAGGGTACCGCTGCGGTTTAGTGTTAGCGTACGTGTGAGGGCAAGTGTTAGTCTTAGTGTCCTGGTTAAGATTAGGGCACGGGTGAGGGTAAGGCTTCTTCTGAGGGTCAGGGTTATGATTCGGGTTAAGGTTAGGGTTAGGGAATGGAGATGGATTAGGGTACTGGTTAGGGTACGACAATGCCTAAGGGTTAGCGTAAGTGTGAGGGCACGAGTTATTGTTGGTGTACTGGTTAAGACAAGGGCACCGATGAGGGTAAGGCCTCGGAAAAGGGTCACGTTCAGGGTTTCGCTTAGGGTTAGGGTTAGGGAATTGGGAGGGATTAGGGCACAGGATAGGGTACGACAATGCTTAAGGGTTAGCGTATGTTTGAGGGAATGAGTTAGTGTTTGTGTATTGGTTAAGATTAGGGCATTGGTTAGAGTAGGACATCGGAAGTGGGTTAGGTTTAGGGATGGGGTTAGGATTAGGGTTAAGGAATGGGGAGGAATTAGGGTACAATTTAGGGTACGACAACGCTTAAGGTTTAGCGTACGTGTGAGGGCAGGAGTTAGTGTTGGTGTCCTGGTTAAGATTAGGGCACGGGTGAGGGTAAGGCTTCGGGTGAGGGCCATGGTTAGGATTCGGGTTAGGGTTAGGGTTAAGGAATGCAGAGGGATTAGGGTACAGCTTAGGGTACGACAGTGCTTAAGGGTTAGCGTTCGTGTGAGGGCAAGGGTTAGTGTTAGTGTCCTGCTTAAGATTAGGGCACGGTTGAGGGTAAGGCTTCAGGTGAGGGTCAGGGTTAGGATTCGGGTTAGGGTTAGGGTTAGGGAATGGGGAGGGATTAGGGTACAGTTTAGGGTACGAAAACGATTAAGGGTGGGCGTACGTGTCAGGGCACGAGTTAGTGTTGGTGTCCTGGTTAAGATTAGGTCACGGGTGATGGTAAGATTTCGGGTGAGGGTCAGGGATAGCATTCGGGCTAGGGTTAGGGTTAGGGAATGTGGAGATATTAGGGCACAGTTTAGGGTACCACAACGCTTAAGGTTTAGCGTACGTGTGAGGTCACTAGTTAGTGTTAGTGTACTGCTTACGATTAGGGCACGGGTGAGGGTAAGGCCTCGGAAGAGGGTCACGTTAAATGATAGGGTTAGGGTTAGGGTTAGGGAATGGGGATTGATTAGGGTACAGGTTAGGGTACGGCAATGGCTTAGGGTTAGCGTACGTTAGAGGGCATGGGTTAGTGTTGATGTACTGGTTAAAATTAGGACACGGGTGAGGGTAAAGCTTCGGGTGAGTGTCATGTTTAGGTTTCAGGTTAGGGTTAGGGGTAGGGAATGGAGAGGGATTAGGGTACAGGTTAGGGTACCGCTGTGGTTTAGTGTTAGCGTACGTGTGAGGGCACGAGTTAGTCTTCGTGTCCTGGTTAAGATTAGGGCACGGGTGAGGGTTAGGCTTCGAGTGAGGGTCAGGGTTACGAATCGGGTTAGGGTTAGGGTTAGGGAATAGAGAGGGATTAGGGTACAGGTTAAGGTACGACAATGCTTAAAGGTTAGCGTAAGTGTGAGGGCACGAGTTAGTGTTGGTGTACTGCTTAAGACAAGGGCAACGATGAGGGTAAGGCCTCGGAAAAGGGTCACGTTCAGGGTTTCGCTTAGGGTTAGGGTTAGTGAATGGGGAGGGATTAGGGTACAGGATAGGGTACGACAATGCTTAAGGGTTAACGTACGTTTGAAGGCATGAGTTAGTGTTTGTGTACTGGTTAAGATTAGGGCATTGGTTAGGGTAGGGGATCGGACGTGGGTCAGGTTTAGGGATGGGGTTAGGGTTAGGGTTAAGGAATGGGGAGGGATTAGGGTACAATTTAGGGTACGACAACGCTTAAGGTTTAGCGTACGTGTGAGGGCAAGAGTTAGTGTTGGTGTCCTGGATAAGATTAGGGCACGGGTGAGGGTAACGCTTCGGGTGAGTGTCAGGGTTCGGATTCGTGTTAGGGTTAGGGTTAAGGAATGCAGAGGGATTAGGGTACAGCTTAGGGTATGACAGTGCTTATGGGTTAACGTTAGTGTGATGGCAAGGGTTAGTGTTAGTGTTCTGTTTAAGATTAGGTCACGGGTGAGGGTAAGGCTTCAGGTGAAGGTCAGGGTTAGGATTCGGGTTAGGGTTAGGGTTAGGGAATGGGGAGGGATTAGGGTACAGTTTACGGTACGACAACGATTATGGGTTAGCATACGTGTGAGGGCACGAGTTAGTCTTGGTGCCCTGGTTAAGATTAGGGCAAGGGTGAGGGTAAGGTTTCGGGTGAGGGTCAGGGATAGAATTCGGGTTAGGGTTAGGGTTAGGGAATGGGGAGATATTAGGGCACAGTTTAGGGTACCACAACGCTTAAGGTTTAGCGTACGTGTGAGGTCACTAGTTAGTGTTAGTGTACTGCTTACTATTAGGGCACGGGTGAGGGTAAGGCCTCGGAAGAGGGTCACGTTAAGGGTTAGGGTTAGGGTTAGGGTTAGGGAATGGGGATTTATTAGGGTACATGTTAGGGTACAGCAATGGCTTAGGGTTAGCGTACGTTAGAGGGCATGGGTTAGTGTTGATGTACTGGTTAAAATTAGGACACGGCTGAGGGTAAAGTTTCAGGTGAGTGTCATGGTTAGGTTTCAGGTTAGGGTTAGGGTTAGGGAATGGAGAGGGATTAGGGTACAGGTTAGGGTACCGCTGCGGTTTAGTGTTAGCGTACGTGTGAGGGCACGAGTTAGTGTTGGTGTTCTGGTTAAGATTAGGGCACGGGTGAGGGTAAGGCTTCGGGTGAGGTTCAGGGTTAGGATTTGGGTTAGGGTTAGGGTTAGGGAATGGAGAGGGATTAGGGTACTGGTTAGGGTACGACAATGCCTAAGGGTTAGCGTAAGTGTGAGGGCACGAGTTAGTGTTGGTGTACTGGTTAAGACAAGGGCACCGATGAGGGTAAGGCCTCGGAAAAGGGTCACGTTCAGGGTTTCGCTTAGGGTTAGGGTTAGGGAATGGGGAGGGATTAGGATACAGGATAGGGTACGACAATGCTTCAGGGTTAGCGTACGTTTGAAGGCATGAGTTAGTGTTTGTGTACTGGTTAAGATTAGGGCATTGGTTAGGGTAGGGCATCAGAGGTGGGTCAGGTTTAGGGATGGGGTTAGGGTTAAGGTTAAGGAATGGGGAGGGATTAGGGTACAATTTAGGGTACGACAATGCTTAAGGTTTAGCGTACGTGTGAGGGCACGAGTTAGTGTTGGTGTCCTGGTTAAGATTAGGGCACGGGTGAGGGTAAGGCTTCGGGTGAGGGTCAGGGTTAGGATTCGTGTTAGTGTTAGGGTTAAGGAATGCAGAGGGATTAGGGTACAGCTTAGGGTACGACAGTGCATAAGGGTTAGCGTTCGTGTGAGGGCAAGGGTTAGTGTTAGTGTCCTGTTTAAGATTAGGGCACGGGTGAGGGTAAGGCTTCAGGTGAGGGTCAGGGTTAGGATTCGTGTTAGGGTTAGGGTTAGGGAATGGGGATTGATTAGGGTACAGGTTAGGGTACGGCAATGGCTTAGGGTTAGCGTTCGTTAGAGGGCATGGGTTAGTGTTGATGTACTGGTTAAAATTAGGACACGGTTGAGGGTAAAGTTTCGGGTGAGTGTCATGGTTAGGTTTCAGGTTAGGGTTAGGGTTAGGGAATGGAGAGGGATTAGGGTACAGGTTAGGGTACCGCTGCGGTTTAGTGTTAGCGTACGTGTGAGGGCACGAGTTAGTCTTGGTGTCCTGGTTAAGATTAGGGCACGGGTGAGGGTAAGTTTTCGGGTGAGGGTCAGGGTTAGGATTCGGGTTAGGGTTAGGGTTAGGGAATGGAGAGGGATTAGGGTACTGATTAGGGTACGACAATGCCTAAGGTTTAGCGTAAGTGTGAGGGCACGAGTTAGTGTTGGTGTACTGGTTAAGACAAGGGCACCGATGAGGGTAAGGCCTCGGAAAAGGGTCACGTTCAGGGTTTCGCTTAGGGTTAGGGTTAGGGAATGGGGAGGGTTTAGGGTACAGGATAGGGTACGACAATGCTTAAGGGTTAGCGTACGTTTGAGGGCATGAGTTATTGTTTGTGTACTGGTTAAGATTAGGGCATTGGTTAGGGTAGGGCATCGGAAGTGGGTCAGGTTTAGGGATGGGGTTAGGGTAAGGGTTAAGGAATGGGGAGGGATTAGGTTACAATTTAGGGTACGACAACGCTTAAGGTTTAGCGTACGTGTGAGGGCACGAGTTAGTGTTGGTGTCCTGGTTAAGTTTAGGGCACGGGTGAGGGTAAGGCTTCGGGTGAGGGTCAGGGTTAGGATTCGTGTTAGGGTTAGGGTTAAGGAATGCAGAGGGATTAGGGTACAGCTTAGGGTACGACAGTGCTTAAGGGTTAGCGTTCGTGTGAGGGCAAGGTTTAGTGTTAGTGTCCTGGTTAAGATTAGGGCACGGGTGAGGGTAAGGCTTCAGGTGAGGGTCAGGGTTAGGATTGGGGATAGGGTTAGGGTTAGGGAATGGGGAGGGATTAGGGTACAGTTTAGGGTACGACAACGATTAAGGGTTAACGTACGTGTGAGGGCACGAGTTAGTGTTGGTGTCCTGGTTAAGATTAGAGAACGGGTGAGGGTAAGGTTTCGGATGATGGTCAGGGATAGAATTTGGGTTAGGGTTAGGGTTAGGGAATGGGGAGATATTACGGCACAGTTTAGGGTACCACAACGCTTAAGGTTTAGCATACGTGTGAGGTCACTAGTTAGTGTTAGTGTACTGCTTACGATTAGGGCACGGGTGAGGGTAAGGCCACCGAAGAGGGTCATGTTAAGGGTTAGGGTTAGGGTTAGGGTTAGGGAATGGGGATTGATTAGGGTACAGGTTAGGGTACGGCAATGGCTTAGGGTTAGCGTATGTTAGAGGGCATGGGTTAGTGTTGATGTACTGGTTAAAATTCGGACATGGGTGAGGGTAAGGTTTCGGGTGAGGGTCAGGGATAGAATTCGGGTTAGGGTTAGTGTTAGGGAATGGGGAGATATTAGGGCAAAGTTTAGGGTACCACAACCCTTAAGGTTTAGCATACGTGTGAAGTCACTAGTTAGTGTTAGTGTACTGCTTACTATTAGGGCACGGGTGAGGGTAAGGCCTCGGAAGAGGGTCATGTTAAGGGTTAGGGTTAGGGTTAGGGAATGGGGATTGATTAGGGTACAGGTTAGGGTACGGCAATGGCTTAGGGTTAGCGTACGTTAGAGGGCATGGGTTAGTGTTGATGTACTGGTTAAAATTATGACATGGGTGAGGGTAAAGTTTCGGGTGAGTGTCATGGTTAGGTTTCAGGTTAGGGTTAGGGTTCTGGAATGGAGAGGGATTAGGGTACAGGTTAGGGTATCGCTGCGGTTTAGTGTTAGCGTACGTGTGAGGGCACGAGTTAGTCTTGGTGTCCTGGTTAAGATTAGGGCACGGGTGAGGGTAAGGTTTCGGGTGAGGGTCAGGGTTAGGATTCGGGTTGGGGTTAGGGTTAGGTAATGGAGAGGGATTAGGGTACAGGTTAGGGTACGACAATGCTTAAGGGTTAGCGTAAGTGTGAGGGCACGAGTTAGTGTTGGTGTACTGGTTAAGACAAGGGCACCGATGAGGGTAAGGCCTCGGAAAAGGGTCACGTTCAGGGTTTCGCTTAGGGTTAGGGTTAGTGTATGGGGAGGGATTAGGATACAGGATAGGGTACGACAATGCTTAAGGGTTAGCGTACGTTTGAGGGCATGAGTTAGTGTTTGTGTACTGGTTAAGATTAGGGCATTGGTTAGGGTAGGGCATCGGAAGTGGGTCAGGTTTAGGGATGGGGTAAGGGTTAAGGTTAAGGAATGGGGAGGGATTAGGGTACAATTTACGGTACGACAACGCTTAAGGTTTAGCGTACGTGTGAGGGCACGAGTTAGTGTTGGTGTCCTGGTTAAGATTAGGGCACGGATGAGGGTAAGGCTTCGGGTGAGGGTCAGGGTTAGGATTCGTGTTAGGGTTAGGGTTAAGGAATGCAGAGGGATTAGGGTACAGCTTAGGGTACGACAGTGCTTAAGGGTTAGCGTTCGTGTGGGGGCAAGGGTTAGTGTTAGTGTCCTGGTTAAGATTAGGGCACGGGTGAGGGTAAGGCTTCAGGTGAGGGTCAGGGTTAGGATTCGTGTTAGGGTTAGGGTTAGGGAATGGGGATTGATTAGGGTACAGGTTAGGGTACGGCAATGGCTTAGGGTTAGCGTACGTTAGAGGGCATGGGTTAGTGTTGATGTACTGGTTAAAATTAGGACACGGGTGAGGGTAAAGTTTCGGGTGAGTGTCATGGTTAGGTTTCAGGTTAGGGTTAGGGTTAGGGAATGGAGAGGGATTAGGGTACAGGTTAGGGAACCGCTGCGGTTTAGTGTTAGCGTACGTGTGAGGTCACGAGTTAGTCTTGGTGTCCTGGTTAAGATTAGGGCACGGGTGAGGGTAAGGTTTCGGGTGAGGGTCAGGGTTAGGATTCGGGTTAAGGTTAGGGTTAGGGAATGGAGAGGGATTAGGGTACAGGTTAGGGTACGACAATGCTTAAGGGTTAGAGTAAGTGTGAGGACACGAGTTAGTGTTGGTGTACTGGTTAAGACAAGGGCACCGATGAGGGTAAGGCCTCGGAAAAGGGTCACGTTCAGGGTTTCGCTTAGGATTAGGGTTAGGGAATGGGGAGGGATTAGGTTACAGGATAGGGTACGACAAGGCTTAATGGTTAGTGTAATTTTGAGGGCATGAGTTAGAGTTTGTGTACTGGTTAAGATTAAGGCATTGGTTAGGGTAGGGCATCGGATGTGGGTCAGGTTTAAGGATGGGGTTAGGGTTAGGGTTAAGGAATGGGGAGGGATTACGTTACAATTTAGGGTACGAGAACGCTTAAGGTTTAGCGTACGTGTGAGGGCACGAGTTAGTGTTGGTGTGCAGGTTAAGATTAGGGCACGGGTGAGGGTAAGGCTTCGGGTGAGGGTCAGGGTTAGGATTCGTGTTAGGGTTAGGGTTAAGGAATGCAGAGGGATTAGGGTACAGCTTAGGGTACGACAGTGCTTAAGGGTTAGCGTTCGTGTGAGGGCAAGCGTTATTGTTAGTGTCCTGGTTAAGATTAGGGCACAGGTGAGGGTAAGGCTTCAGGTGAGGGTCAGGGTTAGGATTCGGGTTAGGGTTAGGGTTAGGGAATGGGGAGATATTAGGGCACAGTTTAAGGTACCACAACACTTAAGGTTTAGCGTACTTGTGAGGTCACTAGTTAGTGTTAGTGTACTGCTTACGATTAGGGCACGGGGGAGGGTAAGGCCTCGGAATAGGGTCACGTTAAGGGTTAGGGTTAGGGTTAGGGTTAGGGAATGGGGATTGATTAGGGTACAGGTTAGGTACGGCAATGGCTTAGGGTTAGCGTACGTTAGAGGGCATGGGCTTGTGTTCATGTACTGGTTAAAATTAGAACACGGGTCATGGTAAAGTTTCGGGTGAGTGTCATGGTTAGGTTTCAGGTTAGGTTTAGGGTTAGGGAATGGAGAGGGATTAGGGTACAAGTTAGGGTACCGCTGCGGTTTAGTGTTAGCGTACGTGTGAGGGCAAGTGTTAGTCTTAGTGTCCTGGTTAAGATTAGGGCACGGGTGAGGGTAAGGCTTCTTCTGAGGGTCAGGGTTATGATTCGGGTTAAGGTTAGGGTTAGGGAATGGAGATGGATTAGGGTAGTGGTTAGGGTACGACAATGCCTAAGGGTTAGCGTAAGTGTGAGGGCACGAGTTAGTGTTGGTGTACTGGTTAAGACAAGGGCACCGATGAGGGTAAGGCCTCGGAAAAGGGTCACGTTCAGGGTTTCGCTTAGGGTTAGGGTTAGGGAATGGGGAGGGATTAGGGTACAGGATAGGGTACGACAATGCTTAAGGGTTAGCGTACGTTTGAGGGCATGAGTTAGTGTTTGTGTACTGGTTAAGATTAGGGCATTGGTTAGGGTAGGGCATCGGACGTGGGTCAGGTTTAGGGATGGGGTTAGGGTTAGGGTTAAGGAATGGGGAGGGATTAGGTTACAATTTAGGGTACGACAACGCTTAAGGTTTAGCGTACGTGTGAGGGCACGAGTTAGTGTTGGTGTCCTGGTTAAGATTAGGGCACGGGTGAGGGAAAGGCTTCGGGTGAGGGTCAGGGATAGGATTCGTGTTAGGGTTAGGGTTAAGGAATGCAGAGGGATTAGGGTACAGCTTAAGGTACGATATTGCTTAAGGGTTAGCGTTCGTGTGAGGGCAAGGGTTAGTGTTAGTGTCCTGGTTAAGATTAGGGCACGGGTGAGGGTAAGGCTTCAGGTGAGGGTCAGGGTTAGGATTCGGGTTAGGCTTAGGATTAGGGAATGGGGAGATATTAGGACACAGTTTAGGGTACCACAACGCTTAAGGTTTAGCGTACCTGTGAGGTCAGTAGTTAGTGTTAGTGTACTGCTTACGATTAGGGCACGGGTGAGGGTAAGGTTTCAGGTGAGGGTCAGGGTTAGGATTCGGATTAGGGTTAGGGTTAGGGAATGGGGAGGGATTAGCGTTAGGGTTAGGGTTAGGGTTAGGTTTAGGGTTAGGGTTAAGGAATGGGGAGGGATTAGGGTACAGTTTAGGGTACGACAACGCTTAAGGTTTAGCGTACGTGTGAGGGCAGGAGTTAGTGTTGGTGTCCTGGTTAAGATTAGGGCACGGGTGAGGGTAAGGCTTTGGGTGAGGGTCAGGGTTAGGATTCGTGTTAGGGTTAGGGTTAAGGAATGAAGAGGGATTAGGTTACAGCTTAGCGTACGACAGTGCTTAAGGGTTAGCGTTCGTGTGAGGGCAAGTGTTAGTGTTAGTGTTCTGGTTAAGATTAGGGCACGGGTGCGGGTAAGACTTCAGTTGAGGGTCAGGGTTAGGATTCGGGTTAGGGTTAGGGTTCGGGAATGGAGAGGGGTTAGGGTACAGGTTAGGGTACGGCAATGGCTTACGGTTAGCGTACATAAGAGGGCATGGGTTAGTGTTGATGTACTGGTTAAAATTAGGACAGGGGTGAGGGTAAAGTTTCGGGTGAGTGTCATGGTTAGGTTTCAGGTTAGGGTTAGGGTTAGGAAATGGAGAGGGATTAGGGTACAGGTTAGGGTACCACTGCGGTTTAGTGTTAGCGTACGTGTGAGGGCACGAGTTAGTCTTGGTGTCCTGGTTGAGATTAGGGCATGGGTGAGGGTAAGGCTTCGGGTGAGGGTCAGGGTTAGGATTCGGGTTAGGTTTAGGGTTAGGGAATGGAGAGGGATGAGGGTACAGGTTAGGGTACGACAATGCTTAAGGGTTAGCGTACGTTTGAGGGAATGAGTTAGTGTTTGTGTACTGGTTAAGATTAGGGCATTGGTTAGAGTAGGACATCGGAAGTGGGTTAGGTTTAGGGATGGGGTTAGGATTAGGGTTAAGGAATGGGGAGGGATTAGGGTACAATTTAGGGTACGACAACGCTTAAGGTTTAGCGTACGTGTGAGGGCAGGAGTTAGTGTTGGTGACCTGGTTAAGATTAGGGCACGGGAGAGGGTAAGGCTTCGAGTGAGGGTCAGGGTTAGGATTCGTGTTAGGGTTAGGGTTAAGGAATGCAGAGGGATTAGGGTACAGCTTAGGGTACGACAGTGCTTAAGGGTTAGCGTTCGTGTGAGGGCAAGTGTTAGTGTTAGTGTTCTGGTTAAGATTAGGGCACGGGTGAGGGTAAGACTTCAGGTGAGGGTCAGGGTTAGGATTCGGGTTAGGGTTAGGGTTAGGGAATGGGGAGGGATTAGGGTACAGTTTAGGGTACGACAACGATTAAGGGTTAGCGTACGTGTGAGGGCACGAGTTAGTGTTGGTGTCCTGGTTACGATTAAGGCACGGGTGAGAGTAAGGTTTCGGGTGAGGGTCAGGGATAGAATTCGGGTTAGGTTTAGGGTTAGGGAATGGGGAGATATTAGGGCACAGTTTAGGGTACCACAACACTTAAGGTTTAGCGTACGTGTTTCACTAGTTAGTGTTAGTGTACTGCTTACTATTAGGGCACGGGTGAGGGTAAAGCCTCGGAAGAGGGTCACGTTAAGCGTTAGGATTTGCGTTAGGGTTAGGGAATGGGGATTGATTAGGGTACAGGTTAGGGTACGGCAATGGCTTAGGGTTAGCGTACGTTAGAGGGCATGGGTTAGTGTTGATGTACTGTTTAAAATTAGGACAGGGGTGAGGGTAAAGTTTCGGGTGAGTGTCATGGTTAGGTTTCAGGTTAGGGTTAGGGTTAGGGAATGGAGAGGGGTTAGGGTACAGGTTAGGGTACGACAATGCTCAAGGGTTAGCGTAAGTGTGAGGGCACGAGTTAGTGTTGGTGTACTGGTTAAGACAAGGGCACCGATGAGGGTAAGGCCTCGGAAAAGGGTCACGTTCAGGGTTTCGCTTCGGGTTAGGTTTAGGGAATGGGGAGGGATTAGGGTAGAGGATAGGGTACGACAATGCGTAAGGGTTAACGTACGTTTGAAGGCATGAGTTAGTGTTTGTGTACTGGTTCAGATTAGGGCATTGGTTAGGGTATTGCATCGGACGTGGGTCAGGTTTAGGGATGGGGTTAGGGTTAGAGTTAAGGAATGGGGAGGGATTAGGGTATAATATAGGGTACGACAATGCTTAAGGTTTAGCGCACGTGTGAGGACACGAGTTAGTGTTGGTGTCCTGGTTAAGATTAGGGTACGGGTGAGGGTAAGGCTTCGGGTGAGGGTCATGGTTAGGATTCGGGTTAGGGTTAGGGTTAAGGAATGCAGAGGGATTAGGGTACAGCTTAGGGTACGACAGTGCTTAAGGGTTAGCGTTCGTGTGAGGGCAAGGGTTAGTGTTAGTGTCCTGCTTAAGATTAGGGCACGGTTGAGGGTAAAGCTTCAGGTGAGGGTCAGGGTTAGGATTCGGGTTAGGGTTAGGGTTAGGGAATGGGGAGGGATTAGGGTACAGTTTAGGGTACGAAAACGATTAAGGGTGGGCGTACGTGTCAGGGCACGAGTTAGTGTTGGTGTCCTGGTTAAGATTAGGTCACGGGTGATGGTAAGATTTCGGGTGAGGGTCAGGGATAGAATTCGGGTTAGGGTTAGGGTTAGGGAATGGGGAGATATTAGGGCACAGTTTAGGGTACCACAACGCTTAAGGTTTAGTGCACGTGTGAGGTCACTAGTTAGTGTTAGTGTACTGCCTACTATTAGGGCACGGGTGAGGGTAAGGCCTCGGAAGAGGGTCACGTTAAGGGTTAGGGTTAGGGTTAGGGTTAGGGAATGGGGATTTATTAGGGTACATGTTAGGGTACACAATGGCTTAGGGTTAGCGTACGTTAGAGGGCATGGGTTAGTGTTGATGTACTGGTTAAAATTAGGACACGGCTGAGGGTAAAGTTTCGGGTGAGTGTCATGGTTAGGTTTCAGGTTAGGGTTAGGGTTAGGGAATGGAGAGGGATTAGGGTACAGGTTAGGGTACCGCTGCGGTTTAGTGTTAGCGTACGTGTGAGGGCACGAGTTAGTGTTGGTGTTCTGGTTAAGATTAGGGCACGGGTGAGGGTAAGGTTTCGGGTGAGGTTCAGGGTTAGGATTCGGGTTAGGGTTAGGTTTAGGGAATGGAGAGGGATTAGGGTACATGTTAGGGTACGACAATGCTTAAGGGTTAGCTTCAGTGTGGGGGCACGAGTTATTGTTGGTGTACTGCTTAAGAGAAGGGCACCGATGAGGGTAAGGCCTCGGAAAAGGGTCACGATCAGGGTTTCGCTTAGGGTTAGGGTTAGGGAATGGGGAGGGATTAGGGTACAGGAAATGGTACGACAATGCTTAAGGGTTAACGTACGTTTTTGGGCATGAGTTAGTGTTTGTGTACTGGTTAAGATTAGGGCATTGGTTAGGGTAAGGCATCGGAAGTGGGTCAGGTTTAGGGATGGGGTTAGGATTAGCGTTAAGGAATGCGGAGGGATTAGGGTACAATTTAGGGTACGCCAACGCTTAAGGTTTAGCGTACGTGTGAGGGCACGAGTTAGTGTTGGTGTCCTGGTTAAGATTAGGGCACGGGTGAGGGTAAGGCTTCGGGTGAGGGTCAGGGTTAGGATTCGGGTTAGGGTTAGGGTTAGGGAATGGGGAGGGATTAGGGTACAGTTATGGGTACGACAACGATTAAGGGTTAGCGTACGTGTGAGGGCACGAGTTAGTGTTGGTGTCCTGGTTAAGATTAGGGCACGGGTGAGAGTAAGGTTTCGGGTGAGGGTCAGGGATAGAATTCGGGTTAGGGTTAGTGTTAGGGAATCGGGAGATATTAGGGCACAGTTTAGGGTACCATAACGCTTAAGGTTTAGCGTACGTGTGAGGTCACTAGTTAGTGTCAGTGTACTGCTTACTATTAGGGCACGGGTGAGGGTAAGGCCTCGGAAGAGGGTCACGTTAAGGGTTAGGGTTTGGGTTAGGGTTAGGGAATGGGGATTGATTAGGGTACAGGTTAGGGTACGGCAGTGGCTTAGGGTTAGCGTACGTTAGAGGGCATGGGTTAGTGTTGATGTACTGGTTAAAATTAGGACAGGGGTGAGGGTAAAGTTTCGTGTGAGTGTCATGGTTAGGTTTCAGGTTAGGGTTAGGGTTAGGGAATGGAGAGGGATTAGGGTACAGATTAGGGTACCGCTGCAGTTTAGTGTTAGCGTACGTGTGAGGGCACGAGTTAGTCTTGGTGTCCTGGTTAAGATTTTGGCACGGGTGAGGGTAAGGCTTCGGGTGAGGGTCAGGGTTAGGATTCGGGTTAGGGTTAGTGTTCGGGAATGGAGAGGGATTAGGGTACAGGTTAGGGTACGACAATGCTTAAGGGTTAGCGTTAGTGTGAGGGCACGAGTTAGTGTTGGTGTACTGGTTAAGACAAGGGCACCGATGAGGGTAAGGCCTCGGAAAAGGGTCACGTTCAGGATTTCGCTTAGGGTTAGGGTTAGGGAATGGGGTGGGATTAGGGTACAGGAGAGGGTACGACAATGCTTAAGGGTAAACGTACGTTTTTGGGCATGAGTTAGTGTTTGTGTACTGGTTAAGATTAGGACATTGGTTAGGGTAGGGCATCGGAAGTGGGTCAGGTTTAGGGATGGGGTTAGGGTTAGGGTTAAGGAATGGGGAGGGATTAGGGTACAATTTAGTGTATGCCAACGCTTAAGGTTTAGCGTACGTGTGAGGGCACGAGTTAGTGTTGGTGTCCTGGTTAAGATTAGGACACGGGTGAGGGTAAGGCTTCGGGTGAGGGTCAGGGTTAGGATTCGGGTTAGGGTTAGGGTTAGGGAATGGGGAGGGATTAGGGTACAGTTTACGGTACGACAACGATTATGGGTTAGCGTACGTGTGAGGGCACGAGTTAGTCTTGGTGTCCTGGTTAAGATTAGGGCACGGGTGAGGGTAAGGTTTCGGGTGAGGGTCAGGGATAGAATTCGGGTTAGGGTTAGGGTTAGGGAATGGGGAGATATTAGGGCACAGTTTAGGGTACCACAACGCTTAAGGTTTAGCGTACCTGTGAGGTCACTAGTTAGTGTTAGTGTACTGCTTACGATTAGGGCACGGGTGAGGGTAAGGCCTCGGAAGAGGGTCACGTTAAGGGTTACGGTTAGGGTTAGGGTTAGGGAATGGGGATTGATTAGGGTACAGGTTAGGGTACGGCAATGGCTTAGGGTTAGCGTACGTTAGAGGGCATGGGTTAGTGTTGATGTACTGGTTAAAATAAGGACACGGGTGAGGGTAAAGTTTCGGGTGAGTGTCATGGTTAGGTTTCAGGTTAGGGTTAGGGTTAGGGAATGGAGAGGGATTAGGGTACAGGTTAGGGTACCGCTGCGGTTTAGTGTTAGCGTACGTGTGAGGGCACGAGTTAGTGTTGGTGTTCTGGTTAAGATTAGGGCACGGGTTAGGGTAAGGCTTCGGGTGAGGGTCAGGGTTAGGATTCGGGTTAGGGTTAGGTTTAGGGAATGGAGAGGGATTAGGGTACATGTTAGGGTACGACAATGCTTAAGGGTTAGCTTAAGTGTGAGGGCACGAGTTATTGTTGGTGTACTGGTTAAGACAAGGGCACCGATGAGGGTAAGGCCTCGGAAAAGGGTCACGTTCAGAGTTTCGCTTAGGGTTAGGGTTAGGGAATGGGGAGGGATTAGGGTTCAGGATAGGGTACGACAATGCTTAAGGGTTAGCGTACGTTTGAGGGCATGAGTTAGTGTTTGTGTACTGGTTAAAATTAGGGCATTGGTTAGTGTAGGACATCGGAAGTGGGTTAGGTTTAGGGATGGAGTTAGAATTAGGGTTAAGGAATGGGGAGGGATTAGGGTACAGCTTAGGGTACGACAGTGCTTAAGGGTTAGCGTTCATGTGAGGGCAAGTGTTAGTGTTAGTGTCGTGGTTAAGATTAGGGCACGGGTGAGGGTAAGGCTTCAGGTGAGGGTCAGGGTTAGGATTCGGGTTAGGGTTAGGTTTCGGGAATGGAGAGGGGTTAGGGTACAGGTTAGGGTACGGCAATGGCTTAGGGTTAGCGTACGTTAGAGGGCATGGGTTAGTGTTGATGTACTGGTTAAAATTAGGACAGGGGTGAGGGTAAAGTTTCGGGTGAGTGTCATGGTTAGGTTTCAGGTTAGGGTTAGGGTTAGGGAATGGAGAGGGATTAGGCTACAGGTTAGGGTACTGCTGCGGTTTAGTGTTAGCGTACGTGTGAGGGCACGAGTTAGTCTTGGTGTCCTGGTTAAGATTAGGGCACGGGTGAGGGTAAGGCTTCGGGTGAGGGTCAGGGTTAGGATTCGGGTTAGGGTTAGGGTTAGGGAATGGAGAGGGATGAGGGTACAGGTTAGGGTACGACAATGCTTAAGAGTTAGCGTAAGTGTGAGGGCACGAGTTAGTGGTGGTGTACTGGTTAAGACAAGGGCACCGATGAGGGTAAGGCCTTGGAAAAGGGTCACGTTCAGGGTTTCGCTTAGGGTTAGGGTTAGGGAATGGGGAGGGATTAGGGTAGAGGATAGGGTACGACAATGCTTAAGGGTTAACGTACGTTTGAGGGCATGAGTTAGTGTTTGTGTACTGGTTAAGTTTAGGGCATTGGTTGGGGTATGGCATCGGACGAGGGTCAGGTTTAGGGATGGGGTTAGGGTTAGGGTTAAGGAATGGGGAGGGATTAGGGTATAATTTAGGGTACCACAACGCTTAAGGTTTAGCGCACGTGTGAGGGCACGAGTTAGTGTTGGTGTCCTGGATAAGATTAGGGTACGGGTGAGGGTAAGGCTTCGGGTGAGGATCAGGGTTAGGATTCGGGTTAGGGTTAGGGTTAAGGAATGCAGAGGGATTAGGGTACAGCTTAGGGTACGACAGTGCTTAAGGGTTAGCATTCGTGTGAGGGCAAGGGTTAGTGTTAGTGTCCTGGTTAAGATTAGGGCACGGGTGAGGGCAAGGCTTCAGGTGAGGGTCAGGGTTAGGATTCGGGTTAGGGTTAGGGTTAGGGAATGGGGAGGGATTAGGGTACAGTTTAGGGTACGACAACGATTAAGGGTGTGCGTACGTTTCAGGGCACGAGTTAGTGTTGGTGTCCTGGTTAAGATTAGGTCACGGGTGATGGTAAGGTTTCGGGTGAGGGTCAGGGATAGAATTCGGGTTAGGGTTAGGGTTAGGGAATGGGGAGATATTACGGCACAGTTTAGGGTACCACAACGCTTAAGGTTTAGTGTACCTGTGAGGTCACTAGTTAGTGTTAGTCTACTGCTTACAATTAGGGCATGGGTGAGTGTAAGGCCTCGGAAGAGGGTCACGTTAAGGGTTAGGGTTAGGGTTAGGGTTAGGGAATAGGGATTGATTAGGGTACAGGTTAGGGTACGGCAATGGCTTAGGGTTAGCGTACGTTAGAGGGCATGGGTTAGTTTTAATGTACTGGTTAAAATTAGGACACGGGTGAGGGTACAGTTTCGGGTGAGTGTCATGGTTAGGTTTCAGGTTAGGGTTAGGGTTAGGGAATGGAGAGGGATTAGGGTACAGGTTAGTGTACCGCTGCAGTTTAGTGTTAGCGTACGTGTGAGGGCATGAGTTAGTCTTGGTGTCCTGGTTAAGCTTAGGGCACGGGTGAGGGTTAGGCTTCGAGTGAGGGTCAGGGTTACGAATCGGGTTAGGGTTAGGGTTAGGGAATAGAGAGGGATTAGGGTACAGGTTAGGGTACGACAATGCTTAAGGGTTAGCGTAAGTGTGAGGGCACGAGTTAGTGTTGGTGTTCTGGTTAAGACAAGGGCACCGATGAGGGTAAGGCCTCGGAAAAGGGTCACGTTCAAGGTTTCGCTTAGGGTTAGGGTTAGGGAATGGGGAGGGATTAGGGTAGAGGATAGAGTACGACAATGCTTAAGGGTTAACGTACGTTTGAAGGCATGAGTTAGTGTTTGTGTACTAGTTAAGATTAGGGCATTGGTTAGGGTAGGGCATCGGACGTGGGTCAGGTTTAGGGATGTGGTTAGGGATAGGGTTAAGGAATGGGGAGGGATTAGGGTACAATTTAGGGTACGACAACGCTTAAGGTTTAGCGTACGTGTGAGGGCATGAGTTAGTGTTGGTGTCCTGGTTAAGATTAGAGAACGGGTGAGGGTAAGGCATCGGTTGAGGGTCAGGGTTAGGATTCGTGTTAGGGTTAGGGTTAAGGAATGCAGAGGGATTAGGGTACAGCTTAGGGTACGACAGTGCTTAAGGGTTAGCGTTCGTGTGAGGGCAAGGGTTAGTGTTAGTGTCCTGGTTAAGATTAGGGCACGGGTGAGGGTAAGGCTTCAGGTGAGGGTCAGGGTTAGGATTCGTGTTAGGGTTAGGGTTAGGGAATGGGCAGGGATTAGTGTACAGTTTAGGGTACGAAAAAAGTTAAGGGTGGGCGTACGTGTGAGGGCACGAGTTAGTGTTGGTGTCCTGGTTAAGATTAGGGCACGGGTGAGGGTAAGGTTTCGGGTGAGGGTCAGGGATAGAATTCGGGTTAGGGTTAGGGTTAGGGAATGGGGAGATATTAGGGCACAGTTTAGGGTACCACAACGCTTAAGGTTTAGCGTACGTGTGAGGTCACTAGTTAGTGTTAGCGTACTGCTTACGATTAGGGCACGGGTGAGAGTAAGGCCTCGGAAGAGGGTCACGTTAAGGGTTAGGGTTAGGGTTAGGGTTAGGGAATGGGGATTGATTACGGTACATGTTAGGGTACGGCAATGGCTTAGGGTTAGCGTACGTTAGAGGGCATGGGTTAGTGTTGATGTACTTATTAAAATTAGGACACGGGTGAGGGTAAAGTTTCGGGTGAGTGTCATGGTTAGGTTTCAGGTTAGCGTTAGGGTTAGGGAATGGAGAGGGATTAGGGTACAGGTTAGGGTACCGCTGCGGTTTAGGGTTAGCGTACGTGTGAGGTCACGAGTTAGTGTTGGTGTCCTGGTTAAGATTAGGGCACGGGTGAGGGTAAGGCTTCGGGTGAGGGTCAGGGTTAGGATTCGGGTTAGGGTTAGGGTTAGGGAATGGAGAGGTATTAGGGTACAGGTTAGTGTACGACAATGCTTAAGGGTTAGCGTAAGTGTGAGGGCACGAGTTAGTGTTGGTGTACTGGTTAAGACAAGAGAACGATGAGGGTAAGGCCTCGGAAAAGGGTCACGTTCAGGGTTAGGGTTAGGGTTAGGGTTAGGGAATGTGGATTGATTAGGGTACAGGTTAGGGTACGGCAATGGCTTAGGGTTAGCATACGTTAGAGGGCATGGGTTAGTGTTGATGTACTGCTTAAAATTAGGACAGGGGTGAGGGTAAAGTTTCGGGTGAGTGTCATGGTTAGGATTCAGGTTAGGGTTAGGGTTAGGGAAAGGGGAGGGATTAGGGTAGAGGATAGGGTACGACAATGCTTAAGGGTTAACGTACGTTTGAGGGCATGTGTTAATGTTTGTGTACTGGTTAAGATTAGGGCATTGGTTAGGGCAGGACATCGGACGTGGGTCAGGTTTAGGGATGGGGTTAGTGTTAGGGGTAAGGAATGCAGAGGGATTAGGGTACAGCTTAGGGTACGACAGTGCTTAAGGGTTAGCGTTCGTGTGAGGGCAAGTGTTAGTGTTAGTGTCCTGGTTAAGATTGGGGCACGGGTGAGGGTATGGCTTCAGGTGAGGGTCAGGGTTAGTATTCGGGTTAGGGTTAGGGTTAGGGAATGGGGAGGGATTAGGGTACAGTTCAGGGTACGACAGTGCTTAAGGTTTAGCGTACGTGTGAGGGCACTAGTTAGTGTTGGTGTCCTGGTTACGATTAGGGCACGGGTGAGGGTAAGGCTTCGGGTGAGGGTCAGGGTTAGGATTCGAGTAGGGGTAGGGTTAGGGAATGGAGAGGGATTAGGGTACAGGTTAGGGTACGACAATGCTTAAGGGTTAGCGTAAGTGTGAGGGCACGAGTTAGTGTTGGTGTACTGGTTAAGACAAGGACACCGATGAGGGTAAGGCCTCGGAAAAGGGTCACGTTCAGGGTTTCGCTTAGGGTTATGTTTAGGGAATGGGGAGGGATTAGGGTACAGGATAGGGTGCGACAATGCTTAAGGGTTAACGTACGTTTGAGGGCAGGAGTTAGTGTTTGTGTACTGGTTAAGATTAGGGCATTGGTTAGGGTAGGGCATCGGACGTGGGTCAGGTTTAGGGATGGGGTTAGGTTTAGGGTTAAGGAATGGGGAGGGATTAGGGTACAATTTAGGGTACGACAACGCTTAAGTTTTAGCGTACGTGTGAGGGCACGAGTTAGTGTTGTTGTCCTGGTTAAGATTAGGCACGGGTGAGGGTGAGGCTTCGGGTGAGGGTCAGGGTTAATATTCGTGCTAGGTTTAGGGTTAAGGAATGCAGAGGGATTAGGGTACAGCTTAGGGTACGACAGTGCTTAAGGGTTAGCGTTCGTGTGAGGGCAAGGGTTAGTGTTAGTGTCCTGGTTAAGTTTAGGGCACGGGTGAGAGTAAGGCTTCAGGTGAGGGTCAGGGTTAGGATTCGGGTTAGGGTTAGGGTTAGGGAATGGGGAGGGATTAGGGTACAGTTTAGGGTACGACAACGATTAAGGGTGAGCCTACGTGTGAGGGCACGAGTTAGTGTTGGTGTCCTGGTTAAGATTAGGGCACGGGTGAGGGTAAGGTTTCGGGTGAGGGTCAGGGATAGCATTCGGACTAGGGTTAGGGTTAGGGAATGGGGAGATATTAGGGCACAGTTTAGGGTACCACAACGCTTAAGGTTTAGCGTACGTGTGAGGTCACTAGTTAGTGTCAGTGTACTGCTTACGATTAGGGCACGGGGAGGGTAAGGCCTCGGAAGAGGGTCACGTTAAGGTTTAGGGTTAGGGAATGTGGATTGATTAGGGTACAGGTTAGGGTACGGCAATGGCTTAGGGTTTGCGTACGTTAGAGGGCATGGGTTTGTGTGGATGTACTGGTTAAAATTAGGACACGGGTGAGGGTAAAGTTTCGGGTGTGTGTCATGGTTAGGTTTCAGGTTAGGGTTAGGGTTTGGGAATGGAGAGGGATTAGGGTACAGGTTAGGGTACCACTGCGGTTTAGTGTTTGCGTACGTGTGAGGGCACGAGTTAGTCTTGGTGTCCTGGTTAAGATTAGGTCATGGGTGAGGGTAAGGCTTCGGGTGAGGGTCAGGGATAGGATTCGGGTTAGGGTTAGGGTTAGGGAATGGAGAGGGATTAGGGTACAGGTTAGGGTACGACAATGCTTAAGGGTTAGCCTAAGTGTGAGGGCACGAGTTACTGTTGGTGTACTGGTTAAGACAAGGGCACCGATGATGGTAAGGCCTCGTAAAATGGTCACGTTCAGGGTTTCGCTTAGGGTTAGGTTTAGGGAATGGGGAGGGATTAGGGTACAGGATAGGGTACGACAATGCTTAAGGGTTAACGTACGTTTGAGGGCAGGAGTTAGTGTTTGTGTACTGGTTAAGATTAAGGCATAGGTTAGGGTAGGGTATCGGACGTGGGTCAGGTTTAGGGATGGGGTTAGGGTTAGGGTTAATGAATGGGGAGGGATTAGGGTACAATTTATGGTACGACAACTCTAAAGGTTTAGTGTACGTGTGAGGGCACGAGTTCGTGTTGGTGACCCGGTTAAGATTAGGGCACGGGTGAGGGTAAGGCTTCGGGTGAGGGTCAGGGTTAATATTCGTGCTAGGGTCAGTGTTAAGGAATGCAGAGGGATTAGGGTACAGCTTAGGGTACGACAGTGCTTAAGGGTTAGCGTTCGTGTGAGGGCAAGTGTTAGTGTTAGTGTCCTGGTTAAGATTAGGGCACGGGTGAGGGTAAGGCTTCGGGTGAGGGTCAGGGTTAGGATTCGGGTTAGGGTTAGGGTTAGGGAATGGGGAGGGATTAGGGTACAGTTTAGGGTACGACAACGATTAAATGTTAGCGTACGTGTGAGGGCACGAGTTAGTGTTGGTGTCCTGGTTAAGATTAGGGCACGGGTGAGGGTAAGGTTTCGGGTGAGGGTCAGGGATAGAATTCGGGTTAGGGTTAGGGTTAGGGAATGGGGAGATATTAGGGCACAGTTTAGGGTACCACAACGCTTAAGGTTTAGCGTACGTGTGAGGTCACAAGTTAGTGTTAGTGTACTGCTTACGGTTAGGGCACGGGTGAGGGTAAGGCCTCGGAAGAGGGTCACGTTAAGGGTTAGGGTTAGGGTTAGGGTTAGGGAATGGGGATTGATTAGGGTACAGGTTAGGGTACGGCAATGGCTTAGGGTTTGCGTACATTAGAGGGCATGGGTTAGTGTTGATTAACTGGTTAAAATTAGGACACGGGTGAGGGTAAAGTTTCGGGTGAGTGTCATGGTAAGGTTTCAGGTTAGGGTTAGGGTTAGGGAATGGAGAGGGATTAGGGTACAGGTTAGGGTACCGCTGCGGTTTAGTGTTAGCGTACGTCTGAGGGCACGAGTTAGTCTTGGTGTCCTGGTTAAGATTAGGGCACGGGTGAGGGTAAGGCTTCGGGTGAGGGTCAGGGTTAGGATTCTGGTTAGGGTTAGGGTTAGTGAATGGAGAGGGATTACGGTACAGGTTAGGGTACGACAATGCTTAAGGGTTAGTGTAAGTGTGAGGGCACGAGTTTGTGTTGGTGTACTGGTTAAGACAAGGCCACCGATGAGGGTAAGGCCTCAGAAAAGGGTCACGTTCAGGGTTTCGCTTAGGGTTAGGGTTAGGGAATGGGGAGGGATTAGGGTAGAGGATAGGGTACGACAATGCTTAAGGGTTAACGTATGTTTGAGGGCATGAGTTAGTGTTTGTGTACTCGTTAAGATTAGGGCATTGGTTAGGGTAGGGCATCGGACGTGGGTCAGGTTTAGGGATGGGGTTAGGGTTAGGGTTAAGGAATGGGGAGGGATTAGGGTACAACTTAGGGTTCGACAACACTTAAGGTTTAGCGTACGTGTGAGGGCACGAGTTAGTGTTGGTGTCCTGGTTAAGATTAGGGCACGGGTGAGGGTAAGGCTTCGGGTGAGGGTCAGGGTTAGGATTCGTGTTAGGGTTAGGGTTAAGGAATGCAGAGGGATTAGGGTACAGCTTAGGGTACGACAGTGCTTAAGGGTTAGCGTTCGTGTGAGGGCAAGGGTTAGTGTTAGTGTCCTGGTTAAGATTAGGGCACGGGTGAGGGTAAGGCTTCAGGTGAGGGTCAGGGTTAGGATTCGGGTTATGGTTAGGGTTAGGGAATGGGGAGGGATTAGGGTACAGTTTAGGGTACGACAACGATTAAGGGTTAGCGTACGTGTGAGGGCACGAGTTAGTGTTGGTGTCCTGGTTAAGATTAGGGCACGGGTGAGGGTAAGGTTTTGGGTGAGGGTCAGGGATAGAATTCGGGTTAGGGTTAGGGTTAGGGAATGGGGAGATATTAGGGCACAGTTTAGGGTACCACAACGCTTAAGGTTTAGCGTACGTGTGAGGTCACTAGTTAGTGTTAGTGTACTGCTTACGATTAGGGCACGGGTGAGGGTAAGGCCTCGGAAGAGGGTCACGTTAAGGGTTAGGGTTAGGGAATGGGAATTGATTAGGGTACAGGTTAGGGTACGGCAATGGCTTAGGGTTTGCATACGTTAGAGGGCTTGGGTTAGTGTTGATGTACTGGTTAAAATTAGGACACGGGTGAGGGTAAAGTTTGGGGTGAGTGTCATGGTTAGGTTTCAGGTCAGGGTTAGGGTTAGGGAATGGAGTGGTATTAGGGTACAGGTTAGGGTACCGCTGCAGTTTAGTGTTAGCGTACGTGTGAGGGCACGAGTTAGTCTTGGTGTCCTGGTTAAGATTAGGGCACGGGTGAGGGTAAGGCTTCGGGTGAGGGTCAGGGTTAGGATTCGGGTTAGTGTTAGGGTTAAGTAATGCAGAGGGATTAGGGTACAGCTTAGGGTACGACAGTGCTTAAGGTTTAGCGTTCGTGTAAGGGCAAGGGTTAGTGTTAGTGTCCTGGTTAAGATTAGGGCACGGGTGAGGGTAAGGCTTCAGGTGAGGGTCAGGGTTAGGATTCGGGTTAGGGTTAGTGTTAGGGAATGGGGAGGGATTAGGGTACAGTTTAGGGTACGACAACGATTAAGGGTTAGCGTACATGTCAGGGCACGAGTTAGTGTTGGTGTCTTGGTTAAGATTAGGGCACGGGTGAGGGTAAGGTTTCGGGTGAGGGTCAGGGATAGAATTCGGGTTAGGGTTAGGGTTGGGAATGGGGAGATATTAGGGCACAGTTTAGGGTACCACAATGTTTAAGGTTTAGCGTACGTGTGAGGTCACTAGTTAGTATTAGTGTACTGCTTACGATTAGGGCACGGGTGAGGGTAAGGCCTCGGAAGAGGGTCACGTTAAGAGTTACGGTTAGGGTTAGGGTTAGGGAATAGGGATTGATTAGGGTACAGGTTAGGGTACGGCGATGGCTTAGGTTTTGCGTACGTTAGAGGGCATGGTTTAGTGTTGATGTACTGTTTAAAATTAGGACACGGGTGAGAGTAAAGTTTCGGGTGAGTGTCATGGATAGGTTTTAGGTTAGGGTTAGGGTTAGGGAATGGAGAGGGATTAGGGTACAGGTTAGGGTACGACAATGCTTACGGGCTAGCGTAAGTGTGAGGGCACGAGTTAGTGTTGGTGTCCTGGTTAAGATTAGGGCACGGGTGAGGGTAAGGCTTCGGGTGAGTGTCAGGGTTAGGATTCGTGTTAGGGTTAGGGTTAAGGAATGCAGAGGGATTAGGGTACAGCTTAGGGTACGACAGTGCTTAAGGGTTAGCGTTCGTGTGAGGGCAAGGGTTAGTGGTAGTGTCTTGGTTAAGATTAGGGAACGGGTGAGGGTAAGGCTTCAGGTGAGAGTCAGGGTTAGGATTCGGGTTAGGGTTAGGGTTAGGGAATGGAGAGGGATTAGGGTACAGTTTAGGTTACGACAACGATTAAGGGTTAGCGTACGTGTGAGGGCTCGAGTAAGTGTTGGTGTCCTGGTTAAGATTAGGGCACGGGTGAGGGTAAGGTTTTGGGTGAGGGTCAGGGATAGAATTCGGGTTAGGGTTAGGGTTAGGGAATGGGGAGATATTAGGGCACAGTTTAGGGTACCACAACGCTTAAGGTTTAGCGTACGTGTGAGGTCACTAGTTAGTGTTAGTGTACTGCTCACGATTAGGGCACGGGTGAGGGTAAGGCCTCGGAAGAGGGTCACGTTAAGGGTTAGGGTTAGGGTTAGGGTTAGGGAATGGGGATTGATTAGGGTACAGGTTAGGGTACGGCAATGGCTTAGGGTTAGCGTACATTAGAGGGCATGGGGTAGTGTTGATGTACTGCTTAAAATTAGGACAGGGGTGAGGGTAAAGTTTCGGGTGAGTGTCATGGTTAGGATTCAGGTTAGGGTTAGGATTAGGGAATGGAGAGGGATTAGGGTACAGGTTAGGGTACCGCTGCGGTTTAGTGTTAGCGTACGTGTGAGGGTTCGAATTAGTCTTGGTGTCCTGGTTAAGATTAGGGCACGGGTGAGGGTAAGGCTTCGGGTGAGGGTCAGGGTCAGATTTCTGGTTAGGGTTAGGGTTAGGGAATGGAGAGGGATTAGGGTACAGGTTAGGGTACGACAATGCTTAAGGGTTAGTGTAAGTGTGAGGGCACAAGTTTGTGTTGGTGTACTGGTTAAGACAAGGGCACCGATGAGGGTAAGGCCTCGGAAAAGGGTCACGTTCAGGGTTTCGCTTAGGGTTAGGGTTAGGGAATGGGGAGGGATTAGGGTAGAGGATAGGGTACGACAATGCTTAAGGGTTAACGTACGTTTGAGGGCATGAGTTAGTGTTTGTGTACTGGTTAAGATTAGGGCATTGGTTAGGGTAGGGCATCGGACGTGGGTCAGGTTTAGGGATGGGGTTAGGGTTAGGGTTAAGGAATGGGGAGGGATTAGGGTACAATTTAGGGTACGAAAACACTTAAGGTTTAGCGTACGTGTGAGGGCACGAGTTAGTGTTGGTGTCCTGGTTAAGATTAGGGCACGGGTGAGGGTAAGGCTTCGGGTGAGGGTCAGGGTTAGGATTCGTGTTAGGGTTAGGGTTAAGGAATGCAGAGGGATTAGGGTACAGCTTAGGGTACGACAGTGCTTAAGGGTTAGCGTTCGAGTGAGGGCAAGGGTTAGTGTTAGTGTCCTGGTTAAGATTAGGGAACGTGTGAGGGTAAGGCTTCAGCTGAGAGTCAGGGTTAGGATTCGGGTTAGGTTTAGGGTTAGGGAATGGGGAGGGATTAGGGTACAGTTTAGGGTACGACAACGATTAAGGGTTAGCGTACGTGTGAGGGCTCGAGTAAGTGTTGGTGTCCTGGTTAAGATTAGGGCACGGGTGAGGGTAAGGTTTTGGGTGAGGGTCAGGGATAGAATTCGTGTTAGGGTTAGGGTTAGGGAATGGGGAGATATTAGGGCACAGTTTAGGGTACCACAACGCTTAAGGTTTAGCGTACGTGTGAGTACACTAGTTAGTGTTAGTGGACTGCTTACGATTAGGGCACGGGGGAGGGTAAGGCCTCGGAAGAGGGTCACGTTAAGGGTTAGGGTTAGGGAATGGGAATTGATTAGGGTACAGGTTAGGGTACGGCAATGGCTTAGGGTTTGCGTACGTTAGAGGGCATGGGTTAGTGTTGATGTACTGGTTAAAATTAGGACACGGGTGAGGGTAAAGTTTCGGGTGAGTGTCATGGTTAGGTTTCAGGTTAGGGTTAGAGTTAGGGAATGGAGAGGGATTAGGGTACAGGTTAGGGTACCGCTGCGGTTTAGTGTTAGCATACGTGTGAGGGCATGAGTTAGTCTTGGTGTCCTGGTTAAGATTAGGGCACGGGTGAGGGTAAGGCTTCGGGTGAGGGTCAGGGTTAGGATTCGGGTTAGGGTTAGGGTTAGGGAATGGAGAGGGATTAGGGTACAGGTTAGGGTACGACAATGCTTAAGGGTTAGCGTAAGTGTGAGGGCACGAGTTAGTGTTGGTGTACTGGTTAAGACAAGGGCACCGATGAGGTTAAGGCCTCGGAAAAGGGTCACGTTCAGGGTTTCGCTTAGGGTTAGGGTTAGGGAATGGGGAGGGATTAGGGTACAGGATAGGGTACGACAATGCTTAAGGGTTAACGTACGTTTGAAGGCATGAGTTAGGGTTTGTGTACTGGTTAAGATTAGGGCATTGGTTAGGGTAGGGCATCGGACGTGGGTGAGGTTTAGGGATGGGGTTAGGGTTAGGGTTAAGGAATGGGGAGGGATTAGGGTACAATTTAGGGTACGACAACTCTTAAGGTTTAGCGTACATGTGAGGGCACGAGTTAGTGTTGGTGGCCTGGTTAAGATTAGGGCACGAGTGAGGGTAAGGCTTCGGGTGAGGGTCAGGGTTAGGATTCGTGCTAGGGTTAGGGTTAAAGAATGCAGAGAGATTAGGGTACAGCTTAGGGTACGACAGTGCTTAAGGGTTAGTGTTCGTGTGAGGGCAAGGGTTAGTGTTAGTGTCCTGGTTAAGATTAGGGCACGGGTGAGGGTAAGGCTTCAGGTGAGGGTCAGGGTTAGGATTCTGGTTAGTTTTAGGGTTAGGGAATGGGGAGGGATTAGGGTACAGTTTAGGGTACCACAACGAATAAGGGTGAGCGTACGTGTGAGGGCACGAGTTAGTGTTGGTGTCCTGGTTAAGATTAGGGCACGGGTGAGGGTAAGGTTTCAGGTGAGGGTCAGGGTTAGAATTCGGGTTAGGGTTAGGGTTAGGGAATGGGGAGATATTAGGGCACAGTTTAGGGTGCCACAAAGCTTAAGGTTTAGCGTACGTGTGAGGTCACTAGTTAGTGTTAGTGTACTGCTTACGATTAGGGCACGGGTGAGGGTAAGGCCTAGGAAGAGGTTCACGTTAAGGGTTAGGGTTAGGGTTAGTGTTAGGGAATGTGGATTGGTTAGGGTACAGGTTAGGGTACGGCAATGGCTTAGGGTTTGCGTACGTTAGAGAGCATTGGTTAGTGTTGATGTACTGGTTAAAATTAGGACACGGGTGAGGGTAAAGTTTCGGGTGAGTGTCATGGTTAGGTTTCAGGTTAGGGTTAGGGTTAATGAATGGAGAGGGATTAGGGTACAGGTTAGGGTACCGCTGTGGTTTAGTGTTAGCGTACGTGTGAGGGCACGAGTTAGCCTTGGTGTCCTGGTTAAGATTAGGGCACGGGTGAGGGTAAGGCTTCGGGTGAGGGTCAGGGTTAGGATTCGGGTTAGGGTTAGGGTTAGGGAATGGAGAGGGATTAGGGTACAGTTTAGGGTACGACAGTGCTTAAGGGTTAGCGTTCGTGTGAGGGCAAGGGTTAGTGTTAGTGTCCTGGTTAAGTTTAGGGCACGGGTGAGGGTAAAGCTTCAGCTGAGGGTCAGGGTTAGTATTCGGTTTAGGGTTAGGGTTAGGGAATGGGGAGGGATTAGGGTACAGTTTAGGGTACGACAACGATTAAGGGTGGGCGTACGTGTGAGGGCACGAGATAGTGTTGGTGTCCTGGTTATGATTAGGGCACGGGTGAGGGTAAGGTTCCGGGTGAGGGTCAGGGATAGCATTCGGGTTAGGGTGAGGGTTAGGGAATGGGGAGATATTAGGGCACAGTTTAGGGTACCACACCGCTTAAGGTTTAGCGTACGTGTGAGGTCACTAGTTAGTGTTAGTGTACTGCTTACGATTAGGGCACGGGTGAGGGTAAGGCCTCGGAAGAGTGTCACGTTAAGGGTTAGGGTTAGCGTTAGGGTTAGGGAATGGGGATTGATTAGGGTACAGGATAGGGTACGGCAATGGCTTAGGGTTAGCATACGTTAGAGGGCATGGGTTAGTGTTGATGTACTGGTTAAAATTAGGACACGGATGAGGGTAAAGTTTCGTGTGAGGGTCATGGTTAGGTTTCAGGTTAGGTTTAGGGTTAGGGAATGGAGAGGGATTAGGGTACAGGTTAGGGTACCGCTGTGGTTTAGGTTTAGCGTACGTGTGAGGGCACGAGTTAGTCTTGGTGTCCTGGTTATGATTAGGGCACGGGTGAGGGTAAGGCTTCGGGTGAGGGTCAGGTTTAGGATTCGGGTTAGGGTGAGGGTTAGGGAATGGAGAGGGATTAGGGTATAGGTTAGGGTAAGACAATGCTTAAGGGTTAGCGTAAGTGTGAGGGCACGAGTTAGTGTTGGTGTACTGGTTAAGACAAGGGCACCGATGAGGGTAAGGCCTCGGAAAAGGGTCACGTTCAGGGTTTCGCTTAGGGTTAGGGTTAGGGAATGGGGAGTGATTAGGGTACAGGATAGGGTACGACAATGCTTAAGGGTTCACGTACTTTTGAGGGCAGGAGTTAGTGTTTGTGTACTGGTTAAGATTAGGGCATTGGTTAAGGTAGGGCATCGGACGTGGGTCAGGTTTAGGGATGGGGTTAGGGTTAGGGTTAAAGAATGGGGAGGGATTAGGGTACAATTTAGGGTACAACAACTCTTAAGGTTTAGCGTACGTGTGAGGGCACGAGTTAGTGTTGGTGTCCTGGTTAAGATTAGGGCACGGGTGAGGGTAAGGCTTCGGGTGAGGGTCAGGGTTAATATTCGTGCTAGGGTTAGGGTTAAGGAATGCAGAGTGATTAGGGTACAGGTTAGGGTACGACAACGATTAAGGGTTAGCGTACGTGTGAGGTCACTAGTTAGTGTTAGTGTACTGCTTACGATTAGGGCACGGGTGAGGGTAAAGCCTCGGAAGAGGGTCACGTTAAGGGTTAGGGTTAGGGTTAGGGTTAGGGAATGTGGATTGGTTATGGTAAAGTTTAGGGTACGGCAATGGCTTAGGGTTTGCGTACGTTAGAGGGCATGGTGTAGTGTTGATGTACTGGTTAAAATTAGGACACGGGTGAGGGTAAAGTTTCTGGTGAGTGTCATTGTTAGGTTTCAGGTTAGGGTTAGTGTTAGGGAATGGAGAGGGATTAGGGTACAGGTTAGGGTACCGCTGTGGTTTAGGTTTAGCGTACGTGTGAGGGCACGAGTTAGTGTTGGTGTCCTGGTTAAGATTAGGGCACGGGTGAGGGTAAGGTTTCGGGTGAGGGTCAGGGATAGAATTCGGGTTAGGGTTAGGGTTAGGGAATGGGGAGATATTAGGGCACAGTTTAGGGTACCACAACGCTTAAGGTTTAGCGTACGTGTGAGGTCACTAGTTAGTGTTAGTGTACTGCTTACGATTAGGGCACGGGTGAGGGTAAGGCCTCGGAAGAGGGTCACGTTAAGGGTTAGGGTTAGGGTTAGGGTTAGGGAATGGGGATTGATTAGGGTACAGGTTAGGGTACGGCAATGGCTTAGGGTTGGCGTACGTTAGAGTGCATGGGTTAGTGTTGATGTACTGGTTAAAATTAGGACACGGGTGAGGGTAAAGTTTCGGGTGAGTGTCATGGTTAGGTTTCAGGTTAGGGTTAGGGTTAGGGAATGGAGAGGGATTAGGGTACAGGTTAGGGTACCGCTGCGGTTTAGTGTTAGCGTACGTGTGAGGGCACGAGTTAGTCTTGGTGTCCTGTTTAACATTAGGGCACGGGTGAGGGTAAGGCTTCGGGTGAGGGTCAGGTTTAGGATTCGGGTTAGGGTTAGGGTTAGGGAATGGAGAGGGATTAGGGTACAGGTTAGGGTACGACAATGCTTAAGGGTTAGCGTAAGTGTGAGGGCACGAGTTAGTGTTGGTGTACTGGTTAAGACAAGGGCACCGATGAGGGTAAGGCCTCGGAAAAGGGTCACGTTTAGGGTTTCGCTTAGGGTTAGGGTTAGGGAATGGGGAGGGATTAGGGTACATGATAGGGTACGACAATGCTTAAGGGTTAACGTACGTTTGAGGGCAGGAGTTAGTGTTTGTGTACTGGTTAAGATTAGGGCATTGGTTAGGGTAGGGCATCGGACGTGGGTCAGGTATAGGGATGGGGTTAGGGTTAGGGATAAGGAATGGGGAGGGATTAGGGTACAATTTAGGGTACGACAACTCTTAAGGTTTAGCGTACGTGTGAGGGCACGAGTTCGTGTTGGTGACCTGGTTAAAATTAGGGCACGGGTGAGGGTAAGGCTTCGGGTGATGGTCAGGGTTAGGATTCGGGTTAGGTTTAGGGTTAGGGAATGGAGAGGGAATAGGGTACAGCTTAGGGTACGACAGTACTTAAGGGTTAGCGTTCGTGTGAGGTCAAGAGTTAGTGTTAGTGTCCTGGTTAAGATTAGGGCATGGGTGAGGGTAAGGCTTCAGGTGAGGGTCAGGTTTATGATTCGGGTTAGGGTTAGGGTTAGGGAATGGGAGGGATTAGGGTACAGTTTAGGGTGCGAAAAGGCTTAAGGGTTAGCGTACGTGTGAGGGCATGTGTTAGTGTTGGTGTCCTGGTTAAGATTAGGACACGGGTGAGGGTAAGGCTTCAGGTGACGGTCAGGGTTAGGATTCGGGTTAGGGTTAGGGTTAGGGAATGGAGAGGGATTAGGGTACATGTTAGTGTACGACAATGCTTAAGTGTTAGCGTAAGTGTGAGGGCACGAGTTAGTGTTGGTGTACTGGTTAAGACAAGGGCACCGATGAGGGTAAGACCTCGGAAAAGTGTCACGTTCAGGGTTTCGCTTAGGGTTAGGGTTAGGGAATGGGGAGGGATTAGGGTACAGGATAGGGTACGACAATGCTTAAGGGTTAACGTACGTTTGAGGGCATGAGTTAGTGTTTGTGTAGTGGTTAAGATTAGGGCAATGGTTAGGGTAGGGCATCGGACGTGGGTCAGGTTTAGGGATGGAGTTAGTGTTAGGGTTAAGGAATGGGGAGGGATTAGGGTACAATTTAGGGTACGACAACGCTTAAGGTTTAGCGTACATGTGAGGGCACGAGTTAGTGTTGGTGTCCTGGTTAAGATTAGGGCACGGGTGAGGGTAAGGCTTCGGGTGAGGGTCAGGTTTAGGATTCGTGTTAGGGTTAGGTTTAAGGAATGCAGAGGGATTAGGGTACAGCTTAGGGTACGACAGTGCTTAAGGGTTAGCGTTCCTGTGAGGGCAAGGGTTAGTGTTAGTGTCCTGGTTAAGATTAGGGCACGGGTGAGGGTAAGGCTTCAGGTGAGGGTCAGGGTTAGGATTCGGGTTAGGGTTACGGTTAGGGAATGGGGAGAGATTAGGGTACAGTTTAGGGTACGACAAGGCTTAAGGGTTAGCGTACGTGTGAGGGCCCGAGTTAGTGTGGGTGTCCTGGTTAACATTAGGTGATCGGTGAGGATAAGGTTTCGGGTGAGGGTCAGGGATAGAATTCGGGTTAGGGTTAGGGTTAGGGAATGGGGAGATATTAGGGCACAGTTTAGGGTACCACAACGCTTAAGGTTTAGCGTACGTGTGAGGTCACTAGTTAGTGTTAGTGTACTGCTTACGATTAGGACACGGGTGAGGGTAAGGCCTCGGAAGAAGGTCACGTTAAGGGTTAGGGTTAGCGTTAAGGTTAGGGAATGGGGATTGATATGGGTACAGGTTAGGGTACGGCAATGGCTTAGGGTTAGCGTACGTTAGAGGGCATGGGTTAGTGTTGATGTACTGGATAAAATTAGGACAGGGGTGAGGGTAAAGTTTCGGGTGAGTGTCATGGTTAGGTTTCAGTTTAGGGTTAGGGTTAGGGAATGGAGAGGGATTAGGGTACAGGTTAGGGTACCGCTGCGGTTTAGTGTTAGAGTACGTGTGAGGGCACGAGTTAGTCTTGGTGTCCTGGTTAAGATTAGGGCACGGGTGAGGGTAAGGCTTCGGGTGAGGGTTAGGGTTAGGATTCGGGTTAGCGTTAGGGTTAGGGAATGGAGAGGGATTAGGGTACAGCTTTGGGTACGACAGTGCTTAAGGGTTAGCGTTCGTGTGAGGGCAAGGCTTAGTGTTAGTGTCCTGGTTAAGATTAGGGCACGGGTGAGGGTAAGGCTTCAGGTGAGGGTCAGGGTTAGGATTCGGGTTAGGGTTAGGGTTAGGGAATGGGGAGGGATTAGGGTACAGCTTAGGGTACGACTACGATTAAGGGTTGGCGTACGTGTGAGAGCACGAGTTAGTGTTGGTGTCCTGGTTAAGATTAGGGCACGGGTGAGGGTAAGGTTTCGGGTGAGGGTCAGGGATAGAATTCGGGTTAGGGTTAGGGTTAGGGAATGGGGAGATATTAGGGCACAGTTTAGGGGACCACAACGTTTAAGGTTTAGCATACGTGTGAGGTCACTAGTTAGTGTTAGTGTACTGCTTACGATTAGGGCACGGGTGAGGGTAAGGCCTCGGAAGAGGGTCACGTTAAGGGTTAGGGTTAGGGTTAGGGTTAGGGAATGTGGATTGATTAGGGTACAGGTTAGTGTACAGCAATGGCTTAGGGTTAGCATATGTTAGAGGGCATGGGTTAGTGTTGATGTACTGGTTAAAATTAGGACACGGGTGAGGGTAAAGTTTCGGGTGAGTGTCATGGTTAGGTTTCAGGTTAGGGTTAGGGTTAGGGAATGGAGAGGGATTAGGGTACAGGTTAGGGTAGCGCTGCGGTTTAGTGTTAGCGTACGTGTGAGGGCACGAGTTAGTCTTGGTGTCCTGGTTAAGATTAGGGCTCGGGTGAGGGTAAGGCTTTGGGTGAGGGTCAGGGTTAGGATTCGGGTTAGGGTTAGGGTTAGGGAATGGAGAGGGTTTAGGGTACAGTTTAGGGTACGACAATGCTTAAGTGTTAGCATAAGTGTGAGGGCACGAGTTAGTGTTGGTGTACTGGTTAAGACAAGGGAAATGATGAGGGTAAGGACTCGGAAAAGGGTCACGTTCAGGGTTTCGCTTAGGGTTAGGGTTAGGGAATGGGGAGGGATTAGGGTACAGGATAGGGTACGACAATGCTTAAGGGTTAACGTACGTTTCAGGGCAGGAGTTAGTGTTTGTGTACTGGTTAAGATTAGGGCATTGGTTAGGGTAGGGCATCAGACGTGGGTCAGGTTTAGGGATGGGGTTAGGCTTAGTGTTAAGTAATGGGGAGGGATTAGGGTACAATTTAGGGTACGACAACGCTTAAGGTTTAGTGTACGTGTGAGGGCACGAGTTAGTGTTGGTGTCCTGGTTAAGATTAGGGCACGGGTGAGGGTAAGGCTTCGGGTGAGGGTCAGGGTTAGGATTCGTGTTAGGGTTAGGGTTAACGAATGCAGTGGGATTAGGTTACAGCTTAGGGTACGACAGTGCTTAAGGGTTATCGTTCGTGTGAGGGCAAGGGTTAGTGTTAGTTTCCCGGTTAAGATTAGGGCACGGGTGTGGGTAAGGCTTCAGGTGAGGGTCAGGGTTAGGATTCGGGTTAGGGTTAGGGTTAGGGAATGGGGAGGGATTAGGGTACAGTTTAGGGTACGACAACGATTAAGGGTGGGCGTACGTGTGAGGGCACGAGTTAGTGTTGGTGTCCTGGTTCAGATTAGGGCACGGGTGAGGGTAAGGTTTCAGGTGAGGGTCAGGGATAGAATTCGGGTTAGGGTTAGGGTTAGGGAATGGGGAGACATTAGGGCACAGTTTAGCGTACCACAACGCTTAAGGTTTAGCGTACGTGTGAGGTCACTAGTTAGTGTTAGTGTACTGCTTACGATTAGGGCACGGGTGAGGGTAAGGCCTCGGAAGAGGGTCACGTTAAGGGTTAGGGTTAGGGTTAGGGTTAGGGAATGGGGATTGATTAGGGTACAGGTTAGGGTACGGCAATGGCTTAGGGTTAGCGTACGTTAGAGGGCATGGGTTAGTGTTGATGTACTGGTTAAAATTAGGACACGGGTGAGGGTAAAATTTCGGGTGAGTGTCATGGTTAGGTTTCAGGTTAGGGTTAGGGTTAGGGAATGGAGAGGGATTAGGGTACAGGTTAGGGTACCGCTGTGGTTTAGTGTTAGCGTACGTGTGAGGGCACGAGTTAGTCTTGTTGTCCTGGTTAAGATTAGGGCACGGGTGAGGGTAAGGCTTCGGGTGAAGGTCAGGGTTAGGATTCGGGTTAGGGTTAGGGTTAGGGAATGGAGAGGGATTAGGGTACAGGTTAGGGTACGACAATGCTTAAGGGTTAGCGTAAGTGTGAGGGCACGAGTTAGTGTTGGTGTACTGGTTAAGACAAGGGCACCGATGAGGGTAACGACTCGGAAAAGGGTCACGTTCAGGGTTTCGCTTAGGGTTAGGGTTAGGTAATGGGGAGGGATTAGGGTACAGGATAGGGTACGACAATGCTTAGGTGTTAACGTACGTTTGAGGGCAGGAGTTAGTGTTTGTGTACTGGTTAAGATTAGGGCATTGGTTAGGGTAGGGCATCAGACGTGGGTCAGGTTTAGGGATGGGGATAGGCTTAGGGTTAAGGAATGGGGAGGGATTAGGGTACAATTTATGGTACGACAACGCTTAAGGTTTAGTGTACATGTGAGAGCACGAGTTAGTGTTGGTGTCCTGGTTAAGATTAGGGCACGGGTGAGGGTAAGGCTTCGGGTGAGGGTCAGGGATAGAATTCGGGTTAGGGTTAGGGTTAGGGAATGGGGATTCATTAGGGCACAGTTTAGGGTACCACAACGCTTAAGGTTTATCGTACGTGTGAGGTCACTAGTTAGTGTTAGTGTACTGCTTACGATTAGGGCACGGGTGAGGGTAAGGCCTCGGAAGAGGGTCACGTTAAGGGTTAGGGTTAGCGTTAGGGTTAGGGAATGGGGATTGATATGGGTACAGGTTAGGGTACGGCAATGGCTTTGGGTTAGCGTACGTTAGAGGGCATGGGTTAGTGTTGATGTACTGTTTAAAATTAGGACAGGGGTGAGGGTAAAGTTTCGGGTGAGTGTCATGTTTAGGTTTCAGGTTAGGGTTAGGGTTAAGGAATGGAGAGGGATTAGGGTACAGGATAGGGTACGACAATGCTTAAGGGTTAACGTACGTTTGAGGGCATGAGTTAGTGTTTGTGTACTGGTTAAGATTAGGGCATTGGTTAGGGTAGGGCATCAGACGTGGGTCAGGTTTAGGGATGGGGTTAGGCTTAGTGTTAAGGAATGGGGAGGGATTAGGGTAAAATTTAGGGTACGACAACGCTTAAGGTTTAGTGTACGTGTGAGGGCACGAGTTAGTGTTGGTGTCCTGGTTAAGATTAAGGCACGGGTGTGGGTAAGGCTTCGGGTGAGGGTCAGGGTTAGGATTCGTGTTAGGGTTAGGGTTAAGGAATGCAGAGGGATTAGGGTACAGCTTAGGGTACGACAGTGCTTAAGGGTTAGCGTTCGTGTGAGGGCAAGGGTTAGTGTTAGTGTCCTGGTTAAGATTAGGGCACGGGTGAGGGTAAGGCTTCAGGTGAGGGTCAGGGTTAGGATTCGGGTTAGGGTTAGGGTTAGGGAATGGGGAGGGATTAGGGTACAGTTTAGGGTACGACACGATTAAGGGTGGGCGTACGTGTGAGGGCACGAGTTAGTGTTGGTGTCCTGGTTAAGATTAGTGCACGGGTGAGGTTAAGGATTCGGGTGAGGGTCAGGGATAGAATTCGGGTTAGGGTTAGGTTTAGGGAATGGGGAGATATTAGGGCACAGTTTAGGGTACCACAACGCTTAAGGTTTCGCGTACGTGTGAGGTCACTATTTAGTGTTAGTGTACTGCTTACGATTAGGGCACGGGTGAGGGTAAGGCCTCGGAAGAGGGTCACGTTAAGGGTTAGGGTTAGGGTTAGGGTTAGTGAATGGGGATTGATTAGGGTACAGGTCAGGGTACGGCAATGGCTTAGGGTTAGCGTACGTTAGCGGGCATGGGTTAGTGTTGATGTACTGGTTAAAATTAGGACACGGGTGAGGGTAAAGTTTCGGGTGAATGTCATGGTTAGGTTTCAGGTTAGGGTTAGGGTTAGGGAATGGAGAGGGATTAGGGTACACGTTAGGGTACCGCTGCGGTTTAGTGTTAGCGTACGTGTGAGGGCACGAGTTAGTCTTGGTGTCCTGGTTAAGATTAGGGCACGAGTGAGGGTAAGGCTTCGGGTGAGGGTCAGGGTTAGGATTGGGGTTAGGGTTAGGGTTAGGGTATGGAGAGGGATTAGGGTACAGGTTAGGGTACGACAATGCTTAAGGGTTAGCGTAAGTGTGAGGGCACAAGTTAGTGTTGGTGTACTGGTTAAGACAAGGGCACCGATGAGGGTAAGACCTCGGAAAAGTGTCACGTTCAGGGTTTCGCTTAGGGTTAGGGTTAGGGAATGGGGAGGTATTAGGGTAGAGGATAGGGTACGACAATGCTTAAGGGTTAACGTACGTTTGAGGGCATGAGTTAGTGTTTGTGTACTGGTTAAGTTTAGGGCAATGTTTAGGGTAGGGCATCGGACGTGGGTCAGGTTTAGGGATGGAGTTAGTGTTAGGGTTAAGGAAAGGGGAGGGATTAGGGTACAATTTAGGGTACAACAACGCTTAAGGTTTAGCGTACGTGTGAGGGCACGAGTTAGTGTTGGTGTCCTGGTTAAGATTAGGGCACGGGTGAGGGTAAGGCATCGGGTGAGGGTCAGGGTTAGGATTCGTGTTAGGGTTAGGGTTAAGGAATGCAGAGGGATTAGGGTACAGCTTAGGGTACGACAGTGCTTAAGGGTTAGCGTTCGTGTGAGGGCAAGGGTTAGTGTTAGTGTCCTGGTTAAGATTAGGGCACGGGTGAGGGTAAGGTTTCAGGTGAGGGTCAGGGTTAGGATTCGGGTTAGGGTCAGGGTTAGGGAATGGGGAGGGATTATGGTACAGTTTAGGGCACGACAACGATTAAGGGTGGGCGTACGTGTGAGGGCCCGAGTTAGTGTTGGTGTCCTGGTTAAGATTAGGGCACGGGTGAGGGTAAGGCTTCGGGTGAGGGTCAGGGTTAGGATTCGGGTTAGGGTTAGGGTTAGGGAATGGGGAGATATTAGGGCACAGTTTAGGGGACCACAACGTTTAAGGTTTAGCGTACGTGTGAGGTCACTAGTTAGTGTTAGTGTACTGCTTACGATTAGGGCACGGGTGAGGGTAAGGCCTCGGAAGAGGGTCACGTTAAGGGTTAGGGTTAGGGTTAGGGTTAGGGAATGTGGATTGATTAGGGTACAGGTTAGTGTACAGCAATGGCTTAGGGTTAGCATATGTTAGAGGGCATGGGTTAGTGTTGATGTACTGGTTAAAATTAGGACACGGGTGAGGGTAAAGTTTCGGGTGAGTGTCATGGTTAGGTTTCAGGTTAGGGTTAGGGTTAGGGAATGGAGAGGGATTAGGGTACAGGTTAGGGTACCGCTGCTGTTTAGTGTTAGCGTACGTGTGAGGGCACGAGTTAGTCTTGGGGTCCTGGTTAAGATTAGGGCACGGGTGAGGGTAAGGCTTTGGGTGAGGGTCAGGGTTAGGATTCGGGTTAGGGTTAGGGTTAGGGAATGGAGAGGGTTTAGGGTACAGGTTAGGGTACGACAATGCTTAAGGGTTAGCATAAGTGTGAGGGCACGAGTTAGTGTTGGTGTACTGGTTAAGACAAGGGCACCGATGAGGGTAAGGACTCGGAAAATGGTCACGTTCAGGGTTTCGCTTAGGGTTAGGGTTAGGGAATGGGGAGGGATTAGGGTACAGGATAGGGTACGACAATGCTTAAGGGTTAACGTACTTTTGAGGGCAGGAGTTAGTGTTTGTGTACTGGTTAAGTTTAGGGCATTGGTTAGGGTAGGGCATCAGACGTGGGTCAGGTTTAGGGATGGGGTTAGGCTTAGTGTTAAGGAATGGGGAGGGATTAGGGTACAATTTAGGGTACGACAACGCTTAAGGTTTAGTGTACGTGTGAGGGCACGAGTTAGTGTTGGTGTCCTGGTTAAGATTTGGGTACGGGTGAGGGTAAGGCCTCGGGTGAGGTTCAGGGTTAGGATTCGTGTTAGGGTTAGGGTTAAGGAATGCAGAGGGATTAGGGTACAGCTTAGGGTACGACAGTGCTTAAGGGTTATCGTTCGTGTGAGGGCAAGGGTTAGTGTTAGTGTCCTGGTTAAGATTAGGGCACGGGTGAGGGTTAGGCTTCAGGTGAGGGTCAGGGTTAGGATTCGGGTTAGGGTTAGGGTTAGGGAATGGGGACGGATTAGGGTAGAGTTTAGGGTAGGACAACGATTAAGGGTGGGCGTACATGTGAGGGCACGAGTTAGTGTTGGTGTCCTGGTTAAGATTAGGGCATGGGTGAGGGTAAGGTTCGGGTGAGGGTCAGGGATAGAATTCGGGTTAGGGTTAGGGTTAGGGAATGGGGAGATATTAGGGCACAGTTTAGGGTACCACAACGCTTAAGGTTTAGCGTACGTGTGAGGTCACTAGTTAGTGTTAGTGTACTGCTTACGATTCGGGCACGGGTGAGGGTAAGGCCTCGGAAGAGGGTCACGTTAAGGGTTATGGTTAGGGTTAGGGTTAGGGAATGGGGATTGATTAGGGTACAGGTTAGGGTACGGCAATGGCTTAGGGTTAGCGTACGTTAGAGGGCATGGGTTAATGTTGATGTACTGGTTAAAATTAGGACACGGGTGAGGATAAAATTTCGGGTGAGTGTCATGGTTAGGTTTCAGGTTAGGGTTAGGGTTAGGGAATGGAGAGGGATTAGGGTACAGGTTAGGGTACTGCTGCGGTTTAGTGTTAGCGTACGTGTGAGGGCACGAGTTAGTCTTGGTGTCCTGGTTAAGATTAGGGCACGGATGAGGGTAAGGCTTCAGGTGAGGGTCAGGGTTAGGATTCGGGTTAGGGTTAGGGTTAGGGAATGGAGAGGGTTTAGGGTACAGGTTAGGGTACGACAATGCTTAAGGGTTAGCATAAGTGTGAGGGCACGAGTTAGTGTTGGTGTACTGGTTAAGACAAGGGCACCGATGAGGGTAAGGACTCGGAAAAGGGTCACGTTCAGGGTTTCGCTTAGGGTTAGGGTTAGGTAATGGGGAGGGATTAGGGTACAGGATAGGGTACGACAATGCTTAGGTGTTAACGTACGTTTGAGGGCAGGAGTTAGTGTTTGTGTACTGGTTAAGATTAGGGCATTGGTTAGGGTAGGGCATCAGACGTGGGTCAGGTTTAGGGATGGGGTTAGGCTTAGTGTTAAGGAATGGGGAGGGATTAGGGTACAATTTATGGTTCGACAACGCTTAAGGTTTAGTGTACATGTGAGGGCACGAGTTAGTGTTGGTGTCCTGGTTAAGATTAGGGCACGGGTGAGGGTAAGGCTTCGGGTGAGGGTCAGGGATAGAATTCGGGTTAGGGTTAGGGTTAGGGAATGGGGATTGATTAGGGCACAGTTTATGGTACCACAACGCTTAAGGTTTATCGTACGTGTGAGGTCACTAGGTAGTGTTTGTGTACTGCTTACGATTAGGGCACGGGTGAGGGTAAGGCCTTGGCAGAGGGTCACGTTAAGGGTTAGGGTTAGGGTTAGGGTTAGGGAATGTGGATTGATTAGGGTACAGGTTAGTGTACAGCAATGGCTTAGGGTTAGCATATGTTAGAGGGCATGGGTTAGTGTTGATGTACTGGTTAAAATTAGGACACGGGTGAGGGTAAAGTTTCGGGTGAGTGTCATGGTTAGGTTTCAGGTTAGGGTTAGGGTTAGGGAATGGAGAGGGATTAGGGTACAGGTTAGGGTACCGCTGCGGTTTAGTGTTAGCGTACGTGTGAGGGCACGAGTTAGTCTTGGTGTCCTGGTTAAGATTAGGGCACGGGTGAGGGTAAGGCTTCGGGTGAGGGTCAGGGTTAGGATTCGGGTTAGGGTTAGGGTTAGGGAATGGAGAGAGTTTAGGGTACAGGTTAGGGTACGACAATGCTTAAGGGTTAACGTACGTTTGAGGGCAGGAGTTAGTGTTTGTGTACTGGTTAAGACAAGGGCACCGATGAGGGTAAGGACTCGGAAAAGGGTCACGTTCAGGGTTTCGCTTAGGGTTAGGGTTAGGGAATGGGGAGGGATTAGGGTACAGGATAGGGTACGACAATGCTTAAGGGTTAACGTACGTTTGAGGGCAGGAGTTAGTGTTTGTGTACTGGTTAAGATTAGGGCATTGGTTAGTGTAGGGCATCAGACGTGGGTCAGGTTTAGGGATGGGGTTAGGCTTAGTGTTAAGGAATGGGGAGGGATTATGGTACAATTTAGGGTACGACAACGCTTAAGGTTCAGTGTACGTGTGAGGGCACGAGTTAGTGTTGGTGTCCTGGTTAAGATTAGGTCACGGGTGAGGTTATGGTTTCGGGTGAGGGTCAGGGATAGAATTCGGGTTAGGGATAGGGTTAGGGAATGGGGAGATATTAGGACACAGTTTAGCATACCACAACGCTTAAGGTTTAGCGTACGTGTGATGTCACTAGTTAGTGTTAGTGTACTGCTTACGATTAGGGCACGGGTGAGGGTAACGCCTCGGAAGAGGGTCACGTTAAGGGTTATGGTTAGGGTTAGGGTTAGGGAATTGGGATTGATTAAAGTACAGGTTATGGTACGGCGATGGCTTAGGGTTAGCGTACGTTAGAGGGCATGGGTTAGTGTTGATGTACTGGTTAAAATTAGAACACGGGTGAGGGTAAAGTTTCGGGTGAGTGTCACCGATAGCTTTCAGGTTAGGGTTAGGGTTAGGGAATGGAGAGTATTTAGGGTACAGGTTAGGGTACCGCTGCGGTTTAGTGTTAGCGTATGTGTGAGGGTACGAATTAGTCTTGGTGTCCTGGTTAAGATTAGGGCACGGGTGAGGGTAAGGCTTCGTGTGAGGGTCAGGGTTAGGATTCGGGTTAGGGTTACGGTTAGGGAATGGAGAGGGATTAGGGTACAGGTTAGGGTACGACAATGCTTAAGGGTTAGCGTAAGTGTGAGGGCATGAGTTAGTGTTGGTGTACTGGTTAAGACAAGGGCACCGATGACGGTAAGGCCTCGGAAAAGGGTCACGTTCAGGGTTTCGGTTAGGGTTAGGGTTAGGGAATGGGGAGGGATTAGGTTACAGGATAGGGTACGACAATGCTTAAGGGTTAGCATAAGTGGGAAGGCACGAGTTAGTGTTGGTGTACTGGTTAAGACAAGGGCACCGATGAGGGTAAGGCCTCGGAAAAGGGTCACGTTCAGGGTTTCGGTTACGGTTAGGGTTCGGGAATGGGGAGGGATTAGGGTACAGGATAGGGTACGACAATGCTTAAGGGTTAGCGTACGTTTGAGTGCATGAGTTAGTGCTTCTGTACTGGTTAAGATTAGGGCATTGGTTAGGGTAGGGCATCGGAAGTGGTTCAGGTTTAGGGATGTAGTTAGGGTTAGGGTTAAGGAATGGGGAGGGATTAGGGTACAATTTAGGGTACAAAAACGGTTAAGGTTTAGCGTACGTGTGAGGGCACGAGTTAGTGTTGGTGTCCTGGTTAAGATTAGGGCACGGGTGAAGGTAAGGCTTCGGGTGAGGGTCAGGTTTAGGATTCGTGTTAGGGTTAGGGTTAAGGAATGCAGAGGGATTAGGGTACAGCTTAGGGTATGACAGTGCTTAAGGGTTAGCGTTCGTGTGAGGGCAAGGGTTAGTGTTAGTGTCCTGGTTAAGATTAGGGCACGGGTGAGGGTAAGGCTTCAGGTGAGGGTCTGGGTTAGGATTCGGGGTAGGGTTAGGGTTAGGGAATGGGGAGGGATTAGGGTACAGTTTAGGGTACGACAACGATTAAGGGTTAGCGTACGTGTGAGGGCACGAGTTAGTGTTGGTGTCCTGGTTAAGATTAGGGCAGGGGTGAGGGTAAGGTTTCGGGTGTGGGTCAGGGATAGAATTCGGATTAGGGTTAGGGTTAGGGAATGGGGAGATATTAGGGCACAGTTTAGGGTACCACAACGCTTAAGGTTTAGCGTACGTGTGAGTTCACTAGTTAGTGTTAGTGTACTGCTTACGATTAGGGCACGGTTGAGGGTAAGGCCTCGGAAGAGGGTCACATTAAGGGTTAGGGTTAGGGTTAGGGTTAGGGAATGGGGATTGATTAGGGTACAGCTTAGGGTACGGCAATGGCTTAGGGTTTGCGTACGTTAGAGGGCATGGGTTAGTGTTGATGTACTGGTTAAAATTAGGACACGGGTGAGAGTAAAGTTTCGGGTGAGTGTCATGGTTAGGTTTCAGGTTAGGGTTAGGGTTAGGGAATGGAGAGGGATTAGGGTACAGGTTAGGGTACCGCTGCGGTTTACTGTTAGCGTACGTGTGAGGGCACGAGTTAGTGTTGGTGTACTGGTTAAGACAAGGGCACCGATGAGGGTAAGGGCTCGGAAAAGGGTCACGTTCAGAGTTTCGCTTAGGGTTAGTGTTAGGGAATGGGGAGGGATTAGGGTGCATTATAGGGTACGACAATGCTTAAGGGTTAGCGTACGTGTGAGGGCACGAGTTAGTCTTGGTGTCCTGGTTAAGATTAGGGCACGGGTGAGGGTAAGGTTTCGGGTGAGGGTCAGGGATAGAATTCGGGTTAGGGTTAGGGTTAGGGAATGGGGAGATATTAGGGCACAGTTTAAGGTACCACAACGTTTAAGGTTTAGCGTACCTGTGAGGTCACTAGTTAGTGTTAGTGTACTGCTTACGATTAGGGCACGGGTGAGGGTAAGGCCTCGGAAGAGGGTCACGTTTAGGGTTAGGGTTAGGGTTAGGGTTAGAGAATGGGGATTGATTAGGGTACAGGTTATGGTACGGCAATGGCTTAGGGTTAGCGTACGTTAGAGGGCATGGGTTAGTGTTGATGTACTGGTTAAAATTAGGACACGGGTGAGGGTAAAGTTTCCGGTGAGTGTCATGGTTAGGTTTCAGGTTAGGGTTAGGGTTAGGGAATGGAGAGGGATTAGGGTACAGGTTAGGTGACCGCTGTGGTTTAATGTTAGCGTACATGTGAGGGCACGAGTTAATCTTGGTGTCCTGGTTAAGATTAGGGCACGTGTGAGGGTAAGGGTTCGGGTGAGGGTCAGGGTTAGGATTCGGGTTAGGGTTAGGGTTCGGGAATGGAGAGGGATTAGGGTACAGGTTAGGGCACGACAATGCTTAAGGGTTAGCGTACGTGTGAGGGCACGAGTTAGTGTTGGTGTCCTGGTTAAGACAAGGACACCGATGAGGGTAAGGCCTCTGAAAAGGGTCACGTTCAGGGTTTCCCTTAGGGTTAGGGTTAGGGAATGGGGAGGGATTAGGGTACAGGATAGGGTACCACAACGCTTAAGGTTTAGCGTAAGTGTGAGGTCACTAGTTAGTGTTAGTGTACTGCTTACGATTAGGGCACGGGGGAGGGTAAGGCCTCGGAAGAGGGTCACGTTAAGGGTTAGGGTTAGGGTTAGGGTTAGGGAATGGGGATTGATTAGGGTACAGGTTAGGGTACGGCAATGGCTTAGGGTTAGCGTACGTTAGAGTGCATGGCTTAGTGTTGATGTACTGGTTAAAATTAGGACACGGGTGAGGGTAAAGTTTCGGGTGAGTGTCATGGTTTGGTTTCAGATTAGGGTTAGTGTTAGGGAATGGAGAGGGATTAGGGTACAGGTTAGGGCACGACAATGCTTAAGGGTTAGCGTAAGTGTTAGGGCACGAGTTAGTGTTGGTGTACTGGTTAAGACAAGGGCACCGATGAGGGTAAGGCCTCGGAAAAGGGTCACATTCAGGGTTTCGCTTAGGGTTAGTGTTAGGGAATGGGGAGGGATTAGGGTAGAGGATAGGGTACGACAATGCTTAAGGGTTAATGTACGTTTGAGGGCATGAGTTAGTGTTTGTGTACTGGTTAAGATTAGGACATTGGTTAGGGTAGGGCATCGGACGTGGGTCAGGTTTAGGGATGGGGTTAGGGTTAGGGTTAAGGAATGGGGAGGGATTAGGGTACAATTTAGGGTACGACAACACTTAAGGTTTAGCGTACGTGTGAGGGCACGAGTTAGTGTTGGTGTCCTGGTTAAGATTAGGGCACGGGTGAGGGTAAGGCTTCGGGTGAGGGTCAGGGTTAGGATTCGTGTTACGGTTAGGGTTAAGGACTGCAGAGGGATTAGGGTACAGCTTAGGGTACGACAGTGCTTAAGGGTTAGCGTTCGTGTGAGGGCAAGGGTTAGTGTTAGTGTCCTGGTTAAGATTAGGGCACGGGTGAGGGTAAGGCTTCAGGTGAGGGTCAGGGATAGCATTCGGGTTAGGGTTAGGGTTAGGGAATGGGGAGATATTAGGGCACAGTTTAGGGTACCACAACGCTTAAGTTTTAGCATACGTGTGAGGTCACTAGTTAGTGTTAGTGTACTGCTTACGATTAGGGCACGGGTGAGGGTAAGGCCTCGGAAGAGGGTCATGTTAAGGGTTAGGGTTAGGGTTAGGGTTAGGGAATGGGGATTGATTAGGGAACAGGTTAGGGTACGGCAATGGCTTAGGGTTAGCGTACGTTAGAGGGCATGGGTTAGTGTTGATGTACTGGTTAAAATTAGGATATGGGTGAGGGTAAAGTTTCGGGTGAGTGTCATGGTTAGGTTTCAGGTTAGGGTTAGGGTTAGGGAATGGAGAGGGATTAGGGTACAGGTTAGGGTACCGCTGCGGTTTAGTGTTAGCGTACGTGTGAGGGCACGAGTTAGTCTTGGTGACCTGGTTAAGATTAGGGCACGGGTGAGTGTAAGGCTTCGGGTGAGGGTCAGTGTTAGGATTCGGGTTAGGGTTAGGGTTCGGGAATGGAGAGGGATTAGGGTTCTGGTTAGGGTACGACAATGCCTTAGGGTTAGCGTAAGTGTGAGGGCACGAGTTAGTGTTGGTGTACTGGTTAAGACAAGGGCACCGATGAGGGTAAGGCCTCGGAAAAGGGTCACGTTCAGGGTTTCGCTTAGGGATAGGGTTAGGGAATGGGGAGGGATTAGGGTACAGGATAGGGTACGACAATACTTAAGGGTTAGCGTACGTTTGAGGGCATGAGTTAGTGTTTGTGTAATGGTTAAGATTAGGGCATTGGTTAGGGTAGGACATCGGAAGTGGGTCAGGTTTAGGGATGGGGTTAGGGTTAGGGTTAAGCAATGGGGAGGGATTAGGTTACAATTTAGGGTACGACAACGCTTAAGGTTTAGGTTACGTGTGAGGGCACGAGTTAGTGTTGGTGTCCTGGTTAAGATTAGGGCACGGGTGAGGGTAAGGCTTCGGGTGAGGGTCAGGGTTAGGATTCGTGTTAGGGTTAGGGTTAGGGAATGGGGAGATATTAAGGCACAGTTTAGGGTACCACAACGCTTAAGGTTTAGCGTAAGTGTGAGGTCACTAGTTAGTGTTAGTGTACTGCTTACGATTAGGGCACGGGGGAGGGTAAGGCCTCGGAAGAGGGTCACGTTAAGGGTTAGGGTTAGGGTTAGGGTTAGGGAATGGGGATTGATTAGGGTACAGGTTAGGGTACGGCAATGGCTTAGGGTTAGCGTACGTTAGAGTGCATGGCTTAGTGTTGATGTACTGGTTAAAATTAGGACACGGGTGAGGGTAAAGTTTCGGGTGAGTGTCATGGTGTGGTTTCAGATTAGGGTTAGGGTTCGGGAATGGAGAGGGATTAGGGTACAGGTTAGGGCACGACAATGCTTAAGGGTTAGCGTAAGTGTTAGGGCACGAGTTAGTGTTGGTGTACTGGTTAAGACAAGGGCACCGATGAGGGTAAGGCCTCGGAAAGGGGTCACATTCAGGGTTTCGCTTAGGGTTAGTGTTAGGGAATGGGGAGGGATTAGGGTAGAGGATAGGGTACGACAATGCTTAAGGGTTAACGTACGTTTGAGGTCATGAGTTAGTGTTTGTGTACTGGTTAAGATTAGGACATTGGTTAGGGTAGGGCATCGGACGTGGGTCAGGTTTAGGGATGGGGTTAGGGTTAGGGTTAAGGAATGGGGAGGGATTAGGGTACAATTTAGGGTACGACAACGCTTAAGGTTTAGCGTACGTGTGAGGGCACGAGTTAGTGTTGGTGTCCTGGTTAAGATTAGGGCACGGGTGAGGGTAAGGCTTCGGGTGAGGGTCAGGGTTAGGATTCGTGTTAGGGTTAGGGTTAAGGACTGCAGAGGGATTAGGGTACAGCTTAGGGTACGACAGTGCTTAAGGGTTAGCGTTCGTGTGAGGGCAAGGGTTAGTATTAGTGTCCTGGATAAGATTAGGGCACGGGTGAGGGTAAGGCTTCAGGTGAGGGTCAGGGATAGCATTCGGGTTAGGGTTAGGGTTAGGGAATGGGGAGATATTAGGGCACAGTTTAGGGTACCACATCGCTTAAGTTTTAGCATACGTGTGAGGTCACTAGTTAGTGTTAGTGTACTGCTTACGATTAGGGCACGGGTGAGGGTAAGGCCTCGGAAGAGGTTCATGTTAAGGGTTAGGGTTAGGGTTAGGGTTAGGGAATGGGGATTGATTAGGGAACAGGTTAGGGTACGGCAATGGCTTAGGGTTAGCGTACGTTAGAGGGCATGGGTTAGTGTTGATGTACTGGTTAAAATTAGGACATGGGTGAGGGTAAAGTTTCGGGTGAGTGTCATGGTTAGGTTTCAGGTTAGGGTTAGGGTTAGGGAATGGAGAGGGATTAGGGTACAGGTTAGGGTACCGCTGCGGTTTATTGTTAGCGTACGTGTGAGGGCACGAGTTAGTCTTGGTGACCTGGTTAAGATTAGGGCACGGGTGAGTGTAAGGCTTCGGGTGAGGGTCAGGGTTAGGATTCGCGTTAGGGTTAGGGTTGGGGAATGGAGAGGGATTAGCGTACTGGTTAGGGTACGACAATGCCTAAGGGTTAGCGTAAGTGTGAGGGCACGAGTTAGTGTTGGTGTACTGGTTAAGACAAGGGCACCGATGAGGGTAAGGCCTCGGAAAAGGGTCACGTTCAGGGTTTCGCTTAGGGTTAGGGTTAGGGAATGGGGAGGGATTAGGGTACAGGATAGGGTACGACAATGCTTAAGGGTTAGCGTACGTTTGAGGGCATGAGTTAGTGTTTGTGTAATGGTTAAGATTAGGGCATTGGTTAGGGTAGGACATCGGAAGTGGGTCAGGTTTAGGGATGGGGTTAGGGTTAGGGTTAAGCAATGGGGAGGGATTAGGTTACATTTTAGGGTACGACAATGCTTAAGGTTTAGCTTACGTGTGAGGGCACGAGTTAGTGTTGGTGTCCTGGTTAAGATTAGGGCACGGGTGAGGGTAAGGCTTCGGGTGAGGGTCAGGGTTAGGATTCGTGTTAGGGTTAGGGTTAGGGAATGGAGAGGGATTAGGGTACAGGTTAGGGTACCGCTGCGGTTTACTGTTAGCGTACGTGTGAGGGCACGAGTTAGTGTTGGTGTCCTGGTTAAGATTAGGGCACGGGTGAGGGTAAGGTTTCGGGTGAGGGTCAGGGTTAGGATTCGGGTTAGGTTAGTGTTAGGGAAAGGGGAGGGATTAGGTTACAGTTTACGGTACGACAACGATTATGGGTTAGCGTACGTGTGAAGGCACGAGTTAGTCTTGGTGTCCTGGTTAAGATTAGGGCACGGGTGAGGGTAAAGTTTCGGGTGAGGGTCAGGGATAGAATTCGGGTTAGGGTTAGGGTTAGGGAATGGGGAGAAATTAGGGCACAGTTTAGGGTACCACAACGTTTAAGGTTTAGCGTACCTGTGAGGTCACTAGTTAGTGTTAGTGTACTGCTTACGATTAGGGCACGGGTGAGGGTAAAGCCTCGGAAGAGGGTCACGTTTAGGGTTAGGGTTAGGGTTAGGGTTAGGGAATGGGGATTGATTAGGGTACAGGTTAGTGTACGGCAATGGCTTAGGGTTAGCGTACGTTAGAGGGCATGGGTTAGTGTTGATGTACTGGTTAAAATTAGGACACGGGTGAGGGTAAAGTTTCGGGTGAGTGTCATGGTTAGGTTTCAGGTTAGGGTTAGGGTTAGTGAATGGAGAGGGATTAGGGTACAGGTTAGGTGACCACTGTGGTTTAGTGTTAGCGTACATGTGAGGGCACGAGTTAGTCTTGGTGTCCTGGTTAAGATTAGGGCACGGGTGAGGGTAAGGCTTCGGGTGAGGGTCAGGGTTAGGATTCGGGTTAGGGTTAGTGTTAGGGAATGGAGAGGGATTAGGGTACAGGTTAGGGCACGACAATGCTTAAGGGTTAGCGTAAGTGTGAGGGCACGAGTTAGTGTTGGTTTACTGGTTAAGACAAGGGCACCGATGAGGGTGAGGCCTCGGAAAAGGGTCACGTTCAGAGTTTCGCTTAGGGTTAGGGTTAGGGAATGGGGAGGGATTAGGGTGCAGGATAGGGTACGACAATGCTTAAGGGTTAGCGTACGTTTGAGGGCATGAGTTAGTGTTTGTGTACTGGTTAAGATTAGGGCATTGGTTAGTGTAGGACATCGGAAGTGGGTTAGGTTTAGGGATGGGGTTAGAATTAGGGTTAAGGAATGGGGAGGGATTAGGGTACAATTTAGGGTACGACAACGCTTAAGGTTTAGCGTACGTGTGAGGGCACGAGTTAGTGTTGGTGTCCTGGTTAAGATTAGGGCACGGGTGAGGGTAAGGCTTCGGGTGAGGGTCAGGGTTAGGATTCGTGTTAGGGTTAGGGTTAAGGAATGCAGAGGGATTAGGGTACAGCTTAGGGTACGACAGTGCTTAAGGGTTAGCGTTCGTGTGAGGGCAAGGGTTAGTGTTAGTATCGTGGTTAAGATTAGGGCACGGGTGAGGGTAAGGCTTCAGGTGAGGGTCAGGGTTAGGATTCGGGTTAGGGTTAGGGTTAAGGACTGCAGAGGGATTAGGGTACAGCTTAGGATACGACAGTGCTTAAGGGTTAGCGTTCGTGTGAGGGCAAGTGTTAGTGTTAGTGTCCTGGTTAAGATTAGGGCACGGGTGAGGGTAAGGCTTCAGGTGAGGGTCAGGGATAGCATTCGGGTTAGGGTTAGGGTTAGGGAATGGGGAGATATTAGGGCACAGTTTAGGGTACCACAACGCTTAAGTTTTAGCATACGTGTGAGGTCACTAGTTAGTGTTAGTGTACTGCTTACGATTAGGGCACGGGTGAGGGTAAGGCCTCGGAAGAGGGTCATGTTAAGGGTTAGGGTTAGGGTTAGGGTTAGGGAATGGGGATTGATTAGGGAACAGGTTAGGGTACGGCAATGGCTTAGGGTTAGCGTACGTTAGAGGGCATGGGTTAATGTTGATGTACTGGTTAAAATTAGGACATGGGTGAGGGTAAAGTTTCGGGTGAGTGTCATGGTTAGGTTTCAGGTTAGGGTTAGGGTTAGGGAATGGAGAGGGATTAGGGTACAGGTTAGGGTACCGCTGCGGTTTAGTGTTAGCGTACGTGTGAGGGCACGAGTTAGTCTTGGTGACCTGGTAAAGATTAGGGCACGGGTGAGTGTAAGGCTTCGGGTGAGGGTCAGGGTTAGGATTCGGGTTAGGGTTAGGGTTAGGGAATGGAGACGGATTAGGGTACTGGTTAGGGTACGACAATGCCTAAGGGTTAGCGTAAGTGTGAGGGCACGAGTTAGTGTTGGTGTACTGGTTAAGACAAGGGCACCGATGAGGGTAAGGCCTCGGAAAAGGGTCACGTTCAGGGTTTCGCTTAGGGTTAGGTTTAGGGAATGGGGAGGGATTAGGGTACAGGATAGGGTACGACAATGCTTAATGGTTAGCGTACGTTTGAGGGCATGAGTTAGTGTTTGTGTAATGGATAAGATTAGGGCATTGGTTAGGGTAGGACATCGGAAGTGGGTCAGGTTTAAGGATTGGGTTAGGGTTAGGGTTAAGCAATGGGGAGGGATTAGGTTACAATTTAGGGTACGACAACGCTTAAGGTTTAGCTTACGTGTGAGGGCACGAGTTAGTGTTGGTGTCCTGGGTAAGATTAGGGCACGGGTGAGGGTAAGGCTTCGGGTGAGGGTCAGGGTTAGGATTCGTGTTAGTGTTAGGGTTAGGGAATGGGGAGATATTAAGGCACAGTTTAGGGTACCACAACGCTTAAGGTTTAGCGTAAGTGTGAGGTCACTAGTTAGTGTTAGTGTACTGCTTACGATTAGGGTACGGGGGAGGGTAAGGCCTCGGAAGAGGGTCACGTTAAGGGTTAGGGTTAGGGTTAGGGTTAGGGAATGGGGATTGATTAGGGTACAGGTTAGGGTACGGCAATGGCTTAGGGTTAGCGTACGTTAGAGTGCATGGCTTAGAGTTGATGTACTGGTTAAAATTAGGACACGGGTGAGGGTAAAATTTCCGGTGAGTGTCATGGTTTGGTTTCAGATTAGGGTTAGGGTTAGGGAATGGAGAGGGATTAGGGTAGAGGTTAGGGTACCGCTGCGGTTTAGTGTTAGCGTACGTGTGAGGGCACGAGTTAGTCTTGGTGACCTGGTTAAGATTAGGGCACGGGTGAGGGTAAGGCTTCGGGTGAGGGTCAGGGTTAGGTTTCGGGTTAGGTTTAGGGTTAGGGAATGGAGAGGGATTAGTGTACTGGTTAGGGTATGACAATGCTTAAGGGTTAGCGTAAGTGTGAGGGCACGAGTTAGTGTTGGTGTACTGGTTAAGACAATGGCACCGATGAGGGTAAGGCCTCGGAAAAGGGTCACGTTCAGGGTTTCGCTTAGGGTTAGGGTTGGGGAATGGGGAGGGATTAGGGTACAGGATAAGGTACAACAATGCTTAAGGGTTAGCGTACGTTTGAGGGCATGAGTTAGTGTTTGTGTACAGGTTAAGATTAGGGCATTGGTTAGGGTAGGGCATCGGAAGTGGGTCAGGTTTAGGGATGGGGTTAGGGTTAGGGGTAAGGAATGGGGAGGGATTAGGGTACAATTTAGGGTACGACAACGCTTAAGGTTTAGCGTACGTGTGAGGGCACGAGTTAGTGTTGGTGTCCTGGTTAAGATTAGGGCACGGGTGAGGGTAAGGATTCGGGGGAGGGTCAGGGTTAGTATCCGTGTTAGGGTTAGGGTTAAGGAATGCAGAGGGATTAGGGTACAGCTTAGGGTACGACAGTGCTTAAGGGTTAGCGTTCGTGTGAGGGCAAGGGTTAGTGTTAGTGTCCTGGTTAAGATTAGGGCACGGGTGAGGGTAAGGCTTCAGGTGAGGGTCAGGGTTAGGATTCGGGTTAGGGTTAGGGTTAGGGTTAGGGAATGGGGAGGGATTAGTGTGCAGTTTAGGGTACGACAACGATTAAGGTTTAGCGTACGTGTGAGGTCACTAGTTAGTGTTAGTGTACTGCTTACGATTAGGGCACGGGTGAGGGTAAGGCCTCGGAAGAGGGTCACGTTAAGGGTTAGGGTTAGGGTTAGGGTTAGGGAATGGGGATTGATTAGGGTACAGGTTAGTGTACGGCAATGTCTTAGGGTTAGCGTACGTTAGAGGGCATGGGTTAGTGTTGATGTACTGGTTAAAATTAGGACACGGGTGAGGGTAAAGTTTCGGGTGAGTGTCATGGTTAGGTTTCAGGTTAGGGTTAGGGTTAGGGAATGAAGAGGGATTAGGGTACAGGTTAGGGTACCGCTGCGGTTTAGTGTTAGCGTACGTGTGAGAGCACGAGTTAGTCTTGGTGTCCTCGTTAAGATTAGTGCACGGGTGAGGGTAGGGCTTCGGGTGAGGGTCACGGTTAGAATTCGGGTTAGAGTTAGGGTTAGGGAATGCAGAGGGATTACGGTACAGCTTAGGGTACGACAGTGCTTAAGGGTTAGAGTAAGTGTGAGGGAACGAGTTAGTGTTGGTGTACTGGTTAAGACAAGGGCACCGATGAGGGTAAGGCCTCGGAAAAGAGTCAATTTCAGGGTTTCGCTTAGGGTTAGGGTTAGGGAATGGGGAGGGATTAGGGTACAGGATAGGGTACGACAATGCTTAAGGGTTAGCGTAAGTGTGAGGGCACGAGTTAGTGTTGGTGTACTGTTTAAGATTAGGGCACGGGTGAGGGTAAGGCTTCGGGTGAGGGTCAGGGTTAGGATTCGGGTTAGGGATAGGGTTAGGGAATGGAGACGGATTAGGGTACTGGTTAGGGTACGACAAAGCTTAAGGGTTAGCGTAAGTGTGAGGGCACGAGTTAGGGTTGGTGTACTGGTTAAGACAAGGGCACCGAAGAGGGTAAGGCCTCGGAAAAGGGTCACGTTCAGGGTTTCGCTTAGGGTTAGGTTTAGTGAATGGGGAGGGATTAGGGTACAGGATAGGGTATGACAATGCTTAAGGTTTAGCGTACGTTTGAGGGCATGAGTTAGTGTTTGTGTACTGGTTAAGTTTAGGCCATTGGTTAGGGTAGGGCATCGGAAGTGGGTCAGGTTTATGGATGGGGTAAGGGTTAGGGTTAAGGAATGGGGAGGGATTAGGTTACAGTTTAGGGTACGGCAACGCTTAAGGTTTAGCGTACGTGTGAGGGCACGAGTTAGTGTTGGTGTCCTGGTTAAGATTAGGTCACGGGTGAGGGTAAAGCTTCGGGTGAGGGTCAGGGTTAGGATTCGTGTTAGGGTTAGGGTTAAGGAATGCAGAGGGATTAGGGTACAGCTTAGGGTACGACAGTGCTTAAGGGTTAGCGTTCGTGTGAGGGCAAGGGTTAGTGTTAGTGTCCTGGTTAAGTTTAGGGCACGGGTGAGAGTAAGGTTTCGGGTGAGGGTCAGGGATAGAATTAGGGTTAGGGTTAGGGTTAGGGAATGGGGAGATATTAGGGCACAGTTTAGGGTACCACAATGCTTAAGGTTTAGCGTACGTGTGAGGTCACTAGTTAGTGTTAGTGTACTGCTTACTATTAGGCCACGGGTGAGGGTAAGGCCTCGGAAGAGTGTCACGTTAAGGGTTAGGGTTTGGGTTAGGGTTAGGAAATGGGGATTGATTAGGGTACAGGTTAGGGTACGGCAATGGCTTAGGGTTAGCGTACGTTAGAGGGCATGGGTTAGTGTTGATGTACTGTTAAAAATTAGGACAGGGGTGAGGGTAAAGTTTCGGGTGAGTGTCATGGTTAGGTTTCAGGTTAGGGTTAGGGTTAGGGAATGAAGAGGGATTAGGGTACAGGTTAGGGTACCGCTGTGGTTTAGTGTTAGCGTACATGTGAGGGCACGAGTTAGTCTTGGTGTCCTGGTTAAGATTAGGGCACGGGTGAGGGTTAGGCTTCGGGTGAGTGTCAGGGTTAGGATTCGGGTTAGGGTTAGGGTTAAGGAATGCAGAGGGATTAGGGTACAGCTTAGGGTACGACAGTGCTTGAGGGTTAGCGTTCGTGTGAGGGCAAGGGTTAGTGTTAGTGTCCTGGTTAAGATTAGGGCACGGGTGAGGGTAAGGCTTCATGTGAGGGTCAGAGTAAGGATTCGGGTTAGGGTTAGGGTTAGGGAATGGGGAGGGATTAGGGTACAGTTTAGGGTACAACAACGATTAAGGGTTAGCGTACCTGTGAGGGCACGAGTTAGTGTTGGTGTCCTGGTTAAGATTAGGGCACGGGAGAGGGTAAGGTTTCGGGTGAGGGTCAGGTATAGAATTCGGGTTAGGGTTAGGGTTAGGGAATGGGGAGATATTAGGGCACAGTTTAGGGTACCACAACGCTTAAGGTTTAGCGTACGTGTAAGGTAACTAGTTAGTGTTAGTGTACTGCTTACTATTAGGGCACGGGTGAGGGTAAGGCCTCGGAAGAGGGTCACGTTAAGGTTTAGGGTTAGGGTTAGGGTTAGGGAATGGGGATTGATTAGGGTACACGTTAGTGTACGGCAATGGCGTAGGGTTAGCGTACGTTAGAGGGCATTTGTTAGTGTTGATGTACTCTTTAAAATTAGGACAGGGGTGAGGGTAAAGTTTCGGGTGAGTGTCATGGCTAGGTTTCAGGTTAGGGTTAGGGTTAGGGAATGGAGAGGGATTAGGGTACAGGTTAGGGTACCGCTGCGGTTTAGTGTTAGCATACGTGTGAGGGCACGAATTAGTCTTGGTGTCCTGGTTAAGATTAGGGCACGGGTGAGGTTAAGGCTTCGGGTGAGGGTCAGGGTTAGGATTCGGGTTAGGGTTAGGGTTTGGGAATGGAGAGGGATTAGGGTACAGGTTAGGGTACGACAATGCTTAAGGGTTAGCGTAAGTGTGAGGGCACGAGTTAGTGTTGGTCTACTGGTTAAGACAAAGGCACCGATGAGGGTAAGGCCTCGGAAAAGGGTCACGTTCAGGGTTTCGCTTAGGGTTAGGGTTAGGGAATGGGGAGGGATTAGGGTACAGGATAGGGTACGACAATGCTTAAGGGTTAGCGTACGTTTGAGGGCATGAGTTAGTGTTTGTGTACTGGTTAAGGTTAGGGCATTGGTTAGGGTAGGGCATCGGAAGTGGGTCAGGTTTAGGGATGGGGCTAGGGTTAGGGTTAAGGAATGGGGAGGGATTAGGGTACAATTTAGGGTACGACAACGCTTAAGGTTTAGCGTACGTGTGAGGGCACGAGTTAGTGTTGGTCTCCTGGTTAAGATTAGGGCACGGTTGAGGGTAACGCTTCGCGTGAGGGTCAGGGTTAGGATTCGGGTTGGGGTTAGGGTTCGGGAATGGAGAGGGATTAGGGTACAGGTTAGGGTACGACAATGCTTAAGGGTTAGCGTAAGTATGAGGGCAGGAGCTTGTGTTGGTGTACTGGTTAAGACAAGGGCAACGATGAGTTTAAGGCCTCGGAAAAGGGTCACGTTCAGGGTTTCGCTTAGGGTTAGGGTTAGGGAATGGGGAGGGATTAGGGTATAGGATAGGGTACGTCCATGCTTAAGGGTTAGCGTACGTTTGAGGGCATGAGTTAGTGTTTGTGTACTGGTTAAGATTAGGGCATTGGATAGGGTAGGGCATCGGAAGTGGGTCAGGTTTAGGGATCGGGTTAGGGTTAGGGTTAAGGAACGGGGAGGGATTAGGGTACAATTTAGGGTACGACAACGCTTAAGGTTTAGCATACGTGTGAGGGCACAAGTTAGTGTTGGTGTCCTGGTTAAGATTAGGGCACGGGTGAGGGTAAGACTTCGGGTGAGGGTCAGGGTTAGGATTCGTGTTAGGGTTAGGGTTAAGGAATGCAGAGGGATTAGGGTACAGCTTAGGGTACGACAGTGCTTAAGGGTTAGCGTTCGTGTGAGGGCAAGGGTTAGTGTTAGTGTCCTGGTTAAGATTAGGGCACGGGTGAGGGTAAGGCTTCAGGTGAGGGTCAGGTTTAGGATTGGGGTTAGGGTTAGGGTTAGGGAATGGGGAGTGATTAGGGTACAGTTTAGGGTACGACAACGATTAAGGGTTAGCGTACGTGTGAGGGCACGAGTTAGTGTTGGTGTCCTGGTTAAGATTAGGGCACGGGTGAGGGTAAGGTTTAGGGTGAGGGTCAGGGATAGAATTCGGGTTAGGGAAACTGTTAGGGAATGGGGAGATATTAGGGCACAGTTTAGGGTACCACAACGCTTAAGGTTTAGCGTACGTGTGAGGTCACTAGTTAGTGTTAGTGTACTGCTTACGATTAGGGCACGGGTGAGGGTAAGGCCTCGGAAGAGGGTCACGTTAAGGGTTAAGGTTAGGGTAAGTTTAGGAAATGGGGATTGATTAGGGTACAGGTTAGGGTACGGCAATGGCTTAGGGTTAGCGTACGTTAGAGGGCAAGGGTTAGTGTTGATGTACTGGTTAAAATTAGGACACGGGTGATGGTAAAGTTTCGGGTGAGTGTCATGGTTAGGTTTCAGGTTAGGGTTAGGGTTAGGGAATGGAGAGGGATTAGGGTACAGGTTAGGGTACCGCTGTGGTTTAGTGTTAGCGTACGTGTGAGGGCACGAGTTAGTCTTGGTGTCATGGTTAAGATTAGGGCACGGGTGAGGGTAAGGCTTCGGGTGAGGGACAGGGTTAGGATTCGGGTTAGGGTTAGGGTTAGGGAATGGAGAGGGATTAGGGTACAGGTTATGGTACGACAATGCTTAAGGGTTAGCGTAAGTGTGAGGGCACGAGTTAGTGTTGGTGGACTGGTTAAGACAAGGGCACCGATGAGTGTAAGGCCTCGGAAAAGGGTCACGTTCAGGGTTTCGCTTATGTTTAGGGTTAGGGAATGGGGAGGGATTAGGGTACAGGATAGGGTACGACAATGCTTAAGGGTTAGCGTACGGTTGAGGGCATGAGTTAGTGTTTGTGTACTGGTTAAGATTAGGGCATTGGTTAGGGTAGGGCATCGGAAGTGGGTCAGGTTTAGGGATGGGGTTAGGGTTAGGGTTAAGGAATGGGGAGGGATTAGGGTACAATTTAGGGTACGACAACGCTTAAGGTTTAGCGTACGTGTGAGGGCACAATTTAGTGTTGGTGTCCTCGTTAAGATTAGGGCACGGGTGAGGGTAAGGCTTCGGGTGAGGGTCAGGGTTAGGATTCGTGTTAGGGTTAGGGTAATGGAATGCAGAGGGATTAGGGTACAGCTTAGGGTACGACAGTGCTTAAGGGTTAGCGTTCGTGTTAGGGCAAGTGTTAGTGTTAGTGTCCTGGTTAAGATTAGGGCACGGGTGAGGGTAAGGCCTCGGAAGAGGGTCACGTTAAGGGTTAAGGTTAGGGTTAGGGTTAGGAAATGGGGATTGATTAGGGTACATGTTAGGGTACGGCAATGGCTTAGGGTTAGCGTACGTTAGAGGGCATGGGTTAGTGTTGATGTACTGGATAAAATTAGGACACGGGTGATGGTAAAGTTTCGGGTGAGTGTCGTGGTTATGTTTCAGGTTAGGGTTAGGGTTAGGGAATGGAGAGGGATTAAGGTACAGGTTAGGGTACCCATACGGTTTAGTGATAGCGTACGTGTGAGGGCACAAGTTAGTCTTGGTGTCCTGGTTAAGATTAGGGCACGGGTGAGGGTAAGGCTTCGGGTGAGGGTCAGGGTTAGGATTCGGGTTAGGGTTAGGGTTAGGGAATGGAGAGGGATTAGGGTACAGGTTAGGGTACGACAACGATTAAGGGTTAGCGTACGTGTGAGGGCACGAGTTAGTGTTGGTGTCCTGGTTAAGATTAGGGCACGGGTGAGGGTAAGGTTTCGGGTGAGGGTCAGGGATAGAATTCGGGTTAGGGTTAGGGTTAGGGAATGGGGAGTTATTAGGGCACAGTTTAGGGTACCACAACGCTTAAGGTTTAGCGTACGTGTGAGGTCACTAGTTAGTGTTAGTGTACTGCTTACGATTAGGGCACGGGTGAGGGTAAGGCCTCGGAAGAGGGTCACGTTAAGGGTTAAGGTTAGGGTTAGGGTTAGGAAATGGGGATTGATTAGGGTACAGGTTAGGGTACGGCAATGGCTTAGGGTTAGCGTACGTTAGAGGGCATGGGTTAGTGTTGATGTACTGGTTAAAATTAGGACACGGGTGATGGTAAAGTTTCGGGTGAGTGTCATGGTTAGGTTTCAGGTTAGGGATTAGGGTTAGGGAATGGAGAGGGATTAGGGTACAGGTTAGGGTACCGCTGCGGATTAGTGTTAGCGTACGTGTGAGGGCATGAGTTAGTCTTGGTGTCCTGGTTAAGATTAGGACACGGGTGAGGGTAACCTTCGGGTGAGGGTCAGGGTTAGGATTCGGGTTAGGGATAGGGTTAGGGAATGGAGACGGATTAGGGTACTGGTTAGGGTACGACAATGTTTAAGGGTTAGCGAAGTGTGAGGGCACGAGCTAGTGTTGGTGTGTTGGTTAAGAGAAGGGCACCGATGAGTGTAAGGCCTCGGAAAAGGGTCACGTTCAGGGTTTCGCTTAGGGTTAGGGTTAGTGAATGGGGAGAGATTAGGGTACAGGATAGGGTACGACAATGCTTAAGGGTTAGCGTACGTTTTTGGGCATGAGTTAGTGTTTGTGTACAGGTTAAGATTAGGGCATTGGTTAGGGTAGGGCATCGGAAGTGGGTCAGGTTTAGGGATGGGGTTAGGGTTAGGGTTAAGGAATGGGGAGGGATTAGGTTACAGTTTAGGGTACGACAACGCTTAAGGTTTAGCGTACGTGTGAGGGCACGAGTTAGTGTTGGTGTCCTGGTTAAGATTAGGGCACGGGTGAGGGTAAAGCTTCGGTTGAGGATCAGGGTTAGGATTCGTGTTAGGGTTAGGGTTAAGGAATGCAGAGGGATTAGGGTACAGCTTAGGGTACGACAGTGCTTAAGGGTTAGCGTTCGTGTGAGGGCAAGGGTTAGTGTTGATGTACTGGTTAAAATTAGGACACGGGTGAGGGTAAAGTTTCGGGTGAGTGTCATGGTTAGGTTTCAGTTTAGGGTTAGTGTTAGGGAATGGAGAGGGATTAGGGTACAGCTTAGGGTACCGCTGCGGTTTAGTGTTAGCGTACGTGTGAGGGCACGAGTTAGTCTTGGTGTCCTGGTTAAGATTAGGGCACGGGTGAGGGTAAGGCTTCGGGTGAGGGTCAGGGTTAGGATTCGGGTTAGGGTTAGGTTTAGGGAATGGAGAGGGATTAGGGTACATGTTAGGGTACGACAATGCTTAAGGGTTAGCGTAAGTGTGAGGGCACGAGTTATTGTTGGTGTACTGGTTAAGACAAGGGCGCCGATGAGGGTAAGGCCTCGGAAAAGGGTCACGTTCAGGGTTTCGCTTAGCGTTAGGGTTAGGGTATGGGGAGGGATTAGGGTACAGGATAGGGTACGACAATGCTTAAGGGTTAGCGTACGTTTGAGGGCATGAGTTAGTGTTTGTGTACTGGTTAAGATTAGGGCATTGGTTAGTGTAGGACATCGGAAGTGGGTTAGGTTTAGGGATGGGGTTAGGATTAGGTTTAAGGAATGGGGAGGGATTAGGGTACAATTTAGGGTACGACAACGCTTAAGGTTTAGCGTACGTGTGAGGGCACGAGTTAGTGTTGGTGTCCTGGTTAAGATTAGGGCACGGGTGAGGGAAAGGCCTCGGAAGAGGGTCACGTTAAGGGTTAGGGTTAGGGTTAGGGTTAGGGTTAGGGAATGGGGATTGATTAGGGAACAGGTTAGGGTACGACAACGGCGTAGGGTTAGCGTACGTTAGAGGGCATGGGTTAGTGTTGATGTACTGGTTAAAATTAGCACAGGGGAGATGGTAAAGTGTCGGGTGAGTGTCATGGTTAGGTTTGAGGTTAGGATTAGGGTTAGGGAATAGAGAGGGATTCGGGTACAGGTTAGGGTACCGCTGCGGTTTAGTGTTAGCGTACGTGTGAGGGCACGAGTTAGTCTTGGTGTCCTGGTTAAGATTAGGGCACGTGTGAGGGTAAGGCTTCGGGTGAGGGTCAGGGTTAGGATTCGGGTTAGGGTTAGGTTTAAGGAATGCAGAGGGATTAGGGTACAGCTTAGGGTACGACAGTGCTTAAGGGTTAGCGTTCGTGTGAGGGCAAGGGTTAGTGTTAGTGTCCTGGTTATGATTAGGGCACGGGTGAGGGTAAGGCTTCAGGTGAGGGTCAGGGTTAGGATTCGGGTTAGGGTTAGGGTTAGGGAATGGGGAGGGATTAGGGTACAGTTTAGGGTACGACAACGATTAAGGGTTAGCGTACGTGTGAGGGCACGAGTTAGTGTTGGTGTCCTGGTTAAGATTAGGGCACGAGTGAGGGTAAGGTTTCGGGTGAGGGTCAGGGATAGAATTCGGGTTAGGGTTAGGGTTAGGTAATGGGGATATATTAGGGCACAGTTTAGGGTACCACAACGCTTAAGGTTTAGCGTACGTGTGAGGTCACTAGTTAGTGTTAGTGTACTGCTTACGATTAGGGCACGGGTGAGGGTAAGGCATCGGAAGAGGGTCACGTTAAGGGTTAGGGTTAGGGTTAGGTTTAGGGAATGGGGATTTATTAGGGTACAGGTTAGGGTACGGCAATGGCTTAGGGTTAGCGTACGTTAGAGGGCATGGGTTAGTGTTGATGTACTGGTTAAAATTAGGACAGGGGTGAGGGTAAAGTTTCGGGTGAGTGTCAAGGTTAGGTTTCAGGTTAGGTTTAGGGTTAGGGAATGGAGAGGGATTAGGGTACAGGTTAGGGTACGACAATGCTTAAGGGTTAGCGTAAGTGTGAGGGCACGAGTTAGTGTTGGTGTACTGGTTAAGACAAGGACACCGCTGAGGGTAAGGCCTCGGAAAAGGGTCACGTTCAGGGTTTCCCTTAGGGTTAGGTTTAGGGAATGGGGAGGGATTAGGGTACAGGATAGGGTACGACAATGCTTAAGGGTTAACGTACGTTTTGGGGCATGAGTTAGGGTTTGTGTACTGGTTAAGATTAGGGCATTGGTTAGGGTAGGGCATCGGAAGTGGGTCAGGTTTCGGGATGGGGTTAGGGTTAGGGTTAAGGAATGGGGAGGGATTAGGGTACAATTTAGGGTACGACAACGCTTAAGGTTTAGCGTACGTGTGAGGGCACGAGTTAGTGTTGGTGTCCTGGTTAAGATTAGGGCACGGGTGAGTGTAAGGCTTCGGGTGAGGGTCAGGGTTAGGATTCGTGTTAGGGTTAGGGTTAAGGAATGCAGAGGGATTAGGGTACAGCTTATGGTACGACAGTGCTTAAGGGTTAGCGTTCGTGTGAGGGCAAGGGTTAGTGTTAGTGTCCTGGTTAAGATTAGGGCACGGGTGAGGGTAAGGCTTCAGGTGAGGGTCAGGGTTAGGATTCGGGTTAGGGTTAGTGTTAGGGAATGGGGAGGGATTAGGGTACAGTTTAGGGTACGACAACGATTAAGGGTTAGCCTACATGTGAGGGCACGAGTTAGTGTTGGTGTCCTGGTTAAGATTAGGGCACGGGTGAGGGTAAGGTTTCGGGTGACGGTCAGGGATAGAATTCGGGTTAGGGTTAGGGTTAGGGAATGGGGAGATCTTAGGGCACAGTTTAGGGTACCACAATGCTTAAGGTTTAGCGTACGTGTGAGGTCACTAGTTAGTATTAGTGTACTGCTTACGATTAGGGCACGGGTGAGGGTAAGGCCTCGGAAGAGTGTCACGTTAAGAGTTACGGTTAGGGTTAGGGTTAGGGAATGGGGATTGATTAGGGTACAGGTTAGGGTACGGCAATGGCTTAGGGTTAGCGTACGTTAGAGGGCATGGGTTAGTGTTGATGTACTGGTTAAAATTAGGACACGGGTGAGGGTAAAGTTTCGTGTGAGTGTCATGTTTAGGTTTCAGGTTAGGGTTAGTGGGTAGGAAATGGAGAGGGATTAGGGTACAGGTTAGGGTACCGCTGCGGTTTAGTGTTAGCGTACGTGTGAGGGCACGAGTTAGTCTTGGTGTCCTGGTTAAGATTAGGGCACGGGTGAGGGTAAGGCTTCGGGTGAGGGTCAGGGTTAGGATTCTGGTTAGGGTTAGGGTTAGGGAATGGAGAGGGTTTAGGGTACAGGTTAGGGTACGACAATGCTTAAGGGTTAGTGTAAGTGTTAGGGCACGAGTTAGTGTTGGTGTACTGGTTAAGACAAGGGCACCGATGAGGGTAAGGCCTCGGAAAAGGGTCACGTTCAGGGTTTCGCTTAGGGTTAGTGTTAGGGAATGGGGAGGGATTAGGGTAGAGGATAGGGTACGACAATGCTTAAGGGTTAACGTACGTTTGAGGGCATGAGTTAGTGTTTGTGTACTGGTTAAGATTAGGGCATTGGTTAGGGTAGGGCATCGGACGTGGGTCAGGTTTAGGCATGGGGTTAGGGTTAGGGTTAAGGAATGGGGAGGGATTAGGGTACAATTTAGGGTACGACAACGCTTAAGGTTTAGCGTACGTGTGAGGGCACGAGTTAGTGTTGGTGTCCTGGTTAAGATTAGGGCACGAGTGTGGGTAAGGTTTCGGGTGAGGGTCAGGGATAGAATTCGGGTTAGGGTTAGGGTTAGGTAATGGGGATATATTAGGGCACAGTTTAGGGTACCACAACGCTTAAGGTTTAGCGTACGTGTGAGGTCACTAGTTAGTGTTAGTGTACTGCTTACGATTAGGGCACGGTTGAGGGTAAGGCATCGGAAGAGGGTCACGTTAAGGGTTAGGGTTAGGGTTAGGTTTAGGGAATGGGGATTGATTAGGGTACAGGTTAGGGTATGGCAATGGCTTAGGGTTAGCGTACGTTAGAGGGCATGGGTTAGTGTTGATGTACTGGTTAAAATTAGGACAGGGGTGAGGGTAAAGTTTCGGGTGAGTGTCAAGGTTAGGTTTCAGGTTAGGGTTAGGGTTAGGGAATGGAGAGGGATTAGGGTACAGGTTAGGGTACCGCTGCGGTTTAGTGTTAGCGTACGTGTGAGGGCACGAGTTAGTCTTGGTGTCCTGGTTAAGATTAGGGCACGGGTGAGGGTAAGGCTTCGGGTGAGGGTCAGGGTTAGGATTCTGGTTAGGGTTAGGGTTAGGGAATGGAGAGGGATTAGGGTACAGGTTAGGGTACGACAATGTTTAAGGGTTAGTGTAAGTGTTAGGGCACGAGTTAGTGTTGGTGTACTGGTTAAGACAAGGGCACCGATGAGGGTAAGGCCTCGGAAAAGGGTCACGTTCAGGGTTTCGCTTAGGGTTAGGGTTAGGGAATGGGGAGGGATTAGGGTACAGGATAGGGTACGACAATGCTTAAGGGTTAACGTACGTGTGAAGGCATGAGTTAGTGTTTGTGTACTGGTTAAGATTAGGGCATTGGTTAGGGTAGGGCATCGGACGTGGGTCAGGTTTAGGCATGGGGTTTGGGTTAGGGTTAAGGAATGGGGAGGGATTAGGGTACAATTTAGGGTACGACAACTCTTAAGGTTTAGCGTACGTGTGAGGGCACGAGTTAGTGTTGGTGTCGTGGTTAAGATTAGGGCACGAGTGAGGGTAAGGCTTCGGGTGAGAGTCAGGGTTAGGATTCGTGCTAGGGTTAGGGTTAAGGAATGCAGAGGGATTAGGGTACAGCTTAGGGTACGACAGTGCTTAAGGGTTAGCGTTCGTGTGAGGGCAAGGGTTAGTGTTAGTGTCCTGGTTAAGATTAGGGCACGGGTGAGGGTAAGGCTTCAGGTGAGGGTCAGGGTTAGGATTCGGGTTAGGTTTAGGGTTAGGGAATGGGGAGGGATTAGGGTACAGTTTAGGGTACGACAACGAATAAGGGTTAGCGTACGTGTGAGGGCACGAGTTAGTGTTGGTGTCCTTGTTAAGATTAGGGCACGGGTGAGGGTAAGGTTTCAGGTGAGGGTCAGGGATAGAATTCGGGTTAAGGTTAGGGTTAGAGAATGGGGAGATATTAGGGTACAGTTTAGGGTACCACAACGCTTAAGGTTTAGCGTACGTGTGAGTTCACTAGTTAGTGTCAGTGTACTGCTTACGATTAGGGCACGGGGGAGGGTAAGGGCTCGGAAGAGGGTCACGTTAAGGTTTAGGGTTAGGGAATGTGGATTGATTAGGGTACAGGTTAGGGTACGGCAATGGCTTAGGGTTAGCGTACGTTAGAGGGCATCGGTTAGTGTTGATGTACTGGTTAAAATTAGGACACGGGTGAGGGTAAAGTTTCGGGTGTGTGCCATGGTTAGGTTTCAGGTTAGGGTTAGGGTTAGGGAATGGAGAGGGATTAGGGTACAGGTTAGGGTACCGCTGCGGTTTAGTGTTAGCGTACGTGTGAGGGCACGAGTTAGTCTTGGTGTCCTGGTTATGATTACGGCATGGGTGAGTGTAAGGCTTCGGGTGAGGGTCAGGGTTAGGATTCGGGTTAGGGTTAGGGTTAGGGAATGGAGAGGGATTAGGGTACAGGTTAGGGTACGACAATGCTTAAGGGTTAGCGTAAGTGTGAGGGCACGAGTTAGTGTTGGTGTACTGGTTAAGACAAGAGCACCGATGAGGGTAAGGCCTCGGAATAGGGTCACGTTCAGGGTTTCGCTTAGGGTAAGGGTTAGGGAATGGGGAGGTATTAGGGTACGGGATAGGGTACGACAATGCTTAAGAGTTAACGTACGTTTGAGGGCAGGAGTTAGTGTTTGTGTACTGGTTAAGATTAAGGCATAGGTTAGGGTAGGGCATCGGACGTGGGTCAGGTTTAGGGATGGGGTTAGGGTTAGGGTTAAGGAATGGGGAGGGATTAGGGTACAATTTAGGGTACGACAACGCTTAAGGTTTAGCGTACGTGTGAGGGCACGAGTTCGTGTTGGTGACCTGGTTAAGATTAGGGCACGGGTGAGGGTAAGGCTTCGGGTGAGGGTCAGGGTTAATATTCGTGCTAGGGTTAGGGTTAAGGAATGCAGAGGGATTAGGGTACAGCTTAGGGTACGACAGTCCTTAAGGGTTAGGATTCGTGTGAGGGCAAGTGTTAGTGTTAGTGTCCTGGTTAAGATTAGGGCACGGGTGAGGGTAAGGCTTCGGGTGAGGGTCAGGGTTAGGATTCGGGTTAGAGTTAGGGTTAGGGAATGGGGAGGGATTAGGGTACAGTTTAGGGTACGACAACGAATAAGGGTTAGCGTACGTGTGAGGGCACGAGTTAGTGTTGGTGTCCTTGTTAAGATTAGGGCACGTGTGAGGGTAAGGTTTCAGGTGAGGGTCAGGGATAGAATTCGGGTTAGGGTTAGGGTTAGAGAATGGGGAGATATTAGGGCACAGTTTATGGTACCACAACGCTTAAGGTTTAGCGTACGTGTGAGGTCACTAGTTAGTGTCAGTGTACTGCTTACGATTAGGGCACGGGGGAGGGTAAGGGCTCGGAAGAGGGTCACGTTAAGGTTTAGGGTTAGGGAATGTGGATTGATTAGGGTACAGGTTAGGGTACGGCAATGGCTTAGGGTTTGCGTACGTTAGAGGGCATGGGTTAGTGTTGATGTACTGGTTAAAATTAGGACACGGGTGAGGGTAAAGTTTCGGGTGTGTGTCATGGTTAGGTTTCAGTTTAGGGTTAGGGTTAGGGAATGGAGAGGGATTAGGGTACAGGTTAGGGTACCGCTGCGGTTTAGTGTTAGCGTACTTGTGAGGGCACGAGTTAGTCTTGGTGTCCTGGTTAAGATTACGGCATGGGTGAGGGTAAGGCTTCGGGTGAGGGTCAGGATTAGGATTCGGGTTAGGGTTAGGGTTAGGGAATGGAGAGGGATTAGGGTACAGGTTAGGGTACGACAATGTTTAAGGGTTAGCGTAAGTGTGAGGGCACGAGTTAGTGTTGGTGTACTGGTTAAGACAAGGACACCGATGAGGGCAAGGCCTCTGAAAAGGGTCACGTTCAGGGTTTCTCTTAGGGTTAGGGCTAGGGAATGGGGAGGGATTAGGGTACAGGATAGGGTACGACAATGCTTAAGGGTTAACGTACGTTTGAGGGCAGGAGTTAGTGTTTGTGTAATGGTTAAGATTAGGGCATTGGTTAGGGTAGGGCATCGGAAGTGGGTCAGGTTTCGGGATGGGGTTAGGGTTAGGGTTAAGGAATGGGGAGGGATTAGGGTACAATTTAGGGTACGACAACGCTTAAGGTTTAGCGTACGTGTGAGGGCACGAGTTAGTGTTGGTATCCTGGTTAAGATTAGGGCACGGGTGAGTGTAAGGCTTCGGGTGAGGGTCAGGGTTAGGATTCTTTTTAGGGTTAGGGTTAAGTAATGCAGAGGGATTAGGGTACAGCTTAGGGTACGACAGTGCTTAAGGGTTAGCGTTCGTGTGAGGGCAAGGGTTAGTGTTGGTGTCCTGGTTAAGATTAGGGCACGGGTGAGGGTAATGTTTCGGGTGAGGGTCAGGGATAGAATTCGGGTTAGGGTTAGGGTTAGGGAATGGGGAGATATTAGGGCACAGTTTCGGGTACCACAACGCTTAAGGTTTATCGTACGTGTGAGGTCACTAGTTAGTGTTAGTGTACTGCTTACGATTAGGGCACGGGTGAGGGTAAGGCCTCGGAAGAGGGTCACGTTAAGGGTTAGGGTTAAGGTTAGGGTTAGGGAATGGGGATTGATTAGGGTACAGGTTAGGGTACGGCCATGGCTTAGGGTTTGCGTACGTTAGAGGGCATGGGTTAGTGTTGATGTACTGGTTAAAATTAGGACACGGGTGAGGGTAAAGTTTCGGGTGAGTGTCATGGTAAGGTTTCAGCTTAGGGTTAGGGTTAGGGAATGGAGAGGGATTAGGGTACAGGATAGGGTACCGCTGCGGTTTAGTATTAGCGTACGTGTGAGAGCACGAGTTAGTTTTGGTGTCCTGGTTAAGATTAGGGCACGGGTGAGGGTAAGGCTTCGGGTGAGGTTCAGGTTTAGGATTCGGGTTAGGGTTAGGGTTAGGGAATGGAGAGGGATTAGGGTACAGGTTAGGGTACGACAATGCTTAAGGGTTAGCGTAAGTGTGAGGGCACGAGTTAGTGTTGGTGTACTGGTTAAGAAAAGGACACCGATGAGGATAAGGCCTCGGAAAAGGGTCACGTTCAGGGTTTCGCTTAGGGTTAGGTTTAGGGAATGGGGAGGGATTAGGGTACAGGATAGGGTACGACAATGCTTAAGGGTTAACGTACGTTTTGGGGCATGAGTTAGTGTTTGTGTACTGGTTAAGATTAGGGCATTGGTTAGGGTAGGGCATCGGAAGTGGGTCAGGTTTCGGGATGGGGTTAGGGTTATGGTTAAGGAATGGGGAGGGATTAGGGTACAATTTAGGGTACGACAATGCTTAAGGTTTAGCGTACTTGTGAGGGCACGAGTTAGTGTTGGTGTCCTGGTTAAGATTAGGGCACGGGTGAGTGTAAGGCTTCGGGTGAGGGTCAGGGTTAGGATTCGTGTTAGGGTTAGGGTTAAGGAATGCAGAGGGATTAGGGTACAGCTTAGGGTACGACAGTGCTTAAGGGTTAGCGTTCGTGTGAGGGCAAGGGTTAGTGTTAGTGTCCTGGTTAAGATTAGGGCACGGGTGAGGGTAAGGCTTCAGGTGAGAGTCAGGGTTAGGATTCGGGTTAGGGTTAGTGTTAGGGAATGGGGAGGGATTAGGGTACAGTTTAGGGTACGACAACAATTAAGGGTTAGCGTACATGTGAGGGCACGAGTTAGTGTTGGTGTCCTGGTTAAGATTAGAGCACGGGTGAGGGTAAGGTTTCGGGTGACGGTCAGGGATAGAATTCGGGTTAGGGTTAGGGTTAGGGAATGGGGAGATATTAGGGCACAGTTTAGGGTACCACAATGCTTAAGGTTTAGCGTACGTGTGAGGTCACTAGTTAGTATTAGTGTACTGCTTACGATTAGGGCACGGGTGAGGGTAAGGCCTCGGAAGAGGGTCACGTTAAGAGTTACGGTTAGGGTTAGGGTTAGGGAATGGGGATTGATTAGGGTACAGGTTAGGGTACGGCAATGGTTCAGGTTTTGCGTACGTTAGAGGGCATGGGTTAGTGTTGATGTACTGGTTAAAATTAGGACACGGGTGAGAGTAAAGTTTTGGGTGAGTGTCATGGTTAGGTTTCAGGTTAGGGTTAGGGTTAGGGAATGGAGAGGGATTAGGGTACAGGTTAGGGTACCGCTGCGGTTTAGTGTTAGCGTACGTGTGAGGACACGAGTTAGTTTTGGTGTCCTGGTTAAGATTAGGGCACGGGTGAGGGTAAGGCTTCGGGTGAGGGTCAGGGTTTGGATTCATGTTAGGGTTAGGATTAGGGAATGGAGAGGGATTAGGGTACAGGTTAGGGTACGACAATGCTTAAGGGTTAGCGTAAGTGTGAGGTCACGAGTTAGTGTTGGTGTACTGGTTAAGACAAGGACACCGATGAGGGTAAGGCCTCGGAAAAGGGTCACGTTCACGGTTTCGCTTAGGGTTAGGTTTAGGGAATGGGGAGGGATTAGGGTACAGGATAGGGTACGACAATGCTTAAGGGTTAACGTACGTTTAGGGGCATGAGTTAGTGTTTGTGTACTGGTTAAGTTTAGGGCATTGGTTAGGGTAGGGCATCGGAAGTGGGTCAGGTTTCGGGATGGGGTTAGGGTTAGGGTTAAGGAATGGGGAGGGATTACGGTACAATTTAGGGTACGACAACGCTTAAGGTTTAGCGTACATGTGAGGGCACGAGTTAGTGTTGGTGTCCTGGTTAAGATTAGGGCACGGGTGAGTGTAAGGCTTCGGGTGAGGGTCAGGGTTAGGATTCTTGTTAGGGTTAGGGTTAAGTAATGCAGAGGGATTAGGGTACAGCTTAGGGTACGACAGTGCTTAAGGGTTAGCGTTCGTGTGAGGGCAAGTGTTAGTGTTAGTGTCCTGGTTAAGATTAGGGCACGGGTGAGGGTAAGTCTTCAGGTGAGGGTCAGGGTTAGGATTCGGGTTAGGGTTCGGGTTAGGGAATGGGGAGGGATTAGGGTACAGTTTAGGGTACGACAACGATTAAGGGTTAGCGTAGATGTGAGGGCACGAGTTAGTGTTGGTGTCCTGGTTAAGATTAGGGCACGGGTGAGGGTAAGGTTTCGGGTGACGGTCAGGGATAGAATTCGGGTTAGGGTTAGGGTTAGGGAATGGGGAGATATTAGGGCACAGTTTAGGGTACCACAATGCTTACGGTTTAGCGTACGTGTGAGGTCACTAGTTAGTATTAGTGTACTGCTTACGATTAGGGCACGGGTGACGGTAAGGCCTCGGAAGAGGGTCACGTTAAGAGATACGGTTAGGGTTAGGGTTAGGGAATGGGGATTGATTAGGGTACAGGTTAGGGTACGGTAATGGCTTAGGTTTTGCGTATGTTAGAGGGCATGGGTTAGTGTTGACGTACTGGTTAAAATTAGGACACGGGTGAGAGTAAAGTTTCGGGTGAGTGTCATGGTTAGGTTTCAGGTTAGGGTTAGGGTTAGGGAATGGAGAGGGATTAGGGTACAGGTTAGGGTACGACAATGCTTAAGAGTTAGCGTAAGTGTGAGGGCACGAGTTAGTGTTGGTGTACTGGTTAAGACAAGGACACCGATGAGGGCAAAGCCTCGGAAAAGGGTCACGTTCAGGGTTTCGCTTAGGGTTAGGGTTAGGGAATGGGGAGGGATTAGGGTACAGGATAGGGTACGACAATGCTTAAGGGTTAACGTACGTTTTTGGGCATGAGTTAGTGTTTGTGTACTGGTTAAGATTAGCGCATTGTTTAGGGTAGGGCATCGGAAGTGGGTCCGGTTTAGGGATGGGGTTAGGGTTAGGGTAAAGGAATGGGGAAGGATTAGGGTACAATTTAGGGTACGACAACGCTTAAAGTTTAGCGTACGTGTGAGGGCACGAGTTAGTGTTGGTGTCCTGGTTAAGATTAGGGCACGGGTGAGGGTAAGGTTTCGGGTCAGGGTCAGGGATAGAATTCGGGTTAGGTTTAGGGTTAGGGAATGGGGAGATATTAGGGCACAGTTTAGGGTACCACAACGCTTAAGGTTTAGCGTACGTGTGAGGTCACTAGTTAGTGTTAGTGTACTGCTTACGATTAGGGCACGGGTGAGGGTAAGGCCTCGGAAGAGGGTCACGTTAAGGGTTAGGGTTAGGGTTAGGGTTAGGGAATGGGGATTGATTAGGGTACAGGTTAGGGTACGGCAATGGCTTAGGGTTTGCGTACGTTAGAGGGCATGGGTTAGTGTTGATGTACTGGTTAAAATTAGGACACGGGTGAGGGTAAAGTTTCGGGTGAGTGTCATGGTAAGGTTTCAGCTTAGGGTTAGGGTTAGGGAAAGGAGAGGGATTAGGGTACAGGATAGGGTACCGCTGCGGTTTAGTATTAGCGTTCGTGTGAGGGCAAGGGTTAGTGTTAGTGTCCTGGTTAAGATTAGGGCACGGGTGAGGGTAAGGCTTCAGGTGAGGGTCAGGGTTAGGATTCGGGTTAGGGTTAGTGTTAGGGAATGGGGAGGGATTAGGGTACAGTTTAGGGTACGACAACGATTAAGGGTTAGCGTACATGTGAGGGCACGAGTTAGTGTTGGTGTCCTGGTTAAGATTAGGGCACGGGTGAGGGTAAGGTTTCGGGTGACGGTCAGGGATAGAATTCGGGTTAGGGTTAGGGTTAGGGAATGGGGAGATATTAGGGCACAGTTTAGGGTACCACAATGCTTAAGGTTTAGCGTACGTGTGAGGTCACTAGTTAGTATTAGTGTACTGCTTACGATTAGGGCACGGGTGAGGGTAAGGCCTCGAAAGAGGGTCACGTTAAGAGTTACGGTTAGGGTTAGGGTTAGGGAATGGGGATTGATTAGGGAACAGGTTAGGGTACGGCAATGGTTCAGGTTTTGCGTACGTTAGAGGGCATGGGTTAGTGTTGATGTACTGGTTAAAATTAGGACACGGGTGAGAGTAAAGTTTTGGGTGAGTGTCATGGTTAGGTTTCAGGTTAGGGTTAGGGTTAGGGAATGGAGAGGGATTAGGGTACAGGTTAGGGTACCGCTGCGGTTTAGTGTTAGCGTACGTGTGAGGGCACGAGTTACTCTTGGTGTCCTGGTTAAGATTAGGGCACGGGTGAGGGTAAGGATTCGGGTGAGGGTCAGGGTTAGGATTCGGGTTAGGGTTAGGGTTAAGGAATGCAGAGGGATTAGGGTACAGCTTAGGGTACGACAGTGCTTAAGGGTTAGCGTTCGTGTGAGGTCAAGGGTTAGTTTTAGTGTCCTGGTTAAGATTAGGGCACGGGTGTGGGTAAGGCTTCAGGTGAGCGTCAGGGTTAGGATTCGGGTTAGGGTTAGGGTTAGGGAATCGGGAGGGATTAGGGTACAGTTTAGGGTACGACAACGATTAAGGGTTAGCGTACGTGTGAGGGCACGAGTTAGTGTTGGTGTCCTGGTTAAGACAAGGACACCGATGAGGGTAAGGCCTCGGAAAAGGGTCACGTTCACGGTTTCGCTTAGGGTTAGGTTTAGGGAATGGGGAGGGATTAGGGTACAGGATAGGGTACGACAATGCTTAAGGGTTAACGTACGTTTTGGGGCATGAGTTAGTGTTTGTGTACTGGTTAAGATTAGGGCATTGGTTAGGGTAGGGCATCGGAAGTGGGTCAGGTTTCGGGATGGGGTTAGGGTTAGGGTTAAGGAATGGGGAGGGATTACGGTACAATTTAGGGTACGACAACGCTTAAGGTTTAGAGTACGTGTGAGGGCACGAGTTAGTGTTGGTATCCTGGTTAAGATTAGGGCACGGGTGAGTGTAAGGCTTCGGGTGAGGGTCAGGGTTAGGATTCTTGTTAGGGTTAGGGTTAAGTAATGCAGAGGGATTAGGGTACAGCTTAGGGTACGACAGTGCTTAAGGGTTAGCGTTCGTGTGAGGGCAAGTGTTAGTGTTAGTGTCCTGGTTAAGATTAGGGCACGGGTGAGGGTAAGGCTTCAGGTGAGGGTCAGGGTTAGGATTCGGGTTAGGGTTCTGGTTAGGGAATGGGGAGGGATTAGGGTACAGTTTAGGGTACAACAACGATTAAGGGTTAGCGTACATGTGAGGGCACGAGTTAGTGTTGGTGTCCTTGTTAAGATTAGGGCACGGGTGAGGGTAAGGTTTCGGGTGACGGTCAGGGATAGAATTCGGGTTAGGGTTAGGGTTAGGGAATGGGGAGATATTAGGGCACAGTTTAGGGTACCACAATGCTTACGGTTTAGCGTACGTGTGAGGTCACTAGTTAGTATTAGTGTACTGCTTACGATTAGGGCACGGGTGAGGGTAAGGCCTCGGAAGAGGGTCACGTTAAGAGATACGGTTAGGGTTAGGGTTAGGGAATGGGGATTGATTAGGGTACAGGTTAGGGTACGGTAATGGCTTAGGTTTTGCGTATGTTAGAGGGCATGGGTTAGTGTTGACGTACTGGTTAAAATTAGGACACGGGTGAGAGTAAAGTTTCGGGTGAGTGTCATGGTTAGGTTTCAGGTTAGGGTTAGGGTTAGGGAATGGAGAGGGATTAGGGTACAGGTTAGGGTACGACAATGCTTAAGAGTTAGCGTAAGTGTGAGGGCACGAGTTAGTGTTGGTGTACTGGTTAAGACAAGGAGACCGATGAGGGCAAGGCCTCGGAAAAGGGTCACGTTCAGGGTTTCGCTTAGGGTTAGGGTTAGGGAATGGGGAGGGATTAGGGTACAGGATAGGGTACGACAATGCTTAAGGGTTAACGTACGTTTTTGGGCATGAGTTAGTGTTTGTGTACTGGTTAAGATTAGCGCATTGTTTAGAGTAGGGCATCGGAAGTGGGTCCGGTTTAGGGATGGGGTTAGGGTTAGGGTAAAGGAATGGGGAAGGATTAGGGTACAATTTAGGGTACGACAACGCTTAAAGTTTAGCGTACGTGTGAGGGCACGAGTTAGTGTTGGTGTCCTGGTTAAGATTAGGGCACGGGTGAGGGTAAGGTTTCGGGTCAGGGTCAGGGATAGAATTCGGGTTAGGTTTAGGGTTAGGGAATGGGGAGATATTAGGGCACAGTTTAGGGTACCACAACGCTTAAGGTTTAGCGTACGTGTGAGGTCACTAGTTAGTGTTAGTGTACTGCTTACGATTAGGGCACGGGTGAGGGTAAGGCCTCGGAAGAGGGTCACGTTAAGGGTTAGGGTTAGGGTTAGGGTTAGGGAATGGGGATTGATTAGGGTACAGGTTAGGGTACGGCAATGGCTTAGGGTTTGCGTACGTTAGAGGGCATGGGTTAGTGTTGATGTACTGGTTAAAATTAGGACACGGGTGAGGGTAAAGTTTCGGGTGAGTGTCATGGTAAGGTTTCAGCTTAGGGTTAGGGTTAGGGAATGGAGAGGCATTAGGGTACAGGATATGGTACCGCTGCGGTTTAGTGTTAGCGTACGTGTGAGGGCACGAGTTAGTCTTGGTGTCCTGGTTAAGATTAGGGCACGGGTGAGGGTAAGGCTTCGGGTGAGGGTCAGGGTTAGGATTCGGGTTAGGGTTAGGTTTAGGGAATGGAGAGGGATTAGGGTACATGTTAGGGTACGACAATGCTTAAGGGTTAGCGTAAGTGTGAGGGCACGAGTTATTGTTGGTGTACTGGTTAAGACAAGGGCGCCGATGAGGGTAAGGCCTCGGAAAAGGGTCACGTTCAGGGTTTCGCTTAGCGTTAGGTTCAGGGTATGGGGAGGGATTAGGGTACAGGATAGGGTACGACAATGCTTAAGGGTTAGCGTACGTTTGAGGGCATGAGTTAGTGTTTGTGTACTGGTTAAGATTAGGGCATTGGTTAGTGTAGGACATCGGAAGTGGGTTAGGTTTAGGGATGGGGTTAGGATTAGGTTTAAGGAATGGGGAGGGATTAGGGTACAATTTAGGGTACGACAACGCTTAAGGTTTAGCGTACGTGTGAGGGCACGAGTTAGTGTTGGTGTCCTGGTTAAGATTAGGGCACGGGTGAGGGAAAGGCCTCGGAAGAGGGTCACGTTAAGGGTTAGGGTTAGGGTTAGGGTTAGGGTTAGGGAATGGGGATTGATTAGGGAACAGGTTAGGGTACGACAACGGCGTAGGGTTAGCGTACGTTAGAGGGCATGGGTTAGTGTTGATGTACTGGTTAAAATTAGCACAGGGGAGATGGTAAAGTGTCGGGTGAGTGTCATGGTTAGGTTTGAGGTTAGGATTAGGGTTAGGGAATAGAGAGGGATTCGGGTACAGGTTAGGGTACCGCTGCGGTTTAGTGTTAGCGTACGTGTGAGGGCACGAGTTAGTCTTGGTGTCCTGGTTAAGATTAGGGCACGTGTGAGGGTAAGGCTTCGGGTGAGGGTCAGGGTTAGGATTCGGGTTAGGGTTAGGTTTAAGGAATGCAGAGGGATTAGGGTACAGCTTAGGGTACGACAGTGCTTAAGGGTTAGCGTTCGTGTGAGGGCAAGGGTTAGTGTTAGTATCCTGGTTATGATTAGGGCACGGGTGAGGGTAAGGCTTCAAGTGAGGGTCAGGGTTAGGATTCGGGTTAGGGTTAGGGTTAGGGAATGGGGAGGGATTAGCGTACAGTTTAGGGTACGACAACGATTAAGGGTTAGCGTACGTGTGAGGGCACGAGTTAGTGTTGGTGTCCTGGTTAAGATTAGGGCACGAGTGAGGGTAAGGTTTCGGGTGAGGGTCAGGGATAGAATTCGGGTTAGGGTTAGGGTTAGGTAATGGGGATATATTAGGGCACAGTTTAGGGTGCCACAACGCTTAAGGTTTAGCGTACGTGTGAGGTCACTAGTTAGTGTTAGTGTACTGCTTACGATTAGGGCACGGGTGAGGGTAAGGCATCGGAAGAGGGTCACGTTAAGGGTTAAGGTTAGGGTTAGGTTTAGGGAATGGGGATTTATTAGGGAACAGGTTAGGGTACGGCAATGGCTTAGGGTTAGCGTACGTTAGAGGGCATGGGTTAGTGTTGATGTACTGGTTAAAATTAGGACAGGGGTGAGGGTAAAGTTTCGGGTGAGTGTCAAGGTTAGGTTTCAGGTTAGGGTTAGGGTTAGGGAATGGAGAGGGATTAGGGTACAGGTTAGGGTACGACAATGCTTAAGGGTTAGCGTAAGTGTGAGGGCACGAGTTAGTGTTGGTGTACTGGTTAAGACAAGGACACCGATGAGGGTAAGGCCTCGGAAAAGGGTCACGTTCAGGGTTTCCCTTAGGGTTAGGTTTAGGGAATGGGGAGGGATTAGGGTACAGGATAGGGTACGACAATGCTTAAGGGTTAACGTACGTTTTGGGGCATGAGTTAGGGTTTGTGTACTGGTTAAGATTAGGGCATTGGTTAGGGTAGGGCATCGGAAGTGGGTCAGGTTTCGGGATGGGGTTAGGGTTAGGGTTAAGGAATGGGGAGGGATTAGGGTACAATTTAGGGTACGACAACGCTTAAGGTTTAGCGTACGTGTGAGGGCACGAGTTAGTGTTGGTGTCCTGGTTAAGATTAGGGCACGGGTGAGTGTAAGGCTTCGGGTGAGGGTCAGGGTTAGGATTCGTGTTAGGGTTAGGGTTAAGGAATGCAGAGGGATTAGGGTACAGCTTAGGGTACGACAGTGCTTAAGGGTTAGCGTTCGTGTGAGGGCAAGGGTTAGTGTTAGTGTCCTGGTTAAGATTAGGGCACGGGTGAGGGTAAGGCTTCAGGTGAGGGTCAGGGTTAGGATTCGGGTTAGGGTTAGTGTTAGGGAATGGGGAGGGATTAGGGTACAGTTTAGGGTACGACAACGATTAAGGGTTAGCGTACATGTGAGGGCACGAGTTAGTGTTGGTGTCCTGGTTAAGATTAGGGCACGGGTGAGGGTAAGGTTTCGGGTGACGGTCAGGGATAGAATTCGGGTTAGGGTTAGGGTTAGGGAATGGGGAGATCTTAGGGCACAGTTTAGGGTACCACAACGCTTAAGGTTTAGCGTACGTGTGAGGTCACTAGTTAGTATTAGTGTACTGCTTACGATTAGGGCACGGGTGAGGGTAAGGCCTCGGAAGAGTGTCACGTTAAGAGTTACGGTTAGGGTTAGGGTTAGGGAATGGGGATTGATTAGGGTACAGGTTAGGGTACGGCAATGGCTTAGGGTTAGCGTACGTTAGAGGGCATGGGTTAGTGTTGATGTACTGGTTAAAATTAGGACACGGGTGAGGGTAAAGTTTCGTGTGAGTGTCATGTTTAGGTTTCAGGTTAGGGTTAGTGGGTAGGAAATGGAGAGGGATTAGGGTACAGGTTAGGGTACCGCTGCGGTTTAGTGTTAGCGTACGTGTGAGGGCACGAGTTAGTCTTGGTGTCCTGGTTACGATTAGGGCACGGGTGAGGGTAAGGCTTCGGGTGAGGGTCAGGGTTAGGATTCTGGTTAGGGTTAGGGTTAGGGAATGGAGAGGGTTTAGGGTACAGGTTAGGGTACGACAATGCTTAAGGGTTAGTGTAAGTGTTAGGGCACGAGTTAGTGTTGGTGTACTGGTTAAGACAAGGGCACCGATGAGGGTAAGGCCTCGGAAAAGGGTCACGTTCAGGGTTTCGCTTAGGGTTAGTGTTAGGGAATGGGGAGGGATTAGGGTAGAGGATAGGGTACGACAATGCTTAAGGGTTAACGTACGTTTGAGGGCATGAGTTAGTGTTTGTGTACTGGTTAAGATTAGGGCATTGGTTAGGGTAGGGCATCGGACGTGGGTCAGGTTTAGGCATGGGGTTAGGGTTAGGGTTAAGGAATGGGGAGGGATTAGGGTATAATTTAGGGTACGACAACTCTTAAGGTTTAGCGTACGTGTGAGGGCACGAGTTAGTGTTGGTGTCCTGGTTAAGATTAGGGTACGAGTGAGGGTAAGGCTTCGGGTGAGAGTCAGGGTTTGTATTCGTGCTAGGGTTAGGGTTAAGGAATGCAGAGGGATTAGGGTACAGCTTAGGGTACGACAGTGCTTAAGGGTTAGCGTTCGTGTGAGGGCAAGGGTTAGTGTTAGTGTCCTGGTTAAGATTAGGGCACGGGTGAGGGTAAGGCTTCAGGTGAGGGTCAGGGTTAGGATTCGGGTTAGGGTTAGGGTTAGGGAATGGGGAGGGATTAGGGTACAGTTTAGGGTACGACAACAAATAAGGGTTAGCGTACGTGTGAGGGCACGAGTTAGTGTTGGTGTCCTTGTTAAGATTAGGGCACGGTTGAGGGTAAGGTTTCAGTTGAGAGTCAGGGATAGAATTCGGGTTAAGGTTAGGGTTAGAGAATGGGGAGATATTAGGGCACAGTTTAGGGTACCACAACGCTTAAGGTGTTGCGTACGTGTGAGGTCACTAGTTAGTGTCAGTGTACTGCTTACGATTAGGGCACGGGGGAGGGTAAGGGCTCGGAAGAGGGTCACGTTAAGGTTTAGGGTTAGGGAATGTGGATTGATTAGGGTACAGGTTAAGGTACGGCAATGGCTTAGGGTTAGCGTACGTTAGAGGGCATGGGTTAGTGTTGATGTACTGGTTAAAATTAGGACACGGGTGAGGGTAAAGTTTCGGGTGTGTGTCATGGTTAGGTTTCAGGTTAGGGTTAGGGTTAGGGAATGGAGAGCGATTAGGGTACACGTTAGGGTACCGCTGCGGTTTAGTGTTAGCGTACGTGTGAGGGCACGAGTTAGTCTTCGTGTCCTGGTTAAGATTACGGCATGGGTGAGGGTAAGGCTTCGGGTGAGGGTCAGGGTTAGGATTCGGGTTAGGGTTAGGGTTAGGGAATGGAGAGGGATTAGGGTACAGGTTAGGGTACGACAATGCTTAAGGGTTAGCGTAAGTGTGAGGGCACGAGTTAGTGTTGGTGTACTGGTTAAGACAAGGACACCGATGAGGGCAAGGCCTCGGAAAAGGGTCACGTTCAGGGTTTCGCTTAGGGTTAGGGCTAGGGAATGGGGAGGGATTAGGGTACAGGATAGGGTACGACAATGCTTAAGGGTTAACGTACGTTTGAGGGCAGGAGTTAGTGTTTGTGTAATGGTTAAGATTAGGGCATTGGTTAGGGTAGGGCATCGGAAGTGGGTCAGGTTTCGGGATGGGGTTAGGGTTAGGGTTAAGGAATGGGGAGGGATTAGGGTACAATTTAGGGTACGACAACGCTTAAGGTTTAGCGTACGTGTGAGGGCACGAGTTAGTGTTGGTATCCTGGTTAAGATTAGGGCACGGGTGAGTGTAAGGCTTCGGGTGAGGGTCAGGGTTAGGATTCTTTTTAGGGTTAGGGTTAAGTAATGCAGAGGGATTAGGGTACAGCTTAGGGTACGACAGTGCTTAAGGGTTAGCGTTCGTGTGAGGGCAAGGGTTAGTGTTGGTGTCCTGGTTAAGATTAGGGCACGGGTGAGGGTAATGTTTCGGGTGAGGGTCAGGGATAGAATTCGGGTTAGGGTTAGGGTTAGGGAATGGGGAGATATTAGGGCACAGTTTAGGGTACCACAACGCTTAAGGTTTATCGTACGTGTGAGGTCACTAGTTAGTGTTAGTGTACTGCTTACGATTAGGGCACGGGTGAGGGTAAGGCCTCGGAAGAGGGTCACGTTAAGGGTTAGGGTTAAGGTTAGGGTTACGGAATGGGGATTGATTAGGGTACAGGTTAGGGTACGGCCATGGCTTAGGGTTTGCGTACGTTAGAGGGCATGGGTTAGTGTTGATGTACTGGTTAAAATTAGGACACGGGTGAGGGTAAAGTTTCGGGTGAGTGTCATGGTAAGGTTTCAGCTTAGGGTTAGGGTTAGGGAATGGAGAGGGATTAGGGTACAGGATAGGGTACCGCTGCGGTTTAGTATTAGCGTACGTGTGAGAGCACGAGTTAGTTTTGGTGTCCTGGTTAAGATTAGGGCACGGGTGAGGGTAAGGCTTCGGGTGAGGTTCAGGTTTAGGATTCGGGTTAGGGTTAGGGTTCGGGAATGGAGAGGGATTAGGGTACAGGTTAGGGTACGACAATGCTTAAGGGTTAGCGTAAGTGTGAGGGCACGAGTTAGTGTTGGTGTACTGGTTAAGACAAGGACACCGATGAGGGTAAGGCCTCGGAAAAGGGTCACGTTCACGGTTTCGCTTAGGGTTAGGTTTAGGGAATGGGGAGGGATTAGGGTACAGGATAGGGTACGACAATGCTTAAGGGTTAACGTACGTTTAGGGGCATGAGTTAGTGTTTGTGTACTGGTTAAGTTTAGGGCATTGGTTAGGGTAGGGCATCGGAAGTGGGTCAGGTTTCGGGATGGGGTTAGGGTTAGGGTTAAGGAATGGGGAGGGATTACGGTACAATTTAGGGTACGACAACGCTTAAGGTTTAGCGTACATGTGAGGGCACGAGTTAGTGTTGGTGTCCTGGTTAAGATTAGGGCACGGGTGAGTGTAAGGCTTCGGGTGAGGGTCAGGGTTAGGATTCTTGTTAGGGTTAGGGTTAAGTAATGCAGAGGGATTAGGGTACAGCTTAGGGTACGACAGTGCTTAAGGGTTAGCGTTCGTGTGAGGGCAAGTGTTAGTGTTAGTGTCCTGGTTAAGATTAGGGCACGGGTGAGGGTAAGTCTTCAGGTGAGGGTCAGGGTTAGGATTCGGGTTAGGGTTCGGGTTAGGGAATGGGGAGGGATTAGGGTACAGTTTAGGGTACGACAACGATTAAGGGTTAGCGTAGATGTGAGGGCACGAGTTAGTGTTGGTGTCCTGGTTAAGATTAGGGCACGGGTGAGGGTAAGGTTTCGGGTGACGGTCAGGGATAGAATTCGGGTTAGGGTTAGGGTTAGGGAATGGGGAGATATTAGGGCACAGTTTAGGGTACCACAATGCTTACGGTTTAGCGTACGTGTGAGGTCACTAGTTAGTATTAGTGTACTGCTTACGATTAGGGCACGGGTGACGGTAAGGCCTCGGAAGAGGGTCACGTTAAGAGATACGGTTAGGGTTAGGGTTAGGGAATGGGGATTGATTAGGGTACAGGTTAGGGTACGGTAATGGCTTAGGTTTTGCGTATGTTAGAGGGCATGGGTTAGTGTTGACGTACTGGTTAAAATTAGGACACGGGTGAGAGTAAAGTTTCGGGTGAGTGTCATGGTTAGGTTTCAGGTTAGGGTTAGGGTTAGGGAATGGAGAGGGATTAGGGTACAGGTTAGGGTACGACAATGCTTAAGAGTTAGCGTAAGTGTGAGGGCACGAGTTAGTGTTGGTGTACTGGTTAAGACAAGGACACCGATGAGGGCAAAGCCTCGGAAAAGGGTCACGTTCAGGGTTTCGCTTAGGGTTAGGGTTAGGGAATGGGGAGGGATTAGGGTACAGGATAGGGTACGACAATGCTTAAGGGTTAACGTACGTTTTTGGGCATGAGTTAGTGTTTGTGTACTGGTTAAGATTAGCGCATTGTTTAGGGTAGGGCATCGGAAGTGGGTCCGGTTTAGGGATGGGGTTAGGGTTAGGGTAAAGGAATGGGGAAGGATTAGGGTACAATTTAGGGTACGACAACGCTTAAAGTTTAGCGTACGTGTGAGGGCACGAGTTAGTGTTGGTGTCCTGGTTAAGATTAGGGCACGGGTGAGGGTAAGGTTTCGGGTCAGGGTCAGGGATAGAATTCGGGTTAGGTTTAGGGTTAGGGAATGGGGAGATATTAGGGCACAGTTTAGGGTACCACAACGCTTAAGGTTTAGCGTACGTGTGAGGTCACTAGTTAGTGTTAGTGTACTGCTTACGATTAGGGCACGGGTGAGGGTAAGGCCTCGGAAGAGGGTCACGTTAAGGGTTAGGGTTAGGGTTAGGGTTAGGGAATGGGGATTGATTAGGGTACAGGTTAGGGTACGGCAATGGCTTAGGGTTTGCGTACGTTAGAGGGCATGGGTTAGTGTTGATGTACTGGTTAAAATTAGGACACGGGTGAGGGTAAAGTTTCGGGTGAGTGTCATGGTAAGGTTTCAGCTTAGGGTTAGGGTTAGGGAAAGGAGAGGGATTAGGGTACAGGATAGGGTACCGCTGCGGTTTAGTATTAGCGTTCGTGTGAGGGCAAGGGTTAGTGTTAGTGTCCTGGTTAAGATTAGGGCACGGGTGAGGGTAAGGCTTCAGGTGAGGGTCAGGGTTAGGATTCGGGTTAGGGTTAGTGTTAGGGAATGGGGAGGGATTAGGGTACAGTTTAGGGTACGACAACGATTAAGGGTTAGCGTACATGTGAGGGCACGAGTTAGTGTTGGTGTCCTGGTTAAGATTAGGGCACGGGTGAGGGTAAGGTTTCGGGTGACGGTCAGGGATAGAATTCGGGTTAGGGTTAGGGTTAGGGAATGGGGAGATATTAGGGCACAGTTTAGGGTACCACAATGCTTAAGGTTTAGCGTACGTGTGAGGTCACTAGTTAGTATTAGTGTACTGCTTACGATTAGGGCACGGGTGAGGGTAAGGCCTCGAAAGAGGGTCACGTTAAGAGTTACGGTTAGGGTTAGGGTTAGGGAATGGGGATTGATTAGGGAACAGGTTAGGGTACGGCAATGGTTCAGGTTTTGCGTACGTTAGAGGGCATGGGTTAGTGTTGATGTACTGGTTAAAATTAGGACACGGGTGAGAGTAAAGTTTTGGGTGAGTGTCATGGTTAGGTTTCAGGTTAGGGTTAGGGTTAGGGAATGGAGAGGGATTAGGGTACAGGTTAGGGTACCGCTGCGGTTTAGTGTTAGCGTACGTGTGAGGGCACGAGTTACTCTTGGTGTCCTGGTTAAGATTAGGGCACGGGTGAGGGTAAGGATTCGGGTGAGGGTCAGGGTTAGGATTCGGGTTAGGGTTAGGGTTAAGGAATGCAGAGGGATTAGGGTACAGCTTAGGGTACGACAGTGCTTAAGGGTTAGCGTTCGTGTGAGGTCAAGGGTTAGTTTTAGTGTCCTGGTTAAGATTAGGGCACGGGTGTGGGTAAGGCTTCAGGTGAGCGTCAGGGTTAGGATTCGGGTTAGGGTTAGGGTTAGGGAATCGGGAGGGATTAGGGTACAGTTTAGGGTACGACAACGATTAAGGGTTAGCGTACGTGTGAGGGCACGAGTTAGTGTTGGTGTCCTGGTTAAGACAAGGACACCGATGAGGGTAAGGCCTCGGAAAAGGGTCACGTTCACGGTTTCGCTTAGGGTTAGGTTTAGGGAATGGGGAGGGATTAGGGTACAGGATAGGGTACGACAATGCTTAAGGGTTAACGTACGTTTTGGGGCATGAGTTAGTGTTTGTGTACTGGTTAAGATTAGGGCATTGGTTAGGGTAGGGCATCGGAAGTGGGTCAGGTTTCGGGATGGGGTTAGGGTTAGGGTTAAGGAATGGGGAGGGATTACGGTACAATTTAGGGTACGACAACGCTTAAGGTTTAGAGTACGTGTGAGGGCACGAGTTAGTGTTGGTATCCTGGTTAAGATTAGGGCACGGGTGAGTGTAAGGCTTCGGGTGAGGGTCAGGGTTAGGATTCTTGTTAGGGTTAGGGTTAAGTAATGCAGAGGGATTAGGGTACAGCTTAGGGTACGACAGTGCTTAAGGGTTAGCGTTCGTGTGAGGGCAAGTGTTAGTGTTAGTGTCCTGGTTAAGATTAGGGCACGGGTGAGGGTAAGGCTTCAGGTGAGGGTCAGGGTTAGGATTCGGGTTAGGGTTCTGGTTAGGGAATGGGGAGGGATTAGGGTACAGTTTAGGGTACAACAACGATTAAGGGTTAGCGTACATGTGAGGGCACGAGTTAGTGTTGGTGTCCTTGTTAAGATTAGGGCACGGGTGAGGGTAAGGTTTCGGGTGACGGTCAGGGATAGAATTCGGGTTAGGGTTAGGGTTAGGGAATGGGGAGATATTAGGGCACAGTTTAGGGTACCACAATGCTTACGGTTTAGCGTACGTGTGAGGTCACTAGTTAGTATTAGTGTACTGCTTACGATTAGGGCACGGGTGAGGGTAAGGCCTCGGAAGAGGGTCACGTTAAGAGATACGGTTAGGGTTAGGGTTAGGGAATGGGGATTGATTAGGGTACAGGTTAGGGTACGGTAATGGCTTAGGTTTTGCGTATGTTAGAGGGCATGGGTTAGTGTTGACGTACTGGTTAAAATTAGGACACGGGTGAGAGTAAAGTTTCGGGTGAGTGTCATGGTTAGGTTTCAGGTTAGGGTTAGGGTTAGGGAATGGAGAGGGATTAGGGTACAGGTTAGGGTACGACAATGCTTAAGAGTTAGCGTAAGTGTGAGGGCACGAGTTAGTGTTGGTGTACTGGTTAAGACAAGGAGACCGATGAGGGCAAGGCCTCGGAAAAGGGTCACGTTCAGGGTTTCGCTTAGGGTTAGGGTTAGGGAATGGGGAGGGATTAGGGTACAGGATAGGGTACGACAATGCTTAAGGGTTAACGTACGTTTTTGGGCATGAGTTAGTGTTTGTGTACTGGTTAAGATTAGCGCATTGTTTAGAGTAGGGCATCGGAAGTGGGTCCGGTTTAGGGATGGGGTTAGGGTTAGGGTAAAGGAATGGGGAAGGATTAGGGTACAATTTAGGGTACGACAACGCTTAAAGTTTAGCGTACGTGTGAGGGCACGAGTTAGTGTTGGTGTCCTGGTTAAGATTAGGGCACGGGTGAGGGTAAGGTTTCGGGTCAGGGTCAGGGATAGAATTCGGGTTAGGTTTAGGGTTAGGGAATGGGGAGATATTAGGGCACAGTTTAGGGTACCACAACGCTTAAGGTTTAGCGTACGTGTGAGGTCACTAGTTAGTGTTAGTGTACTGCTTACGATTAGGGCACGGGTGAGGGTAAGGCCTCGGAAGAGGGTCACGTTAAGGGTTAGGGTTAGGGTTAGGGTTAGGGAATGGGGATTGATTAGGGTACAGGTTAGGGTACGGCAATGGCTTAGGGTTTGCGTACGTTAGAGGGCATGGGTTAGTGTTGATGTACTGGTTAAAATTAGGACACGGGTGAGGGTAAAGTTTCGGGTGAGTGTCATGGTAAGGTTTCAGCTTAGGGTTAGGGTTAGGGAATGGAGAGGCATTAGGGTACAGGATATGGTACCGCTGCGGTTTAGTGTTAGCGTACGTGTGAGGGCACGAGTTAGTCTTGGTGTCCTGGTTAAGATTAGGGCACGGGTGAGGGTAAGGCTTCGGGTGAGGGTCAGGGTTAGGATTCGGGTTAGGGTTAGGTTTAGGGAATGGAGAGGGATTAGGGTACATGTTAGGGTACGACAATGCTTAAGGGTTAGCGTAAGTGTGAGGGCACGAGTTATTGTTGGTGTACTGGTTAAGACAAGGGCGCCGATGAGGGTAAGGCCTCGGAAAAGGGTCACGTTCAGGGTTTCGCTTAGCGTTAGGTTCAGGGTATGGGGAGGGATTAGGGTACAGGATAGGGTACGACAATGCTTAAGGGTTAGCGTACGTTTGAGGGCATGAGTTAGTGTTTGTGTACTGGTTAAGATTAGGGCATTGGTTAGTGTAGGACATCGGAAGTGGGTTAGGTTTAGGGATGGGGTTAGGATTAGGTTTAAGGAATGGGGAGGGATTAGGGTACAATTTAGGGTACGACAACGCTTAAGGTTTAGCGTACGTGTGAGGGCACGAGTTAGTGTTGGTGTCCTGGTTAAGATTAGGGCACGGGTGAGGGAAAGGCCTCGGAAGAGGGTCACGTTAAGGGTTAGGGTTAGGGTTAGGGTTAGGGTTAGGGAATGGGGATTGATTAGGGAACAGGTTAGGGTACGACAACGGCGTAGGGTTAGCGTACGTTAGAGGGCATGGGTTAGTGTTGATGTACTGGTTAAAATTAGCACAGGGGAGATGGTAAAGTGTCGGGTGAGTGTCATGGTTAGGTTTGAGGTTAGGATTAGGGTTAGGGAATAGAGAGGGATTCGGGTACAGGTTAGGGTACCGCTGCGGTTTAGTGTTAGCGTACGTGTGAGGGCACGAGTTAGTCTTGGTGTCCTGGTTAAGATTAGGGCACGTGTGAGGGTAAGGCTTCGGGTGAGGGTCAGGGTTAGGATTCGGGTTAGGGTTAGGTTTAAGGAATGCAGAGGGATTAGGGTACAGCTTAGGGTACGACAGTGCTTAAGGGTTAGCGTTCGTGTGAGGGCAAGGGTTAGTGTTAGTATCCTGGTTATGATTAGGGCACGGGTGAGGGTAAGGCTTCAAGTGAGGGTCAGGGTTAGGATTCGGGTTAGGGTTAGGGTTAGGGAATGGGGAGGGATTAGCGTACAGTTTAGGGTACGACAACGATTAAGGGTTAGCGTACGTGTGAGGGCACGAGTTAGTGTTGGTGTCCTGGTTAAGATTAGGGCACGAGTGAGGGTAAGGTTTCGGGTGAGGGTCAGGGATAGAATTCGGGTTAGGGTTAGGGTTAGGTAATGGGGATATATTAGGGCACAGTTTAGGGTGCCACAACGCTTAAGGTTTAGCGTACGTGTGAGGTCACTAGTTAGTGTTAGTGTACTGCTTACGATTAGGGCACGGGTGAGGGTAAGGCATCGGAAGAGGGTCACGTTAAGGGTTAAGGTTAGGGTTAGGTTTAGGGAATGGGGATTTATTAGGGAACAGGTTAGGGTACGGCAATGGCTTAGGGTTAGCGTACGTTAGAGGGCATGGGTTAGTGTTGATGTACTGGTTAAAATTAGGACAGGGGTGAGGGTAAAGTTTCGGGTGAGTGTCAAGGTTAGGTTTCAGGTTAGGGTTAGGGTTAGGGAATGGAGAGGGATTAGGGTACAGGTTAGGGTACGACAATGCTTAAGGGTTAGCGTAAGTGTGAGGGCACGAGTTAGTGTTGGTGTACTGGTTAAGACAAGGACACCGATGAGGGTAAGGCCTCGGAAAAGGGTCACGTTCAGGGTTTCCCTTAGGGTTAGGTTTAGGGAATGGGGAGGGATTAGGGTACAGGATAGGGTACGACAATGCTTAAGGGTTAACGTACGTTTTGGGGCATGAGTTAGGGTTTGTGTACTGGTTAAGATTAGGGCATTGGTTAGGGTAGGGCATCGGAAGTGGGTCAGGTTTCGGGATGGGGTTAGGGTTAGGGTTAAGGAATGGGGAGGGATTAGGGTACAATTTAGGGTACGACAACGCTTAAGGTTTAGCGTACGTGTGAGGGCACGAGTTAGTGTTGGTGTCCTGGTTAAGATTAGGGCACGGGTGAGTGTAAGGCTTCGGGTGAGGGTCAGGGTTAGGATTCGTGTTAGGGTTAGGGTTAAGGAATGCAGAGGGATTAGGGTACAGCTTAGGGTACGACAGTGCTTAAGGGTTAGCGTTCGTGTGAGGGCAAGGGTTAGTGTTAGTGTCCTGGTTAAGATTAGGGCACGGGTGAGGGTAAGGCTTCAGGTGAGGGTCAGGGTTAGGATTCGGGTTAGGGTTAGTGTTAGGGAATGGGGAGGGATTAGGGTACAGTTTAGGGTACGACAACGATTAAGGGTTAGCGTACATGTGAGGGCACGAGTTAGTGTTGGTGTCCTGGTTAAGATTAGGGCACGGGTGAGGGTAAGGTTTCGGGTGACGGTCAGGGATAGAATTCGGGTTAGGGTTAGGGTTAGGGAATGGGGAGATCTTAGGGCACAGTTTAGGGTACCACAACGCTTAAGGTTTAGCGTACGTGTGAGGTCACTAGTTAGTATTAGTGTACTGCTTACGATTAGGGCACGGGTGAGGGTAAGGCCTCGGAAGAGTGTCACGTTAAGAGTTACGGTTAGGGTTAGGGTTAGGGAATGGGGATTGATTAGGGTACAGGTTAGGGTACGGCAATGGCTTAGGGTTAGCGTACGTTAGAGGGCATGGGTTAGTGTTGATGTACTGGTTAAAATTAGGACACGGGTGAGGGTAAAGTTTCGTGTGAGTGTCATGTTTAGGTTTCAGGTTAGGGTTAGTGGGTAGGAAATGGAGAGGGATTAGGGTACAGGTTAGGGTACCGCTGCGGTTTAGTGTTAGCGTACGTGTGAGGGCACGAGTTAGTCTTGGTGTCCTGGTTACGATTAGGGCACGGGTGAGGGTAAGGCTTCGGGTGAGGGTCAGGGTTAGGATTCTGGTTAGGGTTAGGGTTAGGGAATGGAGAGGGTTTAGGGTACAGGTTAGGGTACGACAATGCTTAAGGGTTAGTGTAAGTGTTAGGGCACGAGTTAGTGTTGGTGTACTGGTTAAGACAAGGGCACCGATGAGGGTAAGGCCTCGGAAAAGGGTCACGTTCAGGGTTTCGCTTAGGGTTAGTGTTAGGGAATGGGGAGGGATTAGGGTAGAGGATAGGGTACGACAATGCTTAAGGGTTAACGTACGTTTGAGGGCATGAGTTAGTGTTTGTGTACTGGTTAAGATTAGGGCATTGGTTAGGGTAGGGCATCGGACGTGGGTCAGGTTTAGGCATGGGGTTAGGGTTAGGGTTAAGGAATGGGGAGGGATTAGGGTATAATTTAGGGTACGACAACGCTTAAGGTTTAGCGTACGTGTGAGGGCACGAGTTAGTGTTGGTGTCCTGGTTAAGATTAGGGTACGAGTGAGGGTAAGGCTTCGGGTGAGAGTCAGGGTTTGTATTCGTGCTAGGGTTAGGGTTAAGGAATGCAGAGGGATTAGGGTACAGCTTAGGGTACGACAGTGCTTAAGGGTTAGCGTTCGTGTGAGGGCAAGGGTTAGTGTTAGTGTCCTGGTTAAGATTAGGGCACGGGTGAGGGTAAGGCTTCAGGTGAGGGTCAGGGTTAGGATTCGGGTTAGGGTTAGGGTTAGGGAATGGGGAGGGATTAGGGTACAGTTTAGGGTACGACAACAAATAAGGGTTAGCGTACGTGTGAGGGCACGAGTTAGTGTTGGTGTCCTTGTTAAGATTAGGGCACGGTTGAGGGTAAGGTTTCAGTTGAGAGTCAGGGATAGAATTCGGGTTAAGGTTAGGGTTAGAGAATGGGGAGATATTAGGGCACAGTTTAGGGTACCACAACGCTTAAGGTGTTGCGTACGTGTGAGGTCACTAGTTAGTGTCAGTGTACTGCTTACGATTAGGGCACGGGGGAGGGTAAGGGCTCGGAAGAGGGTCACGTTAAGGTTTAGGGTTAGGGAATGTGGATTGATTAGGGTACAGGTTAAGGTACGGCAATGGCTTAGGGTTAGCGTACGTTAGAGGGCATGGGTTAGTGTTGATGTACTGGTTAAAATTAGGACACGGGTGAGGGTAAAGTTTCGGGTGTGTGTCATGGTTAGGTTTCAGGTTAGGGTTAGGGTTAGGGAATGGAGAGCGATTAGGGTACACGTTAGGGTACCGCTGCGGTTTAGTGTTAGCGTACGTGTGAGGGCACGAGTTAGTCTTCGTGTCCTGGTTAAGATTACGGCATGGGTGAGGGTAAGGCTTCGGGTGAGGGTCAGGGTTAGGATTCGGGTTAGGGTTAGGGTTAGGGAATGGAGAGGGATTAGGGTACAGGTTAGGGTACGACAATGCTTAAGGGTTAGCGTAAGTGTGAGGGCACGAGTTAGTGTTGGTGTACTGGTTAAGACAAGGACACCGATGAGGGCAAGGCCTCGGAAAAGGGTCACGTTCAGGGTTTCGCTTAGGGTTAGGGCTAGGGAATGGGGAGGGATTAGGGTACAGGATAGGGTACGACAATGCTTAAGGGTTAACGTACGTTTGAGGGCAGGAGTTAGTGTTTGTGTAATGGTTAAGATTAGGGCATTGGTTAGGGTAGGGCATCGGAAGTGGGTCAGGTTTCGGGATGGGGTTAGGGTTAGGGTTAAGGAATGGGGAGGGATTAGGGTACAATTTAGGGTACGACAACGCTTAAGGTTTAGCGTACGTGTGAGGGCACGAGTTAGTGTTGGTTTCCTGGTTAAGATTAGTTCACGGGTGAGGGTAAGGCTTCAGGTGAGGGTCAGGGTTAGGATTCGGGTTAGGGTTAGGGTTAGGGAATGGGGAGGGATTAGGGTACAGTTTAGGGTACGACAACGATTAAGGGTTAGCGTACGTGTGAGGGCACGAATTAGTGTTGGTGTCCTGGTTAAGATTAGGGCACGGGTGAGGGTAAGGTTTCGGGTGAGGGTCAGGGATAGAATTCGGGTTAGGTTTAGGGTTAGGGAATGGGGAAATATTAGGGCACAGTTTAGCGTACCACAACGCTTAAGGTTTAACGTACGTGTGAGGTCACTAGTTAGTGGTAGTGTACTGCTTACGATTAGGGCACGGGTGAGGGTAAGGCCTCGGAAGAGGGTCAAGTTAAGGGTTACGGTTAGGGTTAGGGTTAGGGAATGGGGATTGATTAGGGTACAGGTTATGGTACGGCAATGGCTTAGGGTTAGCGTACGTTAGAGGGCATGGGTTAGTGTTGATGTACTGGTTAAAATTAGGAGACGGGTGAGGGTAAAGTTTCGGGTGAGTGTCATGGTTAGGTTTCAGGTGAGGGTTAGGGTTAGGGAATGGAGAGGGATTAGAGTACAGGTTAGGGTACCGCTGAGGTTTAGTGTTAGTGTACGTGTGAGGGCACGAGTTAGTCTTTGTTTCCTGGTTAAGATTAGGGCAATGGTGAGGTTAAGGCTTCGGGTGAGGGTCAGGGTTAGGATTCGGGTTAGGGTTAGGGTTAGGGAATGGAGAGGGATTAGGGTACAAGTTAGGGTACGACAATGCTTAAGGGTTAGCCTAAGTGTGAGGACACGAGTTCGTGTTGGTGTACTGTTTAAGACAAGGGCACCGATGAGGGTAAGGCCTCGGAAAAGGGTCACGTTCAGGGTTTCGGTTAGGGTTAGGGTTAGGGAATGGGGAGGGATTAGGGTACAGGATAGGGTACGACAATGCTTAAGGGTTAGCGTACGTTTGAGGGCATGAGTTAGTGTTTTTGTACTGGTTAACATTAGGGCTTTGGTTAGGGTAGGGCATCGGAAGTGGGTCAGGTTTAGGGATTGGGTTAGGGTTAGGGTAAAGGAATGGGGAGGGATTAGGGTACTATTAAGGGTACGACAACGCTTAAGGTTTAGCGTACGTGTGAGGGCACGAGTTAGTGTTGGTGTCCTGGTTAAGATTAGGGCATGGGTGAGGGTAAGGTTTCGGGTGAGGGTCAGGGATAGAATTCGGGTTAGGGTTAGGGTTAGGGAATGGGGAGATATTAGGGCACTGTTTAGGGTACCACAACGCTTAAGGTTTAGCGTACGTGTGAGGTCACTAGTTAGGTTTAGTGTACTGCTTACGATTAGGGCACGGGTGAGAGTAAGGCCTCGGAAGAGGGTCACATTAAGGGTTAGGGTTAGGGTTAGTGTTAGGTAATGGGGATTGATTAGGGTACAGGTTATGATATACCAATGGCTTAGGGTTAGCGTACGTTACAGGGCATGGGTTAGTGTTGATGTACTGGTTAAAATTTAGACACGGGTGAGGGTAAAGTTTCGGGTGAGTGTCATGGTTAGGTTTCAGGTTAGGGTTAGGGTTAGGGAATGGAGAGGGATTAGGGTACAGGTTAGGGTACCGCTGTGGTTTAGTGTTAGCGTACGTGTGAGGGCACGAATTAGTCTTGGTGTCCTGGTTAAGATTAGGGCACGGGTGAGGGTAAGGCTTCGTTTGAGGGTCAGGGTTAGGATTCGGGTTAGGGTTTGGGTTAGGGAATGGCGAGGGATTAGGGTACAGGTTAGTGTACGACAATGCTTAAGGGTGAGCGTAAGTGTGAGGGCACGATTTAGTGTTGGTGTCCTGGTTAAGATTAGGGCACGGGAGAGGGTAAGGCTTCGGGTGAGGGTCAGGGTTAGGATTCGTGTTAGGTTTAGGGTTAAGGAATGCAGAGCGATTAGGGTACAGCTTAGGGTACGACAGTGCTTAAGGGTTAGCGTTCGTGTGAGGGCAAGGGTTAGTGTTAGTGTACTGGTTAAGATTAGCGCACGGGTGAGGGTAAGGTTTCAGGTGAGGGTCAGGGTTAGGATTCGGGTTAGAGTTAGCGTTAGGGAATGAGGAGGGATTAGGGTACAGTTTAGGGTGCGAAAACGATTAAGGGTTAGCGTACGTGTGAGGTCACGAGTGAGTGTTGGTGTCCTGGTTAAGATTAGGGCACGGGTGAGGGTAAGGTTTCGGGTGAGGTTCAGGGATAGAATTCGGGTGAGGGTTAGTGTTAGGGAAAGGGGAGATATTAGGGCAGAGTTTAGCGTACCACAACGCTTAAGGTTTAGCGTACGTGTGAGGTCACTAGTTAGTGTTAGTGTACTGGTTATGATTAGGGCACGGGTGAGGGTAAGGCCTCGGAAGAGGGTCACGTTAAGGGTTAGGGTTAGGGTTAGGTTTAGGGAATGGGGATTGATTAGGGTACAGGTTATGGTACGGCGATGGCTTAGGGTTAGCGTACGTTAGAGGGCATGGGTTAGTGTTGATGTACTGGTTAAAATTAGGACACGGGTGAGGGTAAAGTTTCGGGTGAGTGTCATGGTTAGGTTTCAGGTGAGGGTTAGGGTTAGGGAATGGAGAGGGATTAGGGTACAGGTTAGGGTACGACAATGCTTAAGGGTTAGCGTAAGTGTGAGGGTATGAGTTAGTGTTGGTGTACTGGTTAAGACAAGGGCAACGATGAGGGTCAGGCCTCGGAAAAGGGTCACGTTCAGGGTTTCGCTTAGGGTTAGGGTTAGGGAATGGGGAGGGATTAGTGTACAGGATAGGGTACGACAATGCTTAAGGGTTAGCGTATGTTTGAGGGCATGAGTTATTGTCTGTGTATTTGTTAAGATTAGGGAATTGGTTAGGCTAGGGCATCGGAAGTGGGTCAGGTTTAGGGTTGGGGTTAGGGTTAGAGTTAAGGAATCGGGAGGGATTAGAGTACAATTTAGGGTACGACAACGCTTAAGGTTTAGCGTACGTGTGAGGGCACGAGTTAGTGTTGGTTTCCTGGTTAAGATTAGGTCACGGGTGAGGGTAAGGCTTCGGGTGAGGGTCAGGGTTAGGATTCGTGTTAGGGTTAGGGTTAAGGAATGCAAAGGGTTTAGGGTACAGCTTGGGGTACGATAGTGCTTAAGGGTTAGCGTTCGTGTGAGGGCAAGGGTTAGTGTTAGTGTCCTGGTTAAGATTAGGGCACGGGTGAGGGTAAGGCTTCAGGTGAGGGTCAGGGTTAGGATTCGGGTTAGGGTTAGGGTTAGGGAATGGGGAGGGATTAGGGTACAGTTTAGGGTACGACAACGATTAAGGGTTAGCGTACGTGTGAGGGCACGAATTAGTGTTGGTGTCCTGGTTAAGATTAGGACACGGGTGAGGGTCAGGGATAGAATTCGGGTTAGGTTTAGGGTTAGGGAATGGGGAGATATTAGGGCACAGTTTAGCGTACCACAACGCTTAAGGTTTAACGTACGTGTGAGGTCACTAGTTAGTGTTAGTGTACTGCTTACGATTAGGGCACGGGTGAGGGTAAGGCCTCGGAAGAGGGTCACGTTAAGGGTTACGGTTAGGGTTAGGGTTAGGGAATGGGGATTGATTAGGGTACAGGTTATGGTACGGCAATGGCTTAGGGTTAGTGTACGTTAGAGGGCATGGGTTAGTGTTGATGTACTGGTTAAAATTAGGAGACGGGTGAGGGTAAACTTTCGGGTGAGTGTCATGGTTAGGTTTCAGGTGAGGGTTAGGGTTAGGGAATGGAGAGGGATTAGAGTACAGGTTAGGGTACCGCTGCGGTTTAGTGTTAGTGTACGTGTGAGGGCACGAGTTAGTCTTTGTTTCCTGGTTAAGATTAGGGCAATGGTGAGGTTAAGGCTTCAGGTGAGGGTCAGGGTTAGGATTCGGGTTAGGGTTAGGGTTAGGGAATGGAGAGGGATTAGTGTACAAGTTAGGGTACGACAATGCTTAACGGTTAGCCTAAGTGTGAGGACACGAGTTCGTGTTGGTGTACTGGTTAAGACAAGGGCACCGATGAGGGTAAGGCCTCGGAAAAGGGTCACGTTCAGGGTTTCGGTTAGGGTTAGGGTTAGGGAATGGGGAGGGATTAGGGTACAGGATAGGGTACGACAATGCTTAAGGGTTAATGTACGTTTGAGGGCATGAGTTAGTGTTTTTGTACTGGTTAAGTTTAGGGCTTTGGTTAGGGTAGGGCATCGGAAGTGGGTCAGGTTTAGGGATGGGGTTAGGGTTAGGGTTAAGGAATGGGGAGGGATTAGGGTACAATTCAGGGTACGACAACGCTTAAGGTTTAGCATACGTGTGAGGGCACAAGTTATTGTTGGTGTCCTCGTTAAGATTAGGGCACGGGTGAGGGTAAGGCTTCGGGTGAGGGTCAGGGTTAGGATTCGTGTTAGGGTTAGGGTTAAGGAATGCAGAGGGTTTAGGGTACAGCTTAGGGTACGACAGCGCTTAAGGATTAGCGTTCGTGTGAGGGCAAGGGTTAGTGTTAGTGTCCTGGTTAAGATTAGGGAACGGGTGAGGATAAGGCTTCGGGTGAGGGTCAGGGTTAGGATTCGTGTTAGGGTTAGGGTTAAGGAATGCAGAGGGATTAGGGTACAGCTTAGGGTACGATAGTGCTTAAGGGTTAGCGTTCGTGTGAGGGCAAGGGTTAGTGTTAGTGTCCTGGTTAAGATTAGGGCACGGGTGAGGGTAAGGTTTCAGGTGAGGGTCAGGGTTAGGATTGGGGTTAGGGTTAGGGTTAGGGAATTGGGAGTGATTAGGGTACAGTTTAGGTTACGACAACGATTAACGGTTAGCGTACGTGTGAGGGCACGAGTTAGTGTTGGTATCCTCGTTAAGATTAGGGCACGGGTGAGGGTAAGGTTTCGGGTGAGGGTCAGGGATAGAATTCGGGTTAGGTTTAGAGTTAGGGAATGGGGAGATATTAGGGCACAGTTTAGCATACCACAACGCTTAAGGTTTAACGTACGTGTGAGGTCACTAGTTAGTGTTAGTGTACTGCTTACGATTAGGGCACGGGTGAGGGTAAGGCCTCGGAAGAGGGTCACGTTAAGGGTTACGGTTAGGGTTAGGGTTAGGGAATGGGGATTGATTAGGGTACAGGTTATGGTACGGCAATGGCTTAGGGTTAGTGTACGTTAGAGGGCATGGGTTAGGGTTGATGTACTGGTTAAAATTAGGAGACGGGTGAGGGTAAAGTTTCGGGTGAGTGTCATGGTTAGGTTTCAGGTGACGGTTAGGGTTAGGGATTGGAGAGGGATTAGAGTACAGGTTAGGGTACCGCTGCGGTTTAGTGTTAGTGTACGTGTGAGGGCACGAGTTAGTCTTTGTTTCCTGGTTAAGATTAGGGCAATGGTGAGGTTAAGGCTTCGGGTGAGGGTCAGGGTTAGGATTCGGGTTAGGGTTAGGGTTAGGGAATGGAGAGGGATTAGGGTACAAGTTAGGGTACGACAATGCTTAAGGGTTAGCCTAACTGTGAGGACACGAGTTCGTGTTGGTGTACTGGTTAAGACAAGGGCACCGATGAGGGTAAGGCCTCGGAAAAGGGTCACGTTCAGGGTTTCGGTTAGGGTTAGGGTTAGGGAATGGGGAGGGATTAGGGTACAGGATAGGGTACGACAATGCTTAAGGGTTAGCGTACGTTTGAGGGCATGAGTTAGTGTTTTTGTACTGGTTAAGTTTAGGGCTTTGGTTAGGGTAGGGCATCGGAAGTGGGTCAGGTTTAGGGATGGGGTTAGGGTTAGGGTTAAGGAATGGGGAGGGATTAGGGTGCAATTTAGGGTACGACAACGCTTAAGGTTTAGCGTACGTGTGAGGGCCCAAGTTAGTGTTGGTGTCCTCGTTAAGATAAGGGCACGGGTGAGGGTAAGGCTTCGGGTGAGGGTCAGGGTTAGGATTCGTGTTAGGGTTAGGGTTAAGGAATGCAGAGGGTTTAGGGTACAGCTTAGGGTACGACAGCGCTTAAGGGTTAGCGTTCGTGTGAGGGCAAGGGTTAGTGTTAGTGTCCTGGTTAAGATTAGGGCACGGGTGAGGATAAGGCTTCGGGTGAGGGTCAGGGTTAGGATTCGTGTTAGGGTTAGGGTTAAGGAATGCAGAGGGATTAGGGTACAGCTTAGGGTACGATAGTGCTTAAGGGTTAGCGTTCGTGTGAGGGCAAGGGTTAGTGTTAGTGTCCTGGTTAAGATTAGGGCACGGGTGAGGGTAAGGCTTCAGGTGAGGGTCAGGGTTAGGATTGGGGTTAGGGTTAGGGTTAGGGAATGGGGAGATATTAGGGCACAGTTTAGCGTACCACAACGCTTAAGGTTTAACGTACTTGTGAGGTCACTAGTTAATGTTAGTGTACTGCTTACGTTTAGGGAACGGGTGAGGGTAAGGCCTCGGAAGAGGGTCATGTTAAGGGTTACGGTTAGGGTTAGGGTTAGGGAATGGGGATTGATTAGGGTACAGGTTATGGTACGGCAATGGCTTAAGGTTAGCGTACGTTAGAGGGCATGGGTTAGTGTTGATGTACTGGTTAAAATTAGGAGACGGGTGAGGGTAAAGTTTCGGGTGAGTGTCATGGTTAGGTTTCAGGTGAGGGTTAGGGTTAGGGAATGCAGAGGGATTAGAGTACAGGTTAGGGTACCGCTGCGGTTTAGTGTTAGTGTACGTGTGAGGGCACAAGTTAGTCTTTGTTTCCTGGTTAAGATTAGGGCAATGGTGAGGTTAAGGCTTCGGGTGAGGGTCAGGGTTAGGATTCGGGTTAGGGTTAGGGTTAGGGAATGGAGAGGGATTAGGGTACAAGTTAGGGTACGACAATGCTTAAGGGTTAGCATAAGTGTGAGGGCACGAGTTAGTCTTGGTGTCCTGGTTAAGATTAGGGCACGGGTGAGGTTAAGGCTTCGGGTGAGGGTCAGGGTTAGGATTCGGGTTAGAGTTAGGGTTAGGGAATGGAGAGGGATTAGGGTACAGGTTAGGGTACCGCTGCGGTTTAGTGTTAGCGTACGTGTGAGGGCACGAGTTAGTCTTGGTGTCCTGGTTAAGATTAGGGCACGGGTGAGGTTAAGGCTTCGGGTGAGGGTCAGGGTTAGGATTCGGGTTAGGGTTAGGGTTAGGGAATGGAGAGGGATTAGGGTACAGGTTAGGGTACCGCTGCGGTTTAGTGTTAGCGTACGTGTGAGGGCATGAGTTAGTCTTGGTGTCCTGGTTAAGATTAGGGCACGGGTGAGGGTAAGGCTTCTTGTGAGGGTCAGGGATAGGATTCGGGTTAGGGTTAGGGTTAGGGAATGGAGAGGTATTAGGGTACTGGTTAGGGTACGACAATGCCTAAGGGTTAGAGTAAGTGTGAGGGCACGAGTTAGTGTTGGTGTACTGGTTAAGACAAGGGCACCGATGAGGGTAAGGCCTCGGAAAAGGGTCACGTTCAGGGTTTCGCTAAGGGTTAGGGTTAGGGAATGGGGAGGGATTAGGGTACAGGAGAGGGTACGACAATGCTTAAGGGTTAGCGTACGTTTGAGGGCATGAGTTAGTGTTTGTGTACTGGTTAAGATTAGGGCATTGGTTAGGGTAGGGTATCGGAAGTGGGTCAGGTTTAGGGATGGGGTTAGGGTTAGGGTTAAGGAATGGGGAGGGATTAGGTTACAATTTAGGGTACGACAACGCTTAAGGTTTAGCGTACGTGTGAGGGCACGAGTTAGTGTTGATGTCCTGATTAAGATTAGGGCACGGGTGAGGGTAAGGCTTCGGGTGAGGGTCAGGGTTAGGATTCTTGTTAGGGTTAGGGTTAAGTAATGCAGAGGGATTAGGGTACAGCTTAGGGTACGACAGTGCTTAAGGGTTAGCGTTCGTGTGAGGGCAAGTGTTAGTGTTAGTGTCCTGGTTAAGTTTAGGGCACGGGTGAGGGTAAGGCTTCAGGTGAGGGTCAGGGTTAGGATTCGGGTTAGGGTTAGGGTTAGGGAATGGGGAGGGATTAGGGTACAGTTTAGGGTACGACAACGATTAAGGTTTAGCGTACGTGTAAGGGCACGAATTAGTGTTGGTGTCCTGGTTAAGATTAGGGAACGGGTGAGGGTAAGGTTTCGGGTGAGGGTCAGGGATAGAATTCGGGTTAGGGTTAGGGTTAGGGAATGGGGAGTTATTAGGGCACAGTTTAGGGTACCACAACGCTTAAGGTTTAGCATACGTGTGAGGTCACTAGTTAGTGTTAGTGTACTGCTTACGATTAGGGCACAGGTGAGGGTAAGGCCTCGGAAGAGGGTCACGTTAAGGGTTAGGGTTAGGGTTAGGGTTAGGGAATGGGGATTGATTAGGGTACAGGTTAGGGTACGGCAATGGCTTAGGGTTAGCGTACGTTAGAGGGCATGGGTTAGTGTTGATGTACTTGTTAAAATTAGGACACGGGTGAGGGTAAAGTTTCGGGTGAGTGTCATGGTTAGGTTTCAGGTTAGGGTTAGGGTTAGGGAATTGAGAGGGATTAGGGTACAGGTTAGGGTACCGCTGCGGTTTAGTGTTAGCGTACGTGTGAGGGCACGAGTTAGTCTTGGTGTCCTGGTTAAGATTAGGGTATGGGTGAGGGTAAGGTTTCGGGTGAGGGTCAGGGTTAGGATTCGGGTTAGGGTTAGGGTTAGGGAATGGAGAGGGATTAGGGTACAGGTTATGGTATGACAATGCTTAAGTGTTAGCGTAAGTGTGAGGGCACGAGTTAGTCTTGGTGTCCTGGTTAAGATTAGGGCACGGGTGAGGGTAAGGCGTCGGGTGAGGGTCAGGGTTAGGATTCGTGTTAGGGTTAGGGTTAAGGAATGCAGAGGGATTAGGGTACAGCTTAGGGTACGACAGTGCTTAAGGGTTAGCGTTCGTGTGAGGGCAAGGGTTAGTGTTAGTTTCCTGGTTAAGATTAGGGCACGGGTGAGGGTAAGGCTTCAGGTGAGGGTCAGAGTTAGGATTCGGGTTAGGGTTAGGATTAGGGAAAGGGGAGATATTAGGGCACAGTTTAGGGTACCACAACGCTTAAGGTTTAGCGTACGTGTGAGGTCACTAGTTAGTGTTAGTGTACTGCTTACGATTAGGGCACGGGGGAGGGTAAGGCCTCGGAAGATGGTCACGTTAAGGGTTAGGGTTAGGGTGAGGGTTAGGGAATGGGGATTGATTAGCGTACAGGTTAGGGTACGGCAATGGCTTCGGGTTAGCGAACGTTAGAGGGCATGGGTTAGTGTTGATGTACTGGTTAAAATTAGCACACGGGTGATGGTAAAGTTTCGGGTGAGTGTCATGGATAGGTTTCAGGTTAGGGTTAAGGTTAGGGAATGGAGAGGGATTAGGGTACAGGTTAGGGTACCGCTGCGGTTTAGTGGTAGCGTACGTGTGAGGGCACGACTTAGTCTTGGTGTCCTGGTTAAGATTAGGGCACGGGTGAGATTAAGGCTTCGGGTGAGGGTCAGGGATAGGATTCGGGTTAGGGTTAGGGTTAGGGAATGGAGAGGGATTAGGGTACAGGTTAGGGTACCGCTGCAGTGTAGTGTTAGCGTACGTGTGAGGGCACGAGTTAGTCTTGGTGTCCTGGTTAAGATTAGGGCACGGGTGAGGGTAAGGCTTCTTGTGAGGGTCAGGGTTAGGATTCGGGTTAGGGTTAGGGTTAGGGAATGGAGAGGTATTAGGGTACTTGTTAGGGTACGACAATGCCTAAGGGTTACCGTAAGTGTCAGGGCACGAGTTAGTGTTGGTGTACTGGTTAAGACAAGGGCACCGATGAGGGTAAGACCTTGGAAAAGGGTCACGTTCAGGGTTTCGCTTAGGTTTAGGGTTAGGGAATGGGGAGGGATTAGGGTACAGGAGAGGGTACGACAATGCTTAAGGGTTAGCGTACGTTTGAGGGCATGAGTTAGTGCTTGTGTACTGGTTAAGATTAGGGCATTGGTCAGGGTAGGGCATCGGAAGTGGGTCAGGTTTAGGGATGGGGTTAGGGTTAGGGTTAAGGAATGGGGAGGGATTAGGTTACAATTTAGGGTACGACAACGCTTAAGGTTTAGCGTACGTGTGAGGGCACGAGTTAGTGTTGATGTCCTGATTAAGATTAGGGCACGGGTGAGGGTAAGGCTTCGGGTGAGGGTCAGGGATAGGATTCGTGTTAGGGTTAGGGTTAAGGAATGGAGAGGGATTAGGGTACAGCTTAGGGTACGACAGCGCTTAAGGGTTAGCGTTCGTGTGAGGGCAAGGGTTAGTGTTAGTGTCCTGCTTAAGATTAGGGCACGGGCGAGGGTAAGGCTTCGGGTGAGGGTCAGGGTTAGGATTCGTGTTAGGGTTAGGGTTAAGGAATGCAGAGGGATTAGGGTACAGCTTACGGTACGATAGTGCTTAAGGGTTAGCGTTCGTGTGAGAGCAAGTGTTAGGGTTAGTATCCTGGTTCAGATTAGGGCACGGGTGAGGGTAAGGCTTCAGGTGAGGGTCAGGGTTAGGATTCGGGTTAGGGTTAGGGAATGGGGAGGGATTAGGGTACCGTTTAGGGTACGACAACGATTAAGGGTTAGCGTACTTGTGAGGGAACGAGTTAGTGTTGGTGTCCTGGTTAAGATTAGGGCACGGGTGAGGGTAAGGTTTCGGGTGAGGGCCAGGGATAGAATTCGGTTTAGGGTTAGGGTTAGGGAATGGGGAGATATTAGGGCACAGTTTAGGGAACCACAACGCTTAAGGTTTAGCGTACGTGTGAGGTCACTAGTTAGTGTTAGTATACTGCTTACGATTAGGGCACGGGTGATGGTAAGGCCTCGGAAAAGGGTCACGTTAAGGGTTAGGGTTAGGGTTAGGGTTAGGGAATGGGGATTGATTAGGGTACAGATTAGGGTACGGCAATGGCTTAGGGTTAGCGTACGTTAGAGGGTATGGGTTAGTGTTGATGTACTGGTTAAAATTAGGACACGGGTGAGGGTAAAGTTTCGGCTGAGTCTCATGGTTAGTTTTCAGGTTAGGGTTAGGGTTAGGGAATGGAGAGGGATTAGGGTACAGGTTAGGGTACCGCTGCGGTTTAGTGGTAGCGTACGTGTGAGTGCACGACTTAGTCTTGGTGTCCTGGTTAAGATTAGGGCACGGGTGAGATTAAGGCTTCGGGTGAGGGTCAGGGATAGGATTCGGGTTAGGGTTAGGGTTAGGGAATGGAGAGGGATTAGGGTACAGGTTAGGGTACCGCTGCAGTGTAGTGTTAGCGTACGTGTGAGGGCACGAGTTAGTCTTGGTGTCCTGGTTAAGATTAGGGCACGGGTGAGGGTAAGGCTTCTTGTGAGGGTCAGGGTTAGGATTCGGGTTAGGGTTAGGGTTAGGGAATGGAGAGGTATTAGGGTACTTGTTAGGGTACGACAATGCCTAAGGGTTACCGTAAGTGTCAGGGCACGAGTTAGTGTTGGTGTACTGGTTAAGACAAGGGCACCGATGAGGGTAAGACCTTGGAAAAGGGTCACGTTCAGGGTTTCGCTTAGGTTTAGGGTTAGGGAATGGGGAGGGATTAGGGTACAGGAGAGGGTACGACAATGCTTAAGGGTTAGCGTACGTTTGAGGGCATGAGTTAGTGCTTGTGTACTGGTTAAGATTAGGGCATTGGTCAGGGTAGGGCATCGGAAGTGGGTCAGGTTTAGGGATGGGGTTAGGGTTAGGGTTAAGGAATGGGGAGGGATTAGGTTACAATTTAGGGTACGACAACGCTTAAGGTTTAGCGTACGTGTGAGGGCACGAGTTAGTGTTGATGTCCTGATTAAGATTAGGGCACGGGTGAGGGTAAGGCTTCGGGTGAGGGTCAGGGTTAGGATTCGTGTTAGGGTTAGGGTTAAGTAATGCAGAGGGATTAGGGTACAGCTTAGGGTACGACAGTGCTTAAGGGTTAGCGTTCGTGTGAGGGCAAGTGTTAGTGTTAGTGTCCTGGTTAAGATTAGGGCACGGGTGAGGGTAAGGCTTCAGGTGAGGGTCAGGGTTATGATTCGGGTTAGGGTTAGGGTTAGGGAATGGGGAGTGATTAGGGTACAGTTTAGGATACGACAACGATTAAGGTTTAGCGTACGTGTGAGGGCACGAATTAGTGTTGGTGTCCTGGTTAAGATTAGGGCACGGGTGAGGGTAAGGTTTCGGGTGAGGGTCAGGGATAGAATTCGGGTTAGGGTTAGGGTTAGGGAATGGGGAGATATTAGGGCACAGTTTAGGGTACCACAACGCTTAAGGATTAGCATACGTGTGAGGTCACTTGTTAGTGTTAGTGTACTGCTTACGATTAGGGCACGGGTGAGGGTAAGGCCTCGGAAGAGGGTCACGTTAAGGGTTAGGGTTAGGGTTAGGGTTAGGGAATGGGGATTGATTAGGGTACAGGTTAGGGTACAGCAATGGCTTAGGGTTAGCGTACGTTAGAGGGCATGGGTTAGTGTTGATGGACTGGTTAAAATTAGGACACGGGTGAGGGTAAGGCTTCAGGTGAGGGTCAGGGTTAGGATTCGGGTTAGGGTTAGGGTTAGGGAATGGAGAGGGATTAGGGTACAGGTTAAGATACGACAATGCTTAAGGGTTAGCGTAAGTGTGAGGGCACGAGTTAGTGTTGGTGTACTGGTTAAGACAAGGGCACCGATGAGGGTAAGGCCTCGGAAAAGGGTCATGTTCAGAGTTTCGCTTAGGGTTAGGGTTAGGGAATGGGGAGGGATTAGGGTACAGGATAGGGTACGACAATGCTTAAGTGTTAGCGTACTTTTGAGGGCATGAGTTAGAGTTTGTGTACTGGTTAAGATTAGGGCATGGGTTAGGGTAGGGCATCGGAAGTGGGTCAGGTTTAGGGATGGGGTTAGGGTTAGGGTTAAGGAATGGGGAGGGATTAGGGTACAATTTAGGGTACGACAACGCTTAAGGTTTAGCGTTCGTGTGAGGGCAAGGGTTTGTGTTAGTGTCCTGGTTAAGATTAGGGCTCGGGTGAGGGTAAGGCTTCAAGTGAGGGTCAGGGTTAGGATTCGGGTTAGGGTTAGGGTTAGGGAATGGGGAGGGATTAGGGTACAGTTTAGGGTACGACAACGATTAAGGGTTACCGTACGTGTGAGGGCACAAGTTAGTGTTGGTGTCCTGGTTAAGATTAGGGCACAGGTGAGGGTAAGGTTTCGGGTGAGGGTCAGGGATAGAATTCGGGTTAGGGTTAGATTTAGGGAATGGGGAGATATTAGGGCACAGATTAGGGTACCACAACGCTTAAGGTTTAGCATACGTGTGAGGTCACTAGTTAGTGTTAGTGTACTGCTTACGATTAGGGCACGGGTGAGGGTAAGACCTCGGAAGAGGGTCACGTTAAGGGTTAGGGTTAGGGTTAGGGTTAGGGAATGGGGATTGATTAGGGTACAGGTTAGGGTACGGCAATGGCTTAGGGTTAGCGTACGTTAGAGGGCATGGGTTAGTGTTGATGTACTGGTTAAAATTAGGACACGGGTGAGGGTAAAAGTTCGGGTGAGTGTCATGGTTAGGTTTCAGGTTAGGGTTAGGGTTAGGGAATGGAGAGGGATTAGGGTACAGCTTAGGGTACCGCTGTGGTTTAGTGTTAGCGTACGTTTGAGGGCACGAGTTAGTATTGGTGTCCTGGTTAAGATTAGGGCACGGGTGAGGGTAAGGTTTCAGGTGAGGGTCAGGGTTAGGATTCGGGTTAGGGTTAGGGTTAGGGAATGGAGAGGGATTAGGGTACAGGTTAAGATACGACAATGCTTAAGGTTTAGCGTAAGTGTGAGGGCACGAGTTAGTGTTGGTGTAATGGTTAAGACAAGGGCACCGATGAGGGTAAGGCCTCGGAAAAGGGTCACGTTCAGGGTTTCGTGTAGGGTTAGGGTTAGGGAATGGGGAGGGATTAGGGTACAGGATAGGGTACGACAATGCTTAAGGGTTAGCGTACTTTTGAGGGCATGAGTTAGTGTTTGTGTACTGGTTAAGATTAGGGCATTGGTTAGGGTAGGGCATCGGAAATGGGTCAGGTTTAGGGATGGGGCTAGGGTTAGGGTTAAGTAATGGGGAGGGATTAGGGTACAATTTACGGTACAACAACGCTTAAGGTTTAGCGTACGTGTGAGGGCACGAGTTAGTGTTGGTGTCCTGGTTAAGATAAGGGCACGGGTGAGGGTAAGGCTTCGGGTGAGGGTCAGGGTTAGGATTCGTGTTAGGGTTAGGGTTAAGGAATGCAGAGGGATTAGGGTACAGCTTAGGGTACTACAGTGCTTAAGGGTTAGCGTTCGTGTGAGGGCAAGGGTTAGTGTTCGTGTCCTGGTTAAGATTAGGGCACGGGTGAGGGTAAGGCTTCAGGTGAGGGTCAGGGTTAGGATTCGGGTTAGGGTTAGGGTTAGGGAAAGGGGAGATATTAGGGCACAGTTTAGGGTACCACAATGTTTAAGGTTTAGCGTACGTGTGAGGTCACTAGTTAGTGCTAGTGTACTGCTTACGATTAGGGCACGGGGGGGGTTAAGGCCTCGGAAGAGGGTTACCTTAAGGGTTAGGGTTAGGGTTAGGGTTAGGGAATGGGGATTGATTAGGGTACAGGTTAGGGTACGGCAATGGCTTAGGGTTAGCGTTCGGTAGAGGGCATGGGTTAGTGTTGATGTACTGGTTAAAATTAGGACACGGGTGATGGTAAAGTTTCGGGTGAGTGTCATGGTTACGTTTCAGGTTAGGGTTAAGGTTAGGGAATGGAGAGGGATTAGGGTACAGGTTAGGGTACCGCTGCGGTTTACTGTTAGCGTACGTGTGAGTGCACGAGTTAGTGTTGGTGTCCTGGTTAAGATTACGGCACTTGTGAGGGTAAGGCTTCGGGTGAGGGTCAGGGTTAGGATTCGTGTTAGGGTTCAGGTTAAGGAATGCAGAGGGATTAGGGTACAGCTTAGGGTACGACAGTGCTTAAGGGTTAGCGTTCGTGTGATGGCAAGGGTTAGTGTTAGTGTCCTGGTTAAGATTAGGGCACGGGTGAGGGTAAGGTTTCGGGTGAGGGTCAGGGTTAGGATTCGGGATAGGGTTAGGGTTAGGGAATGGAGAGGGATTAGGGTACTGGTTAGGGTACGACAATGCCTAAGGGTTAGCGTAAGTGTGAGGGCACGAGTTAGTGTTGGTGTACTGGTTAAGGCAAGGGCACCGATGAGGGTAAGGCCTCGGAAAAGGGTCACGTTCAGGGTTTCGCTTAGGGTTAGGGTTAGGGAATGGGGAGGGATTAGGGTACAGGATAGGGTATGACAAAGCTTAAGGGTTAGCATACGTTTGAGGGCATGAGTTAGTGTTTGTGTACTGGTAAAGATTAGGGCATTGGTTAGGGTAGGGCATCGGAAGTGGGTCAGGTTTAGGGATGGGGTTAGGGTTAGGGTTAAGGAATGGGGAGGGATTAGGTTACAATTTAGGGTACGACAACGCTTAAGGTTTAGCGTACGTGTGAGGGCACGAGTTAGTGTTGGTGTCCTGGTTAAGATTAGGGCACGGGTGAGGGTAAGGCTTCGGGTGAGGGTCAGGGTTAGGATTCGTGTTAGGGTTAGGGTTAAGGAATGCAGAGGGATTAGGGTACAGCTTAGGGTACGACAGCGCTTAAGGGTTAGCGTTCGTGTGAGGGCAAGGGTTAGTGTTAGTGTCCTTGTTAAGATTAGGGCACGGGTGAGGGTAAGGCTTCGGGTGAGGGTCAGGGTTAGGATTCGTGTTAGGGTTAGGGTTAAGGAATGCAGAGGGATTAGGGTACAGCTTACGGTACGATAGTGCTTAAGGGTTAGCGTTCGTGTGAGAGCAAGGGTTAGTGTTAGTGTCCTGGTTCAGATTAGGGCACGGGTGAGGGTAAGGCTTAAGGTGAGGGTCAGGGTTAGTATTCGGGTTAGGGTTAGGGAATGGGGAGGGATTAGGGTACAGTTTAGGGTACGACAACGATTAAGGGTTAGCGTACTTGTGAGGGAACGAGTTAGTTTTGGTGTCCTGGTTAAGATTAGGGCACGGGTGAGGGTAAGGTTTCGGGTGAGGGCCAGGGATAGAATTCGGGTTAGGGTTAGGGTTAGGGAATGGGGAGATATTAGGGCACAGTTTAGGGTACCACAACGCTTAAGGTTTAGCATACGTGTGAGGTCACTAGTTAGTGTTAGTGTACTGCTTACGATTAGGGCACGGGTGAGGGTAAGGCCTCGGAAGAGGGTCACCTTAAGGGTTAGGGTTAGAGGTAGGGTTAGGGAATGGGGATTGATTAGGGTACAGGTTAGGGTACGGCAATGGCTTAGGGTTAGCGTACGTTAGAGGGCATGGGTTAGTGTTGATGTACTGGTTAAAATTAGGACACGGGTGATGGTAAAGTTTCGGGTGAGTGTCATGGTTAGGTTTCAGGTTAGGGTTAGGGTTAGGAAATGGAGAGGGATTAGGGTACAGGTTAGGGTACCGCTGCGGTTTACTGTTAGCGTACGTGTGAGTGCACAAGTTAGTGTTGGTGTCCTGGTTAAGATTAGGGCACTTGTGAGGGTAAGGCCTCGGGTGAGGGTCAGGGTTAGGATTCGTGTTAGGGTTAGTGTTAAGAAATGCAGAGGGATTAGGGTACAGCTTAGGGTACGACAGTGCTTAAGGGTTAGCGTTCGTGTGAGGGCAAGGGTTAGTGTTAGTGTCTTGGTTAAGATTAGGGCACGGGTGAGGGTAAGGCTTCAGGTGAGGGTCAGGGTTAGGATTCGGGTTAGGGTTAGGGTTAGGGAATGGGGAGGGATTAGGGTACAGTTTAGGGTACGACAACGATTAAGGGTTAGCGTACGTGTGAGGGCACGAGTTAGTGTTGGTGTCCTGGTTAAGTTTAGGGCACGGGTGCGGGTAAGGTTTCGGGTGATGGTCAGGGATAGAATTCGGGTTAGGGTTAGATTTAGGGAATGGGGAGATATTAGGGCACAGTTTAGGGTACCACAACGCTTAAGGTTTAGCGTACGTGTGAGGTCACTAGTTAGTGTTAGTGTACTGCTTACGGTTAGGGCACGGGTGAGGGTAAGGCCTCGGAAGAGGGTCACGTTAAGGGTTAGGGTTAGGGTTAGGGTTAGGGAATGGGGATTGATTAGGGTACAGGTTAGGGTAAGGCAATGGCTTAGGGTTAGCGTACGTTAGAGGGCATGGGTTAGTGTTGATGTACTGGTTAAAATTAGGACACGGTTGAGGGTAAAGGTTCGGGTGAGTGTCATGGTTAGGTTTCAGGTTAGGGTTAGGGTTAGGGAATGGAGAGGGATTAGGGTACAGGTTAGGGTACCGCTGTGGTTTAGTGTTAGCGTACGTGTGAGGGCACGAGTTAGTCTTGGTGTCCTGGTTAAGATTAGGGCACGGGTGAGGGTAAGGTTTCGGGTGAGGGTCAGGGTTAGGATTCGGGTTAGGGTTAGGGTTAGGGAATGGAGAGGGATTAGGGTACAGGTTAGGGTACGACAATGCTTAAGGGTTAGCGTAAGTGTGAGGGCACGAGTTAGTGTTGGTGTACTGGTTAAGACAACGGCACCGATGAGGGTAAGGCCTCGGAAAAGGGTCACGTTCAGGGTTTCGCTTAGGGTTAGGGTTAGGGAATGGGGAGGGATTAGGGTACAGGATAGGGTACGACAAAGCTTAAGGGTTAGCATACGTTTGAGGGCATGAGTTAGTGTTTGTGTACTGGTTAAGATTAGGGCATTGGTTAGGGTAGGGCATCGGAAGTGGGTCAGGTTTAGGGATGGGGTTAGGGTTAGGGTTAAGGAATGGGGAGGGATTAGGTTACAATTTAGGGTACGACAACGCTTAAGGTTTAGCGTACGTGTGAGGGCACGAGTTAGTGTTGGTGTCCTGGTTAAGATTAGGGCACGGGTGTGGGTAAGGCTTCGGGTGAGGGTCAGGGTTAGGATTCGTGTTAGGTTTAGGGTTAAGGAATGCAGAGGGATTAGGGTACAGCTTAGGGTACGACAGCGCTTAAGGGTTAGCGTTCGTGTGAGGGCAAGGGTTAGTGTTAGTGTCCTGGTTAACATTAGGGCACGGGTGAGGGTAAGGCTTCGGGTGAGGGTCAGGGTTAGGATTGGTGTTAGGGTTAGGGTTAAGGAATGCAGAGGGATTAGGGTACAGCTTACGGTACGATAGTGCTTAAGGGTTAGCGTTCGTGTGAGAGCAAGAGTTAGTGTTAGTGTCCTGGTTCAGATTAGGGCACGGTTGAGGGTAAGGCTTCAGGTGAGGGTCAGGGTTAGGATTCGGGTTAGGGTTAGGGAATGGGGAGGGATTAGGGTACAGTTTAGGGTACGACAACGATTAAGGGTTAGCGTACTTGTGAGGGAACGAGTTAGTGTTGGTGTCCTGGTTAAGATTAGGGCACGGGTGAGGGTAAGGTTTCGGGTGAGGGCCAGGGATAGAATTCGGGTTAGGGTTAGGGTTAGGGAATGGGGAGATATTAGGGCACAGTTTAGGGTACCACAACGCTTAAGGTTTAGCGTACGTGTGAGGTCACTAGTTAGTGTTAGTGTACTGCTTACGATTAGGGCACGGGTGAGGGTAAGGCCTCGGAAGAGGGTCACGTTAAGGGTTAGGGTTAGGGTTAGGGTTAGGGAATGGGGATTGATTAGGGTACAGATTAGGGTACGGCAATGGCTTAGGGTTAGCGTACGTTAGAGGGTATGGGTTAGTGTTGATGTACTGGTTAAAATTAGGACACGGGTGAGGGTAAAGTTTCGGCTGAGTCTCATGGTTAGGTTTCAGGTTAGGGTTAGGGTTAGGGAATGGAGAGGGATTAGGGTACAGGTTAGGGTACCGCTGCGGTTTAGTGTTAGCGTACGTGTGAGGGCACGAGTTAGTCTTGGTGTCCTGGTTAAGATTAGGGCACGGGTGAGGGTAAGGTTTCGGGTGAGGGTCAGGGTTAGGATTCGAGTTAGGGTTAGGGTTACGGAATGGAGAGGGATTAGGGTACAGTTTAGGGTACGACAATGCTTAAGGTTTAGCGTAAGTGGGAGGGCACGAATTAGTGTTGGTGTACTGGTTAAGATAAGGGCACCGATGAGGGTAAGGCCTCGGAAAAGGGTCACGTTCAGGGTTTCGCTTAGGGTTAGGGTTAGGGAATGGGGAGGGATTAGGGTACAGGATAGGGTACGACAATGCTTATGTGTTAGCGTAATTTTGAGGGCATGAGTTAGAGTTTGTGTACTGGTTAAAATTAGGGCATTGGTTAGGGTAGCGCATCGGAAGTGGGTCAGGTTTAGGGATGGGGTTAGGGTTAGGGTTAAGGAATGGGGAGGGATTAGGGTACAATTTAGGGTACGACAACGCTTAAGGTTTAGCGTTCGTGTGAGGGCAAGGGTTAGTGTTAGTGTCGTGGTTAAGATTAGGGCACGGGTGAGGGTAAGGCTTCGGGTGAGGGTCAGGGTTAGGATTCGTGTTAGGGTTAGGGTTAAGGAATGCAGAGGGATTAGGGTACAGCTTACGGTACGATAGTGCTTAAGGGTTAGCGTTCGTGTGAGAGCAAGGGTTAGTGTTAGTGTCCTGGTTAAGATTAGGGCACGGGTGAGGGTAAGGCTTCAGGTGAGGGTCAGGGTTAGGATTGGGGTTAGGGTTAGGGTTAGGGAATGGGGATTGATTAGGGTACAGGTTAGGGTACGGCAATGACTTAGGGTTAGCGTACGTTAGAGGGCAGGGGTTAGTGTTGATGTACTGGTTAAAATTAGGACACGGGTGAGGGTAAAGTTTCGGGTGAGTGTCATGGTTAGGTTTCAGGTTAGGGTTAGGGTTAGGGAATGGAGAGGGATTAGGGTACAGGTTAGGGTACCGCTGCGGTTTAGTGTTAGCGTACGTGTGAGGGCACGAGTTAGTCTTGGTGTCCTGGTTAAGATTAGGGCACGGGTGAGGGTAAGGCTTCTTGTGAGGGTCAGGGTTAGGATTCGGGTTAGGGTTAGGGTTAGGGAATGGAGAGGGATTAGGGTACTGTTTAGGGTACGACAATTCCTAAGGGTTAGCGTAAGTGTGAGGGCACGAGTTAGTGTTGGTGTACTGGTTAAGACAAGGGCACCGATGAGGGTAAGGCCTCGGAAAAGGGTCACATTCAGGGTTTCGCTTAGGGTTAGGGTTAGGGAATGGGGAGGGATTAGGGTACAGGATAGGGTACGACAATGCTTAAGGTTTAGACTACGTTTGAGGGCATAAGTTAGTGTTTGTGTACTGGTTAAGATTAGGGCATTGGTTAGGGTAGGGCATCGGAAGTGGGCCAGGTTTAGGGATGGGGTTAGGGTTAGGGTTAAGGAATGGGGAGGGATTAGAGTACAATTTAGGGTACGACAACGCTTAAGGTTTAGCGTACATGTGAGGGCACAAGTTAGTGTTGGTGTCCTGGTTAAGATTAGGGCACGGGTGAGGGTAAGGCTTCAAGTGAGGGTCAGGGTTAGGATTCCGGTTAGGGTTAGGGTTAGGGAATGGGGAGGGATTAGGGTACAGTTTAGGGTACGAAAACGATTAAGGGTTAGCGTACGTGTGAGGGCACGATTTAGTGTTGGTGTCCTGGTTAAGATTAGGGCACGGGTGAGGGTAAGGTTTCGGGTGAGGGTCAGGGATAGAATTCGGGTTAGGGTTAAATTTAGGGAATGGGGAGATATTAGGGCACAGTTTAGGGTACCACAACGCTTAAGGTTTAGCATACGTGTGAGGTCACTAGTTAGTGTTAGTGTACTGCTTACGATTAGGGCACGGGAGAGGGTAAGGCCTCGGAAGAGGGTCACGTTAAGGGTGAGGGTTAGGGTTAGGGTTAGGGAATGGGGATTGATTAGGGTACAGGTTAGGGTACGGCAATGGCTTAGGGTTAGCGTACGTTAGAGGGCATGGGTTAGTGTTGATGTACTGGTTAAAATTAGGACACGGGTGAGGGTAAAGTTTCGGGGGAGTGTCATGGTTAGGTTTCAGGTTAGGGTTAGGGTTAGGGAATGGAGAAGGATTAGGGTACAGTTTAGGGTACCGCTGCGGTTTAGTGTTAGCGTACGTGTGAGGGCACGAGTTAGTCTTGGTGTCCTGGTTAAGATTAGGGCACGGGTGAGGGTAAGGTTTCGGGTGAGGGTCAGGGTTTGGATTCGGGTTAGGGTTAGGGTTAGGGAATGGGGAGGGATTAGGGTACAGTTTAGGGTACGACAACGATTAAGGGTTAGCGTACGTGTGAGGGCACGAGTTAGTGTTGGTGTCCTGGTTAAGATTAGGGCACGGGTGAGGGTAAGGTTTCGGGTGATGGTCAGCGATAGAATTCGGGTTAGGGTTAGATTTAGGGAATGGGGAGATATTAGGGCACAGTTTAGTGTACCACAACGCTTAAGGTTTAGCATACGTGTGAGGTCACAAGTTAGTTTTAGTGTACTGCTTACGATTAGGGCACGGGTGAGGGTAAGGCCTCGGAAGAGGGTCACGTTAAGGGTTAGGGTTAGGGTTAGGGTTAGGGAATGGGGATTGATTAGGGTACAGGTTAGGGTACGGCAATGGCTCAGGGTTAGCGTACATTAGAGGGCATGGGTTAGTGTTGATGTACTGGTTAAAATTAGGACACGGGTGAGGGTAAAGTTTCGGGTGAGTGTCATGGTTAGGTTTCAGGTTAGGGTTAGGGTTAGGGAATGGAGAGGGATTAGGGTACAGGTTAGGGTACCGCTGCGGTTTAGTGTTAGCGTACGTGTGAGGGCACGAGTTAGTCTTGGTGTCCTGGTTAAGATTAGGGCACGGGTGAGGGTAAGGCTTCTTGTGAGGTTTAGGGTTAGGATTCGGGTTAGGGTTAGGGTTAGGGAATGGAGAGGGATTAGGGTACTGTTTAGGGTACGACAATTCCTAAGGGTTAGCGTAAGTGTGAGGGCACGAGCTAGTGTTCGTGTACTGGTTAAGACAAGGGCACCGATGAGGGTAAGGCCTCGGAAAAGGGTCACGTTCAGGGTTTCGCTTAGGGTTAGGGTTAGGGAATGGGGAAGGATTAGGGTACAGGATAGGGTACGACAATGCTTAAGGTTTAGACTACGTTTGAGGGCATAAGTTAGTGTTTGTGTAATGGTTATGATTAGGGCATTGGTTAGTTTAGGGCATCGGAAGTGGGTCAGGTTTAGGGATGGGGTTAGGGTTAGGGTTAAGGAATGGGGAGGGATTAGAGTACAATTTAGGGTACGACAACTGTTAAGGTTTAGCGTACATGTGAGGGCACAAGTTAGTGTTTGTGTCCTGGTTAAGATTAGGGCACGGGTGAGGGTAAGGCTTCGGGTGAGGGTCAGGGTTAGGATTCGTGTTAGGGTTAAGGTTAAGGAATTCAGAGGGATTAGGCTACTGCTTAGGGTACGACAGTGTTTAAGGGTTAGCGTTCGTGTGAGGGCAAGGGTTAGTGTTAGTGTCCTGGTTAAGATTAGGGCACGGGTGAGGGTAAGGCTTCAGGTGAGGGTCAGGGTTAGGATTCGGGTTAGGGTTAGGGAATGGGGAGGGATTAGGGTACAGGATAGGGTACGACAATGCTTAAGGTTTAGACTACGTTTGAGGGCATAAGTTAGTGTTTGTGTACTGGTTAAGATTAGGGCATTGGTTAGGGTAGGGCATCGGAAGTGGGCCAGGTTTAGGGATGGGGTTAGGGTTAGGGTTAAGGAATGGGGAGGGATTAGAGTACAATTTAGGGTACGACAACGCTTAAGGTTTAGCGTACATGTGAGGGCACAAGTTAGTGTTGGTGTCCTGGTTAAGATTAGGGCACGGGTGAGGGTAAGGCTTCAAGTGAGGGTCAGGGTTAGGATTCCGGTTAGGGTTAGGGTTAGGGAATGGGGAGGGATTAGGGTACAGTTTAGGGTACGAAAACGATTAAGGGTTAGCGTACGTGTGAGGGCACGATTTAGTGTTGGTGTCCTGGTTAAGATTAGGGCACGGGTGAGGGTAAGGTTTCGGGTGAGGGTCAGGGATAGAATTCGGGTTAGGGTTAAATTTAGGGAATGGGGAGATATTAGGGCACAGTTTAGGGTACCACAACGCTTAAGGTTTAGCATACGTGTGAGGTCACTAGTTAGTGTTAGTGTACTGCTTACGATTAGGGCACGGGAGAGGGTAAGGCCTCGGAAGAGGGTCACGTTAAGGGTGAGGGTTAGGGTTAGGGTTAGGGAATGGGGATTGATTAGGGTACAGGTTAGGGTACGGCAATGGCTTAGGGTTAGCGTACGTTAGAGGGCATGGGTTAGTGTTGATGTACTGGTTAAAATTAGGACACGGGTGAGGGTAAAGTTTCGGGGGAGTGTCATGGTTAGGTTTCAGGTTAGGGTTAGGGTTAGGGAATGGAGAAGGATTAGGGTACAGTTTAGGGTACCGCTGCGGTTTAGTGTTAGCGTACGTGTGAGGGCACGAGTTAGTCTTGGTGTCCTGGTTAAGATTAGGGCACGGGTGAGGGTAAGGTTTCGGGTGAGGGTCAGGGTTTGGATTCGGGTTAGGGTTAGGGTTAGGGAATGGGGAGGGATTAGGGTACAGTTTAGGGTACGACAACGATTAAGGGTTAGCGTACGTGTGAGGGCACGAGTTAGTGTTGGTGTCCTGGTTAAGATTAGGGCACGGGTGAGGGTAAGGTTTCGGGTGATGGTCAGCGATAGAATTCGGGTTAGGGTTAGATTTAGGGAATGGGGAGATATTAGGGCACAGTTTAGTGTACCACAACGCTTAAGGTTTAGCATACGTGTGAGGTCACAAGTTAGTTTTAGTGTACTGCTTACGATTAGGGCACGGGTGAGGGTAAGGCCTCGGAAGAGGGTCACGTTAAGGGTTAGGGTTAGGGTTAGGGTTAGGGAATGGGGATTGATTAGGGTACAGGTTAGGGTACGGCAATGGCTCAGGGTTAGCGTACATTAGAGGGCATGGGTTAGTGTTGATGTACTGGTTAAAATTAGGACACGGGTGAGGGTAAAGTTTCGGGTGAGTGTCATGGTTAGGTTTCAGGTTAGGGTTAGGGTTAGGGAATGGAGAGGGATTAGGGTACAGGTTAGGGTACCGCTGCGGTTTAGTGTTAGCGTACGTGTGAGGGCACGAGTTAGTCTTGGTGTCCTGGTTAAGATTAGGGCACGGGTGAGGGTAAGGCTTCTTGTGAGGTTTAGGGTTAGGATTCGGGTTAGGGTTAGGGTTAGGGAATGGAGAGGGATTAGGGTACTGTTTAGGGTACGACAATTCCTAAGGGTTAGCGTAAGTGTGAGGGCACGAGCTAGTGTTCGTGTACTGGTTAAGACAAGGGCACCGATGAGGGTAAGGCCTCGGAAAAGGGTCACGTTCAGGGTTTCGCTTAGGGTTAGGGTTAGGGAATGGGGAAGGATTAGGGTACAGGATAGGGTACGACAATGCTTAAGGTTTAGACTACGTTTGAGGGCATAAGTTAGTGTTTGTGTAATGGTTATGATTAGGGCATTGGTTAGTTTAGGGCATCGGAAGTGGGTCAGGTTTAGGGATGGGGTTAGGGTTAGGGTTAAGGAATGGGGAGGGATTAGAGTACAATTTAGGGTACGACAACTGTTAAGGTTTAGCGTACATGTGAGGGCACAAGTTAGTGTTTGTGTCCTGGTTAAGATTAGGGCACGGGTGAGGGTAAGGCTTCGGGTGAGGGTCAGGGTTAGGATTCGTGTTAGGGTTAAGGTTAAGGAATTCAGAGGGATTAGGCTACTGCTTAGGGTACGACAGTGTTTAAGGGTTAGCGTTCGTGTGAGGGCAAGGGTTAGTGTTAGTGTCCTGGTTAAGATTAGGGCACGGGTGAGGGTAAGGCTTCAGGTGAGGGTCAGGGTTAGGATTCGGGTTAGGGTTAGGGAATGGGGAGGGATTAGGGTACAGTTTAGGGTACGACAACGATTAAGGGTTAGCGTACTTGTGAGGGAACGAGTTAGTGTTGGTGTCCTGGTTAAGATTAGGGCACGGGTGAGGGTAAGGTTTCGGGTGAGGGCCAGGGATAGAATTCGGGTTAGGGTTAGGGTTAGGGAATGGGGAGATATTAGGGCACAGTTTAGGGTACCACAACGCTTAAGGTTCAGCGTACGTGTGAGGTCACTAGTTAGTGTTAGTGTACTGCTTACGATTAGGGCACGGGTGAGGGTAAGGCCTCGGAAGAGGGTCACGTTAAGGGTTAGGGTTAGGGTTAGGGAATGGGGATTGATTAGGGTACAGATTAGGGTACGGCAATGGCTTAGGGTTAGCGTACGTTAGAGGGTATGGGTTAGTGTTGATGTACTGGTTAAAATTAGGACACGGGTGAGGGTAAAGTTTCGGCTGATTCTCATGGTTAGGGTTCATGTTAGGGTTAGGGTTAGGGAATGGAGAGGGATTAGGGTACAGGTTAGGGTACCGCTGCGGTTTAGTGTTAGCGTACGTGTGAGGGCACGAGTTAGTCTTGGTTTCCTGGTTAAGATTAAGGCACGGGTGAGGGTAAGGTTTCGGGTGAGGGTCAGGGATAGGATTCGGGTTAGGGTTAGGGTTAGGGAATGGAGAGGGATTAGGGTACAGTTTAGGGTACGACAATGCTTAAGGGTTAGCGTAAGTGTGAGGGCACGAATTAGTGTTGGTGTACTGGTTAAGACAAGGGCACCGATGAGGGTAAGGACTCGGAAAAGGGTCACGTTCAGGGTTTCGCTTAGGGTTAGGGTTAGGGAATGGGGAGGGATTAGGGTACAGGATAGGGTACGACAATGCTTAAGTGTTAGCGTACTTTTGAGGGCATGAGTTAGAGTTTGTGTACTGGTTAAGATTAGGGCATTGGTTAGGGTAGGGCATCGGAAGTGGGTCAGGTTTAGGGATGGGGTTAGGGATAGGTTTAAGGAATGGGGAGGGATTAGGGTACAATTTAGGGTACGACAACGCTTAAGGTTTAGCGTTCGTGTGAGGGCAAGGGTTTGTGTTAGTGTCCTGGTTAAGATTAGGGCACGGGTGAGGGTAAGGCTTCAAGTGAGGGTCAGCGTTAGGATTAGGGTTAGGGTTAGGGTTAGGGAATGGGGAGGGATTAGGGTACAGTTTAGGGTACGACAACGATTAAGGGTTAGCGTACGTGTGAGGGCACGAGTTAGTGTTGGTGTCCTGGTTAAGATTAGGGCACGGGTGAGGGTAAGGTTTCGGGTGAGGGTCAGGGATAGAATTCGGGTTAGGGTTAGATTTAGGGAATGGGGAGATATTAGGGCACAGTTTAGGGTACCACAACGCTTAAGGTTTAGCATACGTGTGAGGTCACTAGTTAGTGTTAGTGTACTGCTTACGATTAGGGCACGGGTGAGGGTAAGGCCTCGGAAGAGGGTCACGTTAAGGGTTAGTGTTAGGGTTAGGGTTAGGGAATGGGGATTGATTAGGGTACAGGTTAGGGTACGGCAATGGCTTAGGGTTAGCGTACGTTAGAGGGCATGGGTTAGTGTTGATGTACTGGTTAAAATTAGGACACGGGTGAGGGTAAAGTTTCGGGTGAGTGTCATGGTTAGGTTTCAGGTTAGGGTTAGGGTTAGGGAATGGAGAGGGATTAGGGTACAGGTTAGGGTACCGCTGCGGTTTAGTGTTAGCGTACGTGTGAGGGCACGAGTTAGTCTTGGTGTCCTGGTTAAGATTAGGGCACGGGTGAGGGTAAGGCTTCGGGTGAGTGTCAGGGTTAGGATTCGGGTTAGGGTTAGGGTTAGGGAATGGAGAGGGATTAGGGTACAGGATAAGATACGACAATGCTTAAGGGTTAGCGTAAGTGTGAGGGCACGAGTTAGTGTTGGTGTACTGGTTAAGACAAGGGCACCGATGAGGGTAAGGCCTCGGAAAAGGGTCACGTTCAGGGTTTCGCTTAGGGTTAGGGTTAGGGAATGGGGAAGGATTAGGGTACAGGATAGGGTACGACAATGCTTAAGGTTTAGACTACGTTTGAGGGCATGAGTTAGTGTTTGTGTACTGGTTAAGATTAGGGCATTGGTTAGGGTAGGGCATCGGAAGTGGGTCAGGTTTAGGGATGGGGTTAGGGTTAGGGTTAAGGAATGGGGAGGGATTAAGGTACAATTTAGGGTACGACAACGCTTAAGGTTTAGCGTACGTGTGTGGGCACGAGTTAGTGTTGGTGTCCTGGTTAAGATTAGGGCACGGGTGAGGGTAAGGCTTCGGGTGAGGGTCAGGGTTAGGATTCGTGATAGGGTTAGGGTTAAGGAATGCAGAGGGATTAGGGTACAGCTTAGGGTACGACAGTGCTTAAGGGTTAGCGTTCGTGTGAGGGCAAGGGTTAGTGTTAGTGTCCTGTTTAAGATTAGGGCACGGGTGAGGGTAAGGTTTCGGGTCAGGGTCACGGATAGAATTCGGGTTTGGGTTAGGGTTAGGGAATGGGGAGATATTAGGGCACAGTTTAGGGTACCACAACTCTTAAGGTTTAGCATACGTGTGAGGTCACTAGTTAGTGTTAGTGTACTGCTTACGATTAGGGCACGGGTGAGGGTAAGGCATCGGAAGAGGGTCACGTTAAGGGTTAGGTTTAGGGTTAGGGTTAGGGAATGGGGATTGATTAGGGTACAGGTTAGGGTACGGCAATGGCTTAGGGTTAGCGTACGTTAGAGGGCAGGGGTTAGTGTTGATGTACTGGTTAAAATTAGGACACGGGTGAGGGTAAAGTTTCGGGTGAGTGTCATGGTTAGGTTTCAGGTTAGGGTTAGGGTTAGGGAATGGAGAGGGATTAGGGTACAGGTTAGGGTACCGCTGCGGTTTAGTGTTAGCGTACGTGTGAGGGCACGAGTTAGTCTTGGTGTCCTGGTTAAGATTAGGGCACGGGTGAGGGTAAGGCTTCTTGTGAGGGTCAGGGTTAGGATTCGGGTTAGGGTTAGGGTTAGGGAATGGAGAGGGATTAGGGTACTGTTTAGGGTACGACAATTCCTAAGGGTTAGCGTAAGTGTGAGGGCACGAGTTAGTGTTGGTGTACTGGTTAAGACAAGGGCACCGATGAGGGTAAGGCCTCGGAAAAGGGTCACATTCAGGGTTTCGCTTAGGGTTAGGGTTAGGGAATGGGGAGGGATTAGGGTACAGGATAGGGTACGACAATGCTTAAGGTTTAGACTACGTTTGAGGGCATAAGTTAGTGTTTGTGTACTGGTTAAGATTAGGGCATTGGTTAGGGTAGGGCATCGGAAGTGGGCCAGGTTTAGGGATGGGGTTAGGGTTAGGGTTAAGGAATGGGGAGGGATTAGAGTACAATTTAGGGTACGACAACGCTTAAGGTTTAGCGTACATGTGAGGGCACAAGTTAGTGTTGGTGTCCTGGTTAAGATTAGGGCACGGGTGAGGGTAAGGCTTCAAGTGAGGGTCAGGGTTAGGATTCCGGTTAGGGTTAGGGTTAGGGAATGGGGAGGGATTAGGGTACAGTTTAGGGTACGAAAACGATTAAGGGTTAGCGTACGTGTGAGGGCACGATTTAGTGTTGGTGTCCTGGTTAAGATTAGGGCACGGGTGAGGGTAAGGTTTCGGGTGAGGGTCAGGGATAGAATTCGGGTTAGGGTTAAATTTAGGGAATGGGGAGATATTAGGGCACAGTTTAGGGTACCACAACGCTTAAGGTTTAGCATACGTGTGAGGTCACTAGTTAGTGTTAGTGTACTGCTTACGATTAGGGCACGGGAGAGGGTAAGGCCTCGGAAGAGGGTCACGTTAAGGGTTAGGGTTAGGGTTAGGGTTAGGGAATGGGGATTGATTAGGGTACAGGTTAGGGTACGGCAATGGCTTAGGGTTAGCGTACGTTAGAGGGCATGGGTTAGTGTTGATGTACTGGTTAAAATTAGGACACGGGTGAGGGTAAAGTTTCGGGTGAGTGTCATGGTTAGGTTTCAGGTTAGGGTTAGGGTTAGGGAATGGAGAGGGATTAGGGTACAGGTTAGGGTACCGCTGTGGTTTAGTGTTAGCGTACGTGTGAGGGCACGAGTTAGTCTTGGTGTCCTGGTTAAGATTAGGGCACGGGTGAGGGTAAGGTTTCGGGTGAGGGTCAGGGTTAGAATTCGGGTTAGGGTTAGGGTTAGGGAATGGAGAGGGATTAGGGTACAGGTTAGGGTACGTCAATGCTTAAGGGTTAGCGTAAGTGTGAGGGCACGATTTAGTGTTGGTGTACAGGTTAAGACAAGGGCACCGATGAGGGTAAGGCCTCGGAAAAGGGTCACGTTCAGGGTTTCGCTTAGGGTTAGGGTTAGGGAATGGGGAGGGATTAGGGTACAGGATAGGGTACGACAATGCTTAAGGGTTAGCAGACTTTTGAGGGCATGAGTTAGTGTTTGTGTACTGGTTAAGATTAGGGCATTGGTTAGGGTAGGGCATCGGAAATGGGTCAGGTTTAGGGATGGGGTTAGGGTTAGGGTTAAGGAATGGGGAGGGATTAGGGTACAATTTAGGGTTCGACAACGCTTAAGGTTTAGCGTACGTGTGAGGGCACGAGTTAGTGTTTGTGTCCTGGTTAAGATTAGGGCACGGGTGAGGGTAAGGCTTCGGGTGAGGGTCAGGGTTAGGATTCGTGTTAGGGTTAGGGTTAAGGAATGCAGAGGGATTAGGGTACAGCTTAGGGTACGACAGTGCTTAAAGGTTAGATTTCGTGTGAGGGCAAGGGTTAGTGTTGGTGTCCTGGTTAAGATTAGGGCACGGGTGAGGGTAAGGTTTCGGGTGAGGGTCAGGGATAGAATTCGGGTTAGCGTTAGGGTTAGGGAATGGGGAGGGATTAGGGTACAGGATAGGGTACGACAATGCTTAAGGTTTAGACTACGTTTGAGGGCATAAGTTAGTGTTTGTGTACTGGTTAAGATTAGGGCATTGGTTAGGGTAGGGCATCGGAAGTGGGTCAGGTTTAGGGATGGGGTTAGGGTTAGGGTTAAGGAATGGGGAGGGATTAGAGTACAATTTAGGGTACGACAACGCTTAAGGTTTAGCGTACATGTGAGGGCACAAGTTAGTGTTGGTGTCCTGGTTAAGATTAGGGCACGGGTGAGGGTAAGGCTTCAAGTGAGGGTCAGGGTTAGGATTCGGGTTAGGGTTAGGGTTAGGGAATGGGGAGGGATTAGGGTACAGTTTAGGGTACGAAAACGATTAAGGGTTAGCGTACGTGTGAGGGCACGAGTTAGGGTTGGTGTCCTGGTTAAGATTAGGGCACGGGTGAGGGTAAGGTTTCGGGTGATGGTCAGAGATAGAATTCGGGTTAGGGTTAGATTTAGGGAATGGGGTGATATTAGGGCACAGTTTAGGGTACCACAACGCTTAAGGTTTAGCATACGTGTGAGGTCACTAGTTAGTGTTAGTGTACTGCTTACGATTAGGGCACGGGTGAGGGTAAGGCCTCGGAACAGGGTCACGTTAAGGGTTAGGGTTATGGGTAGGGTTAGGGAATGGGGATTGATTAGGGTACAGGTTAGGGTACGGCAATGGCTTAGGGTTAGCGTACGTTAGAGGGCATGGGTTAGTGTTGATGTACTGGTTAAAATTAGGACACGGGTGAGGGTAAAGGTTCGGGTGAGTGTCATGGTTAGGTTTCAGGTTAGGGTTAGGGTTAGGGAATGGAGAGGGATTAGGGTACAGGTTAGGGTACCGCTGTGGTTTAGTTTTAGCGTACGTGTGAGGGCACGAGTTAGTCTTGGTGTCCTGGTTAAGATTAGGGCACGGGTGAGGGTAAGGTTTCGGGTGAGGGTCACGGTTAGGATTCGGGTTAGGGTTAGGGTTAGGGAATGGAGAGGGATTAGGGTACAGGTTAGGGTACGACAATGCTTAAGGGTTAGCGTAAGTGTGAGGGCACGAGTTAGTGTTGGTGTACTGGTTAAGACAAGGGCACCGATGAGGGTAAGGCCTCGGAAAAGGGTCACGTTCAGGGTTTCGCTTAGGGTTAGGGTTACAGAATGGGGAGGGATTAGGGTACAGGATAGGGTACGAAAATGCTTAAGGGTTAGCAGACTTTTGAGGGCATGAGTTAGTGTTTGTGTACTGGTTAAGATTAGGGCATTGGTTAGGGTAGGGCATCGGAAATGGTTCAGGTTTAGGGATGGGGTTAGGGTTAGGGTTAAGGAATGGGGAGGGATTAGGGTACAATTTAGGATACGACAACGCTTAAGGTTTAGCGTACGTGTGAGGGCACGAGTTAGTGTTGGTGTCCTGGTTAAGATTAGGGCACGGGTGAGGGTAAGGCTTCGGGTGAGGGTCAGGGTTAGGATTCGTGTTAGGGTTAGGGTTAAGGAATGCAGAGGGATTAGGGTACAGCTTAGGGTACGACAGTGTTTAAAGGTTAGATTTCGTGTGAGGGCAAGGGTTAGTGTTAGTGTCCTGGTTAAGATTAGGGCACGGGTGAGGGTAAGGTTTCGGGTGAGGGTCAGGGATAGAATTCGGGTTAGCGTTAGGGTTAGGGAATGGGGAGATATTATGGCACAGTTTAGGGTACCACACCTCTTAAGGTTTAGCATACGTGTGAGGTCACTAGTTAGTGTTAGTGTACTGCTTAAGATTAGGGCACGGGTGAGGGTAAGGCCTCGGAAGAGGGTCACGTTAAGGGTTAGGGTTACGGTTAGGGTTAGGGAATGGGGATTGATTAGGGTACAGGTTAGGGTACGGCATAGGCTTAGGGTTAGCGTACGTTAGAGGCCATGGGTTAGTGTTGATGTACTGGTTAAAATTAGGACACGGGTGAGGGTAAAGTTTCGGGTGAGTGTCATGGTTAGGTTTCAGATTAGGGTTAGGGTTAGGGAATGGAGAGGGATTAGGGTACAGGTTAGGGTACCGCTGTGGTTTAGTGTTACCGTACGTGTGAGGGCACGAGTTAGTCTTGGTGTCCTGGTTAAGATTAGGGCACGGGTGAGGGTAAGGTTTCGGGTGAGGGTCAGGGTTAGGATTCGGGTTAGGGTTAGGGTTAGGGAATGGAGAGGGATTAGGGTACAGGTTTAGATACGACAATGCTTAAGGGTTAGCGTAAGTGTGAGGGCACGAGTTAGTGTTGGTGTACTGGTTAAGACAAGGGCACCGATGAGGGTAAGGCCTCGGAAAAGGGTCACGTTCAGGGTTTCGCTTAGGGTTAGGGTTAGGGAATGGGGAGGGATTAGGGTACAGGATAGGGTACGACAATGCTTAAGGGTTAGCGTACTTTTGAGGGCATGAGTTAGTGTTTGTTTACTGGTTAAGATTAGGGCATTGGTTAGGGTAGGGCATCGGAAATGGGTCAGGTTTAGGGATGGGGTTAGGGTTAGGGTTAAGTAATGGGGAGGGATTAGGGTACAATTGACGGTACAACAACGCTTAAGGTTTAGCGTACATGTGAGGGCACGAGTTAGTGTTGGTGTCCTGGTTAAGATTAGGGCACGGGTGAGGGTAAGGCTTCGGGTGAGGGTCAGGGTTAGGATTCGTGTTAGGGTTAGGGTTAAGGAATGCAGAGGGATTAGGGTACAGCTTAGGGTACGACAGTGCTTAAGGGTTAGCGTTCGTGTGAGGGCAAGGGTTAGTGTTCGTGTCCTGGTTAAGATTAGGGCACGGGTGAGGGTAAGGCTTCAGGTGAGGGTCTGGGTTAGGATTTGGGTTAGGGTTAGGGTTAGGGAAAGGGGAGATATTAGGGCACAGTTTAGGGTACCACAACGTTTAAGGTTTAGCGTACGTGTGAGGTCACTAGTTAGTGTTAGTGTACTGCTTACGATTAGGGCACGGGGGAGGGTAAGGCCTCGGAAGAGGGTCACGTTAAGGGTTAGGGTTAGGGTTAGGGTTAGGGAATGGGGATTGATTAGGGTACAGGTTAGGGTACGGCAATGGCTTAGGGTTAGCGTACGTTAGAGGGCATGGGTTAGTGTTGATGTACTGGTTAAAATTAGGACACGGGTGATGGTAAAGTTTCGGGTGAGTGTCATGGTTAGGTTTCAGGTTAGGGTTAGGGTTAGGGAATGGAGAGGGATTAGGGTACAGGTTAGGGTACTGCTGCGGTTTACTGTTAGCGTACTTGTGAGGGCACGAGTTAGTGTTGATGTCCTGCTTAAGATTAGGGCACTTGTGAGGGTAAGGCTTCGGGTGAGGGTCAGTGTTAGGATTCGTGTTAGGGTTAGGGTTAAGCAATGCAGAGGGATTAGGGTACAGCTTAGGGTACGACAGTGCTTAAGGGTTAGCTTTCGTGTGAGGGCAAGGGTTAGTGTTAGTGTCCTGGTTAAGATTAGGGCACGGGTGAGTGTAAGGCTTCAGGTGAGGGTCAGGGTTAGGATTCGGGTTAGGGTTAGGGTTATGGAATGGGGAGGGATTAGGGTACAGTTTAGGGTACGACAACGATTAAGGGTTAGCGTACGTGTGAGGGCACGAGTTAGTGTTGGTGTCCTGGTTAAGATTAGGGCACGGGTGAGGGTAAGGTTTCGGGTGAGGGTCAGGGTTAGGATTCGGGTTAGGGTTAGGGTTAGGGAATGGAGAGGGATTAGGGTACAGGTTTAGATACGACAATGCTTAAGGGTTAGCGTAAGTGTGAGGGCACGAGTTAGTGTTGGTGTACTGGTTAAGACAAGGGCACCGATGAGGGTAAGGCCTCGGAAAAGGGTCACGTTCAGGGTTTCGCTTAGGGTTAGGGTTAGGGAATGGGGAGGGATTAGGGTACAGGATAGGGTACGACAATGCTTAAGGGTTAGCGTACTTTTGAGGGCATGAGTTAGTGTTTGTGTACTGGTTAAGATTAGGACATTGGTTAGGGTAGGGCATCGGAAATGGGTCAGGTTTAGGGATGGGGTTAGGGTTAGGGTTAAGTAATGGGGAGGGATTAGGGTACAATTGACGGTACAACAACGCTTAAGGTTTAGCGTACGTGTGAGGGCACGAGTTAGTGTTGGTGTCCTGGTTAAGGTTAGGGCACGGGTGAGGGTAAGGCTTCGGGTGAGGGTCAGGTTTAGGATTCGTGATAGGGTTAGGGTTAAGGAATGCAGAGGGATTAGGGTACAGCTTAGGGTACGACAGTGCTTAAGGGTTAGCGTTCGTGTGAGGGCAAGGGTTAGTGTTGGTGTCCTGGTTAAGATTAGGGCACGGGTGAGGGTAAGGCTTCAAGTGAGGGTCAGGGTTAGGATTCGGGTTAGGGTTAGTGTTAGGGAATGGGGAGGGATTAGGGTACAGTTTAGGGTACGAAAACGATTAAGGGTTAGCGTACGTGTGAGGGCACGAGTTAGTGTTGGTGTCCTGGTTAAGATTAGGGCACGGGTGAGGGTAAGGTTTCGGGTGAGGGTCAGGGATAGAATTCGGGTTAGGGTTAGATTTAGGGAATGGGGAGATATTAGGGCACAGTTTAGGGTACCACAACGCTTAAGGTTTAGCATACGTGTGAGGTCACTAGTTAGTGTTAGTGTACTGCTTACGATTAGGGTACGGGGGAGGGTAAGGCCTCAGAAGTGGGTCACGTTAAGGGTTAGGGTTAGGGTTAGGGTTAGGGAATGGGGATTGATTAGGGTACAGGTTAGGGTACAGCAATGGCTTAGGGTTAGCGTACGTTAGAGGGCATGGGTTAGTGTTGATGTACTGGTTAAAATTAGGACACGGGTGATGGTAAAGTTTCGGGTGAGTGTCATGGTTAGGTTTCAGGTTAGGGTTAGGGTTAGGGAATGGAGAGGGATTAGAGTACAGGTTAGGGTACCGCTGCGGTTTACTGTTAGCGTACGTGTGAGGGCACGAGTTAGTGTTGGTGTCCTGGTTAAGATTAGGGCACTTGTGAGGGTAGGGCTTCGGGTGAGGGTCAGGGTTAGAATTCGGGTTAGGGTTAGGGTTAAGGAATGCAGAGGGATTAGGGTACAGCTTAGGGTACGACAGTGCTTAAGGGTTAGCGTTCGTGTGAGGGCAAGGGTTAGTATTACTGTCCTGGTTAAGATTAGGGCACGGGTGAGGGTAAGGCTTCAGGTGAGGGTCAGGGTTACGATTCAGGTTAGGGTTAGGGTTAGGGAATGGGGAGGGATTAGGGTACAGTTTAGGGTACGACAACGATTAATTGTTAGCGTACGTGTGAGGGCACGAGTTAGTGTTGGTGTCCTGGTTAAGATTAGGGCACGGGTGAGGGTAAGGTTTCGCGTTATGGTCAGGGATAGAATTCGGGTTAGGGTTAGATTTAGGGAATGGGGAGATATTAGGGCACAGTTTATGGTACCACAGCGCTTAAGGTTTAGCATACGTGTGAGGTCACTAGTTAGTGTTAGTGTACTGCTTATGATTAGGGCACGGGTGAGGGTAAGGCATCAGAAAAGGGTCATGTTCAGGGTTTCGCTTAGGGTTAGGGTTAGGGAATGGGGAGGGATTAGGGTACAGGATAGGGTACGACAATGCTTAAGGGTTAGCGGACTTTTGAGGGCATGAGTTAGAGTTTGTGTACTGGTTAAGATTAGGGCATTGGTTAGGGTAGGGCATCGGAAGTGGGTCAGGTTTAGGGATGGGGTTAGGGTTAGGGTTAAGGAATGGGGAGGGATTAGGGTACAATTTAGTGTACGACAACGCTTAAGGTTTAGCGTACGTGTGTGGGCACGAGTTGGTGTTGGTGTCCTGGTTAAGATTATGGCACGGGTGAGGGTAAGGCTTCGGGTGAGGGTCAGGGTTAGGATTCGTGTTAGGGTTAGGGTTAAGGAATGCAGAGGGATTAGGGTACAGCTTAGGGTACGACAGTGCTCAAGGGTTAGCGTTCGCGTGAGGGCAAGGGTTAGTGTTAGTTTCCTGTTTAAGATTAGGGCACGGGTGAGGGTAAGGTTTCGGGTGAGGGTCAGGGATAGAATTCGGGTTAGGGTTAGGGTTAGGGAATGGGGAGATATTAGGGCACAGTTTAGGGTACCACAACTCTTAAGGTTTAGCATACGTGTGAGGACACTAGTTAGTGTTAGTGTACTGCTTATGATTAGGGCACGGGTGAGGGTAAGGCATCGGAAGAGGGTCACGTTAAGGGTTAGGGTTAGGGTTAGGGTTAGGGAATGGGGATTGATTAGGGTACAGGTTAGGGTACGGCAATGGCTTAGGGTTAGCGTACGTTAGAGGGCATGGGTTAGTGTTGATGTACTGGTTAAAATTAAGACACGGGTGAGGGTAAAGTTTCGGGTGAGTGTCATGGTTAGGTTTCAGGTTAGGGTTAGGGTTAGGGAATGGAGAGGGATTAGGGTACAGGTTACGGTACCGCTGCGGTTTAGTGTTAGCGTACGTGTGAGGGCACGAGTTAGTCTTGGTGTCCTGGTTAAGATTAGGGCACGGGTGAGGGCAAGGCTTCTTGTGAGGGTCAGGGTTAGGATTCGGGTTACGGTTAGGGTTAGGGAATGGAGAGGGATTAGGGTATTGTTTAGGGTATGACAATTCCTAAGGGTTAGCATAATTGTGAGGGCACGAGTTAGTGTTGGTGTACTGGTTAAGACAAGGGCACCGATGAGGGCAAGGCCTCGGAAAAGGGTCACGTTCAGCGTTTCGCTTAGGGTTAGGGTTAGGGAATGGGGAGTGATTAGGGTACAGGATAGGGTACGACAATGCTTAAGGTTTAGACTACGTTTGAGGGCATAAGTTAGTGTTTGTTTACTGGTTAAGATTAGGGCATTGGTTAGGGTAGGGCATCGGAAGTGGGTCAGGTTTAGGGATGGGGTTAGGGTTAGGGTTAAGGAATGGGGAGGGATTAGGGTACAATTTAGGGTACGACAACGCTTAAGGTTTAGCGTACGTGTGAGGGCACGAGTTAGTGTTGGTGTCCTGGTTAAGATTAGGGCACGGGTGAGGGTAAGGCTTCGGGTGAGGGTCAGGGTTAGGATTCGTGTTAGGGTTAGGGTTAAGGAATGCAGAGGGATTAGGGTACAGCTTAGGGTACGACAGTGCTTAAAGGTTAGCGTTCGTGTGAGGGCAAGGGTTAGTGTTAGTGTCCTGGTTAAGATTAGGGCACGGGTGAGGGTAAGGTTTCGGGTGAGGGTCAGGGATAGAATTCGGGTTAGCGTTAGGGTTAGGGAATGGCGAGATATTAGGGCACAGTTTAGGGTACCACAACCCTTAAGATTTAGCATACGTGTGAGGTCACTAGTTAGTGTTAGTGTACTGCTTAAGATTAGGGCACGGGTGAGGGTAAGGTCTCGGAAGAGGGTCACGTTAAGGGTTAGGGTTACGGTTAGGGTTAGGAAATGGGGATTGATTAGGATACAGGTTAGGGTACGGCAATGGCTTAGGGTTAGCGTACGTTAGAGGGCATGGGTTAGTGTTGATGTACTGGTTAAAATTAGGACACGGGTGAGGGTAAAGTTTCGGGTGAGTGTCATGGTTAGGTTTCAGGTTAGGGTTAGTGTTAGGGAATGGAGAGTGATTAGGGTACAGGTTAGGGTACCGCTGCGGTTTAGTGTTAGCGTACGTGTGAGGGCACGAGTTAGTCTTGGTGTCCTGGTTAAGATTAGGGCACGGGTGAGGGTAAGGCTTCGGGTGACGGTCAGGGTTAGAATTCGGGTTAGGGTTAGGGTTAGGGAATGGAGAGGGATTAGGGTACAGGGTAGGGTACCGCTGCTGTTTAGTGTTAGCGTACGTGTGAGGGCACGAGTTAGTCTTGGTGTCCTGGTTAAGATTAGGGCACGGGTGAGGGTAAGGCTTCGGGTGACGGTCAGGGTTAGGATTCGGGTTAGGGTTAGGGTTAGGGAATGGAGAGGGATTAGGGTACTGGTTAGGGTACGACAATGCCTAAAAGTTAGCGTAAGTGTGAGGGCACGAGTTAGTGTTGGTGTACTGGTTAAGACAAGGGCACCGATGAGGGTAAGGCCTCAGAAAATGGTCACGTTCAGGGTTTCGCTTAGGGTTAGGGTTAGGGAATGGGGAGGGATTAGGGTACAGGATAGGGTACGACAATGCTTAAGGGTTAGCGTACTTTTGAGGGCATGAGTTAGTGTTTGTGTACTGGTTAAGATTAGGGCATTGGTTAGGGTAGGGCATCGGAAATGGGTCAGGTTTAGGGATAGGGTTAGGGTTAGGGTTAAGGAATGGGGAGGGATTAGGGTACAATTTAGGGTACGACAACGCTTAAGGTTTAGCGTACGTGTGAGGGCACGAGTTAGTGTTGGTGTCCTGGTTAAGATTAGGGCACGGGTGAGTGTAAGGCTTCGGGTGAGGGTCAGGGTTAGGATTCGTGTTAGGGTTAGGGTTAAGGAATGCAGAGGGATTAGGGTACAGCTTAGGGTACGACAGTGCTCAAGGGTTAGCGTTCACGTGAGGGCAAGGGTTAGTGTTAGTTTCCTGTTTAAGATTAGGGCACGGGTGAGGGTAAGGTTTCGGGTGAGGGTCAGGGATAGAATTCGGGTTAGGGTTAGGGTTAGGGAATGGGGAGATATTAGGGCACAGTTTAGGGTACCACAACTCTTAAGGTTTAGCATACGTGTGAGGACACTAGTTAGTGTTAGTGTTCTGCTTACGATTAGGGCCCGGGTGAGGGTAAGGCATCGGAAGAGGGTCACGTTAAGGGTTAGGGTTAGGGTTAGGGTTAGGGAATAGGGATTGATTAGGGTACAGGTTAGGGTACGGCAATGGCTTATGGTTAGCGTACGTTAGAGGGCATGGGTTAGTGTTGATGTACTGGTTAAAATTAAGACACGGGTGAGGGTAAAGTTTCGGGTGAGTGTCATGGTTAGGTTTCAGGTTAGGGTTAGGGTTAGGGAATGGAGAGGGATTAGGGTACAGGTTAGGGTACCGCTGCGGTTTAGTGTTAGCGTACGTGTGAGGGCACGAGTTAGTCTTGGTGTCCTGGTTAAGATTAGGGCACGAGTGAGGGTAAGGCTTCTTGTGAGGGTCAGGGTTAGGATTCGGGTTAGGGTTAGGGTTAGGGAATGGAGAGGGATTAGGGTATTGTTTAGGGTACGACAATTCCTAAGGGTTAGCGTAAGTGTGAGGGCACGAGTTAGTGTTGGTGTACTGGTTAAGACAAGGGCACCGATGAGGGTAAGGCCTCGGAAAAGGGTCACGTTCAGGGTTTCGCTTAGGGTTAGGGTTAGGGCATGGGGAGGGATTAGGGTACAGGATAGGGTACGACAATGCTTAAGGTTTAGACTACGTTTGAGGGCATAAGTTAGTGTTTGTTTACTGGTTAAGATTAGGGCATTGGTTAGGGTAGGGCATCGGAAGTGGGTCAGGTTTAGGGATGGGGTTAGGGTTAGGGTTAAGGAATGGGGAGGGGTTAGATTACAATTTAGGGTACGACAACGATTAAGGTTTAGCGTACGTGTGAGGGAACGAGTTAGTGTTGGTGTCCTGGTTAAGATTAGGGCACGGGTGAGGGTAAGGCTTCGGGTGAGGGTCAGGGTTAGGATTCGTGTTAGGGTTAGGGTTAAGGAATGCAGAGGGATTAGGGTACAGCTTAGGGTACGATAGTGCTTAAGGGTTAGCGTTCGTGTGAGGGCAAGGGTTAGTGTTAGTGTCCTGGTTAAGATTAGGGCACGGGTGAGGGTAAGGCTTCAGGTGAAGGTCACGGTTAGGATTCGGGTTAGGGTTAGGATTAGGGAATGGGGAGATATTAGGCCACAGTTTAGGGTACCACAACGCTTAAGGTTTAGCGTACCTGTGAGGTCACTAGTTAGTGTTAGTGTACTGTTTACGATTAGGGCACGGGTGAGGGTAAGGCCTCGGAAGAGGGTCACGTTAAGGGTTAGGGTTAGGTTTAGGGTTAGGGAATGGGGATTGATTAGGGTACAGGTTAGGGTACGGCAATGGCTTAGGGTTAGCGTACGTTAGAGGGCATGGGTTAGTGTTGATATACTGGTTAAAATTAGGACACGGGTGAGGGTAAAGTTTCGGGTGAGTGTCATGGTTAGGTTTCAGGTTAGGGTTAGGGTTAGGGAATGGAGAGGGATTAGGGTACAGGTTAGGGTACCGCTGTGGTTTAGTGTTAGCGTACGTTTGAGGGCACAAGTTAGTCTTGGTGTCCTGGTTAAGATTAGGGCACGGGTGACGGTAAGGTTTCGGGTGAGGGTCAGGGTTAGGATTCGGGTTAGGGTTAGGGTTAGGGAATGGAGAGGGATTAGGGTACAGGTTAGGGTACCGCTGCGGTTTAGTGTTAGCGTACGTGTGAGGGCACGAGTTAGTCTTGGTGTCCTGGTTAAGATTAGGGCACGGGTGAGGGTAAGGTTTCGGGTGAGGGTCAGGGTTAGGATTCGGGTTAGGGTTAGGGTTAGGGAATGGAGAGGGATTAGGGTACAGGTTAGGGTACGACAATGCTTAAGGGTTAGCGTAAGTGTGAGGGCACGAGTTAGTGTTGGTGTACTGGTTAAGACAAGGGCACCGATGAGGATAAGGCCTCGGAAAAGGGTCACGTTCAGGGTTTCGATTAGGGGTAGGGTTAGGGAATGGGGAGGGATTAGGGTACAGGATAGGGTACGACAACGCTTAAGGCTTAGCGTACTTTTGAGGGCATGAGTTAGAGTTTGTGTACTGGTTAAGATTAGGGCATTGGTTAGGGTAGGGCATCGGAAGTGGGTCAGGTTTAGGGATGGGGTTAGGGTTAGGGTTAAGTAATGGGGAGGGAATAGGGTACAATTTAGGGTACGACAACGCTTAAGGTTTAGCGTACGTGTGAGGGCACGAGTTAGTGTTGGTGTCCTGGTTAAGATTAGGGCACGGGTGAGGGTAAGGCTTCGGGTGAGGGTCAGGGTTAGGATTCGTGTTAGGGTTAGGGTTAAGGAATGCAGAGGGATTAGGGTACAGCTTAGGGTACGACAGTGCTTAAAGGTTAGCGTTCGTGTGAGGGCAAGGGTTAGTGTTAGTGTCCTGGTTAAGATTAGGGCACGGGTGAGGGTAAGGTTTCGGGTGAGGGTCAGGGATAGAATTCGGGTTAGCGTTAGGGTTAGGGAATGGCGAGATATTAGGGCACAGTTTAGGGTACCACAACCCTTAAGATTTAGCATACGTGTGAGGTCACTAGTTAGTGTTAGTGTACTGCTTAAGATTAGGGCACGGGTGAGGGTAAGGCCTCGGAAGAGGGTCACGTTAAGGGTTAGGGTTACGGTTAGGGTTAGGAAATGGGGATTGATTAGGATACAGGTTAGGGTACGGCAATGGCTTAGGGTTAGCGTACGTTAGAGGGCATGGGTTAGTGTTGATGTACTGGTTAAAATTAGGACACGGGTGAGGGTAAAGTTTCGGGTGAGTGTCATGGTTAGGTTTCAGGTTAGGGTTAGGGTTAGGGAATGGAGAGGGATTAGGGTACAGGTTAGGGTACCGCTGCGGTTTAGTGTTAGCGTACGTGTGAGGGCACGAGTTAGTCTTGGTGTCCTGGTTAAGATTAGGGCACGGGTGAGGGTAAGGCTTCGGGTGACGGTCAGGGTTAGGATTCGGGTTAGGGTTAGGGTTAGGGAATGGAGAGGGATTAGGGTACAGGTTAGGGTACCGCTGCTGTTTAGTGTTAGCGTACGTGTGAGGGCACGAGTTAGTCTTGGTGTCCTGGTTAAGATTAGGGCACGGGTGAGGGTAAGGCTTCGGGTGACGGTCAGGGTTAGGATTCGGGTTAGGGTTAGGGAATGGAGAGGGATTAGGGTACAGGTTAAGGTACGACAATGCTTAAGAGTTAGCGTAAGTGTGAGGGCACGAGTTAGTGTTGGTGTACTGGTTAAGACATGGGCACCGATGAGGGTAAGGCCTCGGAGAAGGGTCACGTTCAGGGTTTCGCTTAGGGTTAGGGTTAGGGAATGGGGAGGGATTAGGGTACAGGATAGGGTACGACAATGCTTAAGGGTTAGCGTACTTTTGAGGGCATGAGTTAGTGTTTGTGTACTGGTTAAGATTAGGGCATTGGTTAGGGTAGGGCATCGGAAATGGGTCAGGTTTAGGGATGGGGTTAGGGTTAGGGTTAAGGAATGGGGAGGGATTAGGGTACAATTTAGGGTACGACAACGCTTAAGGTTTAGCGTACGTGTGAGGGCACGAGTTAGTGTTGGTGTCCTGGTTAAGATTAGGGCACGGGTGAGGGTAAGGCTTCGGGTGAGGGTCAGGGTTAGGATTCGTGTTAGGGTTAGGGTTAAGGAATGCAGAGGGATTAGGGTACAGCTTAGGGTACGACAGTGCTTAAGGGTTAGCGTTCGTGTGAGGGCAAGGTTTAGTGTTAGTGTCCTGGTTAAGATTAGGGCACGGGTGAGGGTAAGGCTTCAGGTGAGGGTCAGGGTTAGGATTCGGGTTAGGGTTAGGGTTAGGGAATGGGGAGGGATTGGGTACAGTTTAGGGTACGACAACGATTAAGGGTTAGCGTACGTGTGAGGGCATGAGTTAGTGTTGGTGTCCTGGTTAAGATTAGGGCACGGGTGAGGGTAAGGTTTCGTTTGAGGGTCAGGGATAGAATTCGGGTTAGGGTTAGATTTAGGGAATGGGGAGATATTAGGACACAGTTTAGGGTACCACAACGCTTAAGGTTTAGCATACGTGTGAGGTCACTAGTTAGTGTTAGTGTACTGCTTACGATTAGGGCACGGGTGAGGGTAAGGCTTCGGAAGAGGGTCACGTTAAGGGTTAGGGTTAGGGTTAGGGTTAGGGAATGGGGATTGATTAGGGTACAGGTTAGGGTACGGCAATGGCTTAGGGTTAGCGTACGTTAGAGGGCATGGGTTAGTGTTGATGTACTGGTTAAAATTAGGACACGGGTGAGGGTAAAGTTTCGGGTGAGTGTCATGGTTAGGTTTCAGGTTAGGGTTAGGGTTAGGGAATGGAGAGGGATTAGGGTACAGGTTAGGGTACCGCTGCGGTTTAGTGTTAGCGTACGTGTGAGGGCACGAGTTAGTCTTGGTGTCCTGGTTAAGATTAGGGCACGGGTGAGGGTAAGGTTTCGGGTCAGGGTCAGGGTTAGGATTCGGGTTAGGGTTAGGGTTAGGTAATGGAGAGGGATTAGGGTACAGGTTAGGGTATGACAATGCTTAAGGGTTAGCGTAAGTGTGAGGGCACGAGTTAGTGTTCGTGTACTGGTTAAGAAAAGGGCACCGATTAGGGTAAGGCCTCGGAAAAGGGTCACTTTCACGGTTTTGCTTAGGGTTAGTGTTAGGGAATGGGGAGGGATTAGGATACAGGATAGGGTACGACAATGCTTAAGGGTTAGCGTACGTTTGAGGGCACGAGTTAGTGTTGGTGTCCTGGTTAAGATTAGGGCACGGGTGAGGGTAAGGCTTCGGGTGAGGGTCAGGGTTAGGATTCGTGTTAGGGTTAGAGTTAAGGAATGCAGAGGGATTAGGGTACAGCTTAGGGTACAACAGTGCTTAAGGGTTAGCGTTCGTGCGAGGGCAAGGGTTAGTTTTAGTGTCCTGGTTAAGATTAGGGAACGGGTGAGGGTAATTCTTCAGGTGAGGGTCAGGGTTAGGATTCGGGTTAGGGTTAGGGTTAGGGAATGGGGAGATATTAAGGCACAGTTTAGAGTACCACAACGCTTAAAGTTTAGCGTACGTGTGAGGTCACTAGTTAGTGTTAGTGTACTGCTTACGATTAGGGCACGGGGGAGGGTAAGGTTTCGGGTAAGGGTCAGGGATAGAATTCGGGTTAGGGTTAGGGTTAGGGCATGGGGAGATATTAGGGCACAGTATAGGGTACCACAACGCTTAAGGTTTAGCGTACGTGTGAGGTCACTAGTTAGTGTTAGTGTACTGCTCACGATTAGGGCACGGGTGAGGGTAAGGCCTCGGAAGAGGGTCACGTTAAGGGTTAGGGTTAGGGTTAGGTTTAGGGAATGGGGATTGATTAGGGTACAGGTTAGTGTACGGCAATGGCTTAGGGTTAGCGTACATTAGAGGGCATGGGGTAGTGTTGATGTACTGCTTAAAATTAGGACAGGGGTGAGGGTAAAGTTTCTGGTGAGTGTCATGGTTAGGTTTCAGGTTAGGGTTAGGATTAGGGAATGGAGAGGGATTAGGGTACAGGTTAGGGTACCGCTGCGGTTTAGTGTTAGCGTACGTGTGAGCGCACGAGTTAGTCTTGGTGTCCTGGTTAAGATTAGGGCACGGGTGAGGGTAAGGCTTCGGGTGAGGGTCAGGGTCAGGATTCTGGTTAGGGTTAGGGTTAGGGAATGGAGAGGGATTAGGGTACAGGTTAGGGTACGACAATGCTTAAGGGTTAGTGTAAGTGTGAGGGCACAAGTTTGTGTTGGTGTACTGGTTAAGACAAGGGCACCGATGAGGGCAAGGCCTCGGAAAAGGGTCACATTCAGGGTTTCGCTTATGGTTAGGGTTAGGGAATGGGGAGGGATTAGGGTAGAGGATAGGGTACGACAATGCTTAAGGGTTAACGTACGTTTGAGGGCATGAGTTAGTGTTTGTGTACTGGTTAAGATTAGGGCATTGGTTAGGGTAGGGCATCGGACGTGGGTCAGGTTTAGGGATGGGTTTAGGGTTAGGGTTAAGGAATGGGGAGGGATTAGGGTACAATTTAGGGTACGACAACGCTTAAGGTTTAGCGTACGTGTGAGGGCACGAGTTAGTGTTGGTGTCCTGGTTAAGATTAGGGCACGGGTGAGGGTAAGGCTTCGGGTGAGGGTCAGGGTTAGGATTCGTGTTAGGGTTAGGGCTAAGAAATGCAGAGGGATTAGGGTACAGTTTAGGGTACGACAACGATTAAGGGTTAGCGTACGTGTGAGGGCACGAGTTCGTGTTGGTGTCCTGGTTAAGATTAGGGCACGGGTGAGGGTAAGGTTTCGGGTGAGGGTCAGGGATAGAATTCGGGTTAGGGTTAGGGTTAGGGAATGGGGAGATATTAGGGGATAGTTTAGGGTACTACAACGATTAATGTTTAGCATACGTGTGAGGTCACTAGTTAGTGTTAGTGTACTGCTTACGATTAGGGCACGGGTGAGGGTAAGGCTTCGGAAGAGGGTCATGTTAAGGGTTAGGGTTAGGGTTAGGGTTAGGGAATGGGGATTGATTAGGGTACAGGTTAGGGTACGGCAATGGCTTAGGGTTAGCGTACGTTAGAGGGCATGGTTTAGTGTTGATGTACTGGTTAAAATTAGGACATGGGTGAGGGTAAAGTTTTGGGTGAGTGTCATGGTTAGGTTTCAGGTTAGGGTTAGGGTTAGGGACTGGAGAGGGATTAGGGTACAGGTTAGGGTACTGCTGCGGTTTAGTGTTAGCGTACGTGTGAGGGCACGAGTTAGTCTTGTTGACCTGGTTAAGATTAGGGCACGGGTGAGGGTAAGGCTTCGGGTGAGGGTCAGGGTTAGGATTCGGGTTAGGGTTAGAGTTAGGGAATGGAGAGGGATTAGGGTACTGGTTAGGGTACGACAATGCTTAAGGGTTAGCGTAAGTGTGAGGGCACGAGTTAGTGTTGGTGTACTGGTTACAACAAGGGCACCAATGAGGGTAAGGCCTCGGAAAAAGGTCACGTTCAGGGTTTCGCTTACGGTTAGGGTTAGGGAATGAGGAGGGATTAGGGTACAGGATAGGGTACGACAATGCTTAAGGGTTAGCGTACGTTTGAGGGCATGTGTTAGTGTTTGTGTACAGGTTAAGATTAGGGCATTGGTTAGGGTAGGGCATCGGAAGTGGGTCAGGTTTAGGGATGGGGTTAGGGTTAGGGTTAAGGAATGGGGAGGGATTAGGGTACAATTTAGGGTACGACAACGCTTAAAGTTTAGCGTACGTGTGAGGGCACGAGTTAGTGTTGGTGTCCTGGTTAAGTTTAGAGCACGGGTGAGGGTAAGGCTTCAGGTGAGGGTCAGGGTTAGGATTCGGGTTAGGGTTAGGGTTAGGGAATGGGGAGGGATTAGGGTACAGTTTAGGGTACGACAATGATTAAGGGTTAGCCTACGTGTGACGGCACGAGTTAGTGTTGGTGTCCTGGTTAAGATTAGGGCACGGGTGAGGGTAAGGTTTTGGGTGAGGGTCAGGGATAGAATTCGGCTTAGGGTTAGGGTTAGGGAATGGGGAGATATTAGGGCACAGTTTAGGGTACCACAACGCTTAAGTTTTAGCATACGTGTGAGGTCACTAGTTAGTGTTACTGTACTGCTTACGATTAGGGCACGGGTGAGGGTAAGGCCTCGGAAGAGGGTCATGTTAAGTGTTAGGGTTAGGGTTAGGGTTAGGGAATGGGGATTGATTAGGGAACAGGTTAGGGTACGACAATGCTTAAGGGTTTGCGTAAGTGTGAGGGCACGAGTTAGTGTTGGTGTACTGGTTAAGACAAGGGCACCGATGAGGGTAAGGCCTCGGAAAAGGGTCACGTTCAGGGTTTCGCTTAGGGTTAGGGTTAGGGAATGGGGAGGGATTAGGGTACAGGATAGCGTACGACAATGCTTAAGGGTTAGCGTACGTGTGAGGGCATGAGTTAGTGTTTGTGTACTGGTTAAGATTAGGGCATTGGTTAGGGTAGGGCATCGGAAGTGGGTCAGGTTTAGGGATGGGGTTAGGGTTAGGGTTAAGGAATGGGGAGGGATTAGGGTACAATTTAGGGTACGACAACGCTTAAGGTTTAGCGTACGTGTGTGGGCACGAGTTAGTGTTGGTGTCCTGGTTAAGATTAGGGCACGGGTGAGGGTAAGGCTTCGGGTGAGGGTCAGGGTTAAGATTCGTTTTACGGTTAGGGTTAAGGAATGCAGAGGGATTAGGGTACAGCTTAGGGTACGACAGTGCTTAAGAGTTAGCGTTCCTGTGAGGGCAAGGGTTAGTGTTAGTGTCCTGGTTAAGATTAGCGCATGGGTGAGGTTAAGGTTTCAGGTGAGGGTCAGGGTTAGGATTCGGCTTAGGGTTAGGGTTAGGGAATGGGGAGGGATTAGGGTACAGTTTAGGGTGCGAAAACGATTAAGGATTAGCGTACGTGTGAGGGCACGAGTTAGTGTTGGTGTCCTGGTTAAGACTAGGGCACGGGTGAGGGTAAGGTTTCGGGTGAGGGTCAGGGATAGAATTCGGGTTAGGGTTAGGGTTAGGGAATGGGGAGATATTAGGGCACAGTTTAGGGTACCACAACGCTTAAGTTTTAGCATACGTGTGAGGTCACTAGTTAGTGTTAGTGTACTGCTTACGATTAGGGCACGGGTGAGGGTAAGGCCTCGGAAGAGGGTCATGTTAAGGGTTAGGGTTAGGGTTAGGGAATGGGGACTGATTAGGGTACAGGTTAGGGTACGGCAATGGCTTAGGGTTAGCGTACATTAGACGGCATGGGTTAGTGTTGATGTACTGGTTAAAAATAGGACATGGGTGAGGGTAAAGTTTCGGGTGAGTGTCATGGTTAGGTTTCAGGTTAGGGTTAGGGTTAGGGAATGGAGAGGGATTAGTGTACAGGTTAGGGTTTCGCTGCGGTTTACTGTTAGCGTACGTGTGAGGGCACGAGTTAGTGTTGGTGTCCTGGTTAAGATTAGGGCACGGGTGAGGGTAAGGTTTCTGGTGAGGGTCAGGGTTAGGATTCGGGTTAGGGTTAGGGTTAGGGAATGGGGAGGGATTAGGGTACAGTTTACGGTACGACAACAATTATGAGTTAGCGTACGTGTGAGGGCACGAGTTAGTCTTGGTGTCCTGGTTAAGATTAGGGCACGGGTGAGGGTAAGGTTTCGGGTGAGGGTCAGGGTTAGGATTCGGGTTAGGGTTAAGGTTAGGGTATGGGGAGGGATTAGGGCACAGTTTACGTTACGACAACGATTATGGGTTAGCGTACGTGTGAGGGCACGAGTTAGTCTTGGTTTCCTGGTTAAGATTAGGGCACGGGTGAGGGTAAGGTGTCAGGTGAGGGTCAGGGATAGAATTCGGGTTAGGGTTAGGGTTAGGGAATGGGGAGATATTAGGGCACAGTTTAGGGTACCACAACGTTTAATGTTTAGCGTACCTGTGACGTCACTAGTTAGTGTTAGTGTACTGCTTACAATTAGGGCACGGGTGAGGGTAAGGCCTCGGAAGAGGGTCACGTTTAGGGTTAGAATTAGGGTTAGGGTTAGGGAATGGGGATTGATTAGGGTACAGGTTAGGGTACGGCAATGGCTTAGGGTTAGCGTACGTTAGAGGGCATGGGTTAGTGTTGATGTACTGGTTAAAATTAGGACACGGGTGAGGGTAAAGTTTCGGGTGAGTGTCATGGTTAGGTTTCAGGTTAGGGTTAGGGTTAGGGAATGGAGAGGGATTAGGGTACAGGTTAGGTTACCGCTGTGGTTTAGTGTTAGCGTACATGTGATGGCACGAGTTAGTCTTGGTGTCCTGGTTAAGATTAGGGCACGGGTGAGGGTAAGGCTTCGGGTGAGGGTCAGGGTTAGGATTCGGGTTAGGGTTAGGGTTCGGGAATGGAGAGGGATTAGGGTACGGTTTAGGGTATGACAACGATTAAGGGTTAGCGTACGTGTGAGGGCACGAGTTAGTGTTGGTGTACTGGTTAAGACAAGGGCACCAATGAGGGTAAGGCCTCGGAAAAAGGTCACGTTCAGGGTTTCGCTTAGGGTTAGTGTTAGGGAATGGGGAGGGATTAGGGTACAGGATAGCGTACGACAATGCTTAAGGGTTAGCGTAAGTGTGAGGGCATGAGTTACTGTTTGTGTACTGGTTAAAATTAGGGCATTGGTTAGGGTAGGGCATCGGAAGTGGGTCAGGTTTAGGGATGAAGTTAGGGTTAGGGTTAAGGAATGGGGAGGGATTAGGGTACAATTTAGGGTACGACAACGCTTAAGGTTTAGCGTACGTGTGAGGGCACGAGTTAGTGTTAGTGTACTGCTTACAATTAGGGCACGGGTGAGGGTAAGGCCTCGGAAGAGGGTCACGTTAAGGGTTAGGGTTAGGGTTAGGGTTAGGGAATGGGGATTGATTAGGGTACAGGTTAGGGTACGGCAATGGCTTAGGGTTAGCGTACGTTAGACGGCATGGGTTAGTGTTGATGTACTGGTTAAAAATAGGATATGGGTGAGGGTAAAGTTTCGGGTGAGTGTCATGGTTAGGTTTCAGGTTAGGGTTAGGGTTAGGGAATGGAGAGGGATTAGGGTACAGGTTAGGGTACCGCTGCGGTTTACTGTTAGCGTACGTGTGAGGGCACGAGTTAGTGTTGGTGTACTGGTTAAGACAAGGGCACCGATGAGGGTAAGGGCTCGGAAAAGGGTCACGTTCAGAGTTTCGCTTAGGGTTAGTGTTAGGGAATGGGGAGGGATTAGGGTGCATTATAGGGTACGACAATGCTTAAGGGTTAGCGTACGTGTGAGGGCACGAGTTAGTCTTGGTGTCCTGGTTAAGATTAGGGCACGGGTGAGGGTAAGGCTTCGGGTGAGGGTCAGGGTTAGGATTCGTGTTAGGGTTAGGGTTAAGGACTGCAGAGGGATTAGGGTACAGCTTAGGGTACGACAGTGCTTAAGGGTTAGCGTTCGTGTGAGGGCAAGTGTTAGTGTTAGTGTCCTGGTTAAGATTAGGGCACGGGTGAGGGTAAGGCTTCAGGTGAGGGTCAGGGATAGCATTCGGGTTAGGGTTAGGGTTAGGGAATGGGGAGATATTAGGGCACAGTTTAGGGTACCACAACGCTTAAGGTTTAGCGTACGTGTGAGGTCACTAGTTAGTGTTAGTGTACTGCTTACGATTAGGGCACGGGTGAGGGTAAGGCCTCGGAAGAGGGTCACGTTAAGGGTTAAGGTTAGGGTAAGTTTAGGAAATGGGGATTGATTAGGGTACAGGTTAGGGTACGGCAATGGCTTAGGGTTAGCGTACGTTAGAGGGCAAGGGTTAGTGTTGATGTACTGGTTAAAATTAGGACACGGGTGATGGTAAAGTTTCGGGTGAGTGTCATGGTTAGGTTTCAGGTTAGGGTTAGGGTTAGGGAATGGAGAGGGATTAGGGTACAGGTTAGGGTACGGCTGTGGTTTAGTGTTAGCGTATGTGTGAGGGCACGAGTTAGTCTTGGTGTCATGGTTAAGATTAGGGCACGGGTGAGGGTAAGGCTTCGGGTGAGGGACAGGGTTAGGATTCGGGTTAGGGTTAGGGTTAGGGAATGGAGAGGGATTAGGGTACAGGTTATGGTACGACAATGCTTAAGGGTTAGCGTAAGTGTGAGGGCACGAGTTAGTGTTGGTGGACTGGTTAAGACAAGGGCACCGATGAGGGTAAGGCCTCGGAAAAGGGTCACGTTCAGGGTTTCGCTTATGTTTAGGGTTAGGGAATGGGGAGGGATTAGGGTACAGGATAGGGTACGACAATGCTTAAGGGTTAGCGTACGGTTGAGGGCATGAGTTAGTGTTTGTGTACTGGTTAAGATTAGGGCATTGGTTAGGGTAGGGCATCGGAAGTGGGTCAGGTTTAGGGATGGGGTTAGGGTTAGGGTTAAGGAATGGGGAGGGATTAGGGTACAATTTAGGGAACGACAACGCTTAAGGTTTAGCGTACGTGTGAGGGCACAATTTAGTGTTGGTGTCCTCGTTAAGATTAGGGCACGGGTGAGGGTAAGGCTTCGGGTGAGGGTCAGGGTTAGGATTCGTGTTAGGGTTAGGGTAATGGAATGCAGAGGGATTAGGGTACAGCTTAGGGTACGACAGTGCTTAAGGGTTAGCGTTCGTGTTAGGGCAAGTGTTAGTGTTAGTGTCCTGGTTAAGATTAGGGCACGGGTGAGGGTAAGGCCTCGGAAGAGGGTCACGTTAAGGGTTAAGGTTAGGGTTAGGGTTAGGAAATGGGGATTGATTAGGGTACATGTTAGGGTACGGCAATGGCTTAGGGTTAGCGTACGTTAGAGGGCATGGGTTAGTGTTGATGTACTGGATAAAATTAGGACACGGGTGATGGTAAAGTTTCGGGTGAGTGTCGTGGTTATGTTTCAGGTTAGGGTTAGGGTTAGGGAATGGAGAGGGATTAAGGTACAGGTTAGGGTACCCATACGGTTTAGTGATAGCGTACGTGTGAGGGCACAAGTTAGTCTTGGTGTCCTGGTTAAGATTAGGGCACGGGTGAGGGTAAGGCTTCGGGTGAGGGTCAGGGTTAGGATTCGGGTTAGGGTTAGGGTTAGGGAATGGAGAGGGATTAGGGTACAGGTTAGGGTACGACAACGATTAAGGGTTAGCGTACGTGTGAGAGCACGAGTTAGTGTTGGTGTCCTGGTTAAGATTAGGGCACGGGTGAGGGTAAGGTTTCGGGTGAGGGTCAGGGATAGAATTCGGGTTAGGGTTAGGGTTAGGGAATGGGGAGTTATTAGGGCACAGTTTAGGGTACCACAACGCTTAAGGTTTAGCGTACGTGTGAGGTCACTAGTTAGTGTTAGTGTACTGCTTACGATTAGGGCACGGGTGAGGGTAAGGCCTCGGAAGAGGGTCACGTTAAGGGTTAAGGTTAGGGTTAGGGTTAGGAAATGGGGATTGATTAGGGTACAGGTTAGGGTACGGCAATGGCTTAGGGTTAGCGTACGTTAGAGGGCATGGGTTAGTGTTGATGTACTGGTTAAAATTAGGACACGGGTGATGGTAAAGTTTCGGGTGAGTGTCATGGTTAGGTTTCAGGTTAGGGATTAGGGTTAGGGAATGGAGAGGGATTAGGGTACAGGTTAGGGTACCGCTGCGGATTAGTGTTAGCGTACGTGTGAGGGCATGAGTTAGTCTTGGTGTCCTGGTTAAGATTAGGACACGGGTGAGGGTAACATTCGGGTGAGGGTCAGGGTTAGGATTCGGGTTAGGGATAGGGTTAGGGAATGGAGACGGATTAGGGTACTGGTTAGGGTACGACAATGTTTAAGGGTTAGCGAAGTGTGAGGGCACGAGCTAGTGTTGGTGTGCTGGTTAAGAGAAGGGCACCGATGAGTGTAAGGCCTCGGAAAAGGGTCACGTTCAGGGTTTCGCTTAGGGTTAGGGTTAGTGAATGGGGAGAGATTAGGGTACAGGATAGGGTACGACAATGCTTAAGGGTTAGCGTACGTTTTTGGGCATGAGTTAGTGTTTGTGTACAGGTTAAGATTAGGGCATTGGTTAGGGTAGGGCATCGGAAGTGGGTCAGGTTTAGGGATGGGGTTAGGGTTAGGGTTAAGGAATGGGGAGGGATTAGGTTACAGTTTAGGGTACGACAACGCTTAAGGTTTAGCGTACGTGTGAGGGCACGAGTTAGTGTTGGTGTCCTGGTTAAGATTAGGGCACGGGTGAGGGTAAAGCTTCGGTTGAGGATCAGGGTTAGGATTCGTGTTAGGGTTAGGGTTAAGGAATGCAGAGGGATTAGGGTACAGCTTAGGGTACGACAGTGCTTAAGGGTTAGCGTTCGTGTGAGGGCAAGGGTTAGTGTTGATGTACTGGTTAAAATTAGGACACGGGTGAGGGTAAAGTTTCGGGTGAGTGTCATGGTTAGGTTTCAGTTTAGGGTTAGTGTTAGGGAATGGAGAGGGATTAGGGTACAGCTTAGGGTACCGCTGCGGTTTAGTGTTAGCGTACGTGTGAGGGCACGAGTTAGTCTTGGTGTCCTGGTTAAGATTAGGGCACGGGTGAGGGTAAGGCTTCGGGTGAGGGTCAGGGTTAGGATTCGGGTTAGGGTTAGGTTTAGGGAATGGAGAGGGATTAGGGTACATGTTAGGGTACGACAATGCTTAAGGGTTAGCGTAAGTGTGAGGGCACGAGTTATTGTTGGTGTACTGGTTAAGACAAGGGCGCCGATGAGGGTAAGGCCTCGGAAAAGGGTCACGTTCAGGGTTTCGCTTAGCGTTAGGGTTAGGGAATGGGGAGGGATTAGGGTACAGGATAGGGTACGACAATGCTTAAGGGTTAGCGTACGTTTGAGGGCATGAGTTAGTGTTTGTGTACTGGTTAAGATTAGGGCATTGGTTAGTGTAGGACATCGGAAGTGGGTTAGGTTTAGGGATGGGGTTAGGATTAGGTTTAAGGAATGGGGAGGGATTAGGGTACAATTTAGGGTACGACAACGCTTAAGGTTTAGCGTACGTGTGAGGGCACGAGTTAGTGTTGGTGTCCTGGTTAAGATTAGGGCACGGGTGTGGGAAAGGCCTCGGAAGAGGGTCACGTTAAGGGTTAGGGTTAGGGTTAGGGTTAGGGTTAGGGAATGGGGATTGATTAGGGAACAGGTTAGGGTACGACAACGGCGTAGGGTTAGCGTACGTTAGAGGGCATGGGTTAGTGTTGATGTACTGGTTAAAATTAGCACAGGGGAGATGGTAAAGTGTCGGGTGAGTGTCATGGTTAGGTTTGAGGTTAGGATTAGGGTTAGGGAATAGAGAGGGATTCGGGTACAGGTTAGGGTACCGCTGCGGTTTAGTGTTAGCGTACGTGTGAGGGCACGAGTTAGTCTTGGTGTCCTGGTTAAGATTAGGGCACGGGTGAGGGTAAGGCTTCAGGTGAGGGTCAGGGTTAGGATTCGGGTTAGGGTTAGGGTTAGGGAATGGGGAGGGATTAGGGTACAGTTTAGGGTACGACAACGATTAAGGGTTAGCGTACGTGTGAGGGCACGAGTTAGTGTTGGTGTCCTGGTTAAGATTAGGGCACGAGTGAGGGTAAGGTTTCGGGTCAGGGTCAGGGATAGAATTCGGGTTAGGTTTAGGGTTAGGGAATGGGGTGATATTAGGGCACAGTTTAGGGTACCACAACGCTTAAGGTTTAGCGTACGTGTGAGGTCACTAGTTAGTGTTAGTGTACTGCTTACGATTAGGGCACGGGTGAGGGTAAGGCATCGGAAGAGGGTCACGTTAAGGGTTAGGGTTAGGGTTAGGTTTAGGGAATGGGGATTTATTAGGGTACAGGTTAGGGTACGGCAATGGCTTAGGGTTAGCGTACGTTAGAGGGCATGGGTTAGTGTTGATGTACTGGTTAAAATTAGGACAGGGGTGAGGGTAAAGTTTCGGGTGAGTGTCAAGGTTAGGTTTCAGGTTAGGGTTAGGGTTAGGGAATGGAGAGGGATTAGGGTACAGGTTAGGGTACGACAATGCTTAAGGGTTAGCGTAAGTGTGAGGGCACGAGTTAGTGTTGGTGTACTGGTTAAGACAAGGACACCGCTGAGGGTAAGGCCTCGGAAAAGGGTCACGTTCAGGGTTTCCCTTAGGGTTAGGTTTAGGGAATGGGGAGGGATTAGGGTACAGGATAGGGTACGACAATGCTTAAGGGTTAACGTACGTTTTGGGGCATGAGTTAGGGTTTGTGTACTGGTTAAGATTAGGGCATTGGTTAGGGTAGGGCATCGGAAGTGGGTCAGGTTTCGGGATGGGGTTAGGGTTAGGGTTAAGGAATGGGGAGGGATTAGGGTACAATTTAGGGTACGACAACGCTTAAGGTTTAGCGTACGTGTGAGGGCACGAGTTAGTGTTGGTGTCCTGGTTAAGATTAGGGCACGGGTGAGTGTAAGGCTTCGGGTGAGGGTCAGGGTTAGGATTCGTGTTAGGGTTAGGGTTAAGGAATGCAGAGGGATTAGGGTACAGCTTAGGGTACGACAGTGCTTAAGGGTTAGCGTTCGTGTGAGGGCAAGGGTTAGTGTTAGTGTCCTGGTTAAGATTAGGGCACGGGTGAGGGTAAGGCTTCAGGTGAGGGTCAGGGTTAGGATTCGGGTTAGGGTTAGTGTTAGGGAATGGGGAGGGATTAGGGTACAGTTTAGGGTACGACAACGATTAAGGGTTAGCCTACATGTGAGGGCACGAGTTAGTGTTGGTGTCCTGGTTAAGATTAGGGCACGGGTGAGGGTAAGGTTTCGGGTGACGGTCAGGGATAGAATTCGGGTTAGGGTTAGGGTTAGGGAATGGGGAGATCTTAGGGCACAGTTTAGGGTACCACAATGCTTAAGATTTAGCGTACGTGTGAGGTCACTAGTTAGTATTAGTGTACTGCTTACGATTAGGGCACGGGTGAGGGTAAGGCCTCGGAAGAGTGTCACGCTAAGAGTTACGGTTAGGGTTAGGGTTAGGGAATGGGGATTGATTAGGGTACAGGTTAGGGTACGGCAATGGCTTAGGGTTAGCGTACGTTAGAGGGCATGGGTTAGTGTTGATGTACTGGTTAAAATTAGGACACGGGTGAGGGTAAAGTTTCGTGTGAGTGTCATGTTTAGGTTTCAGGTTAGGGTTAGTGGGTAGGAAATGGAGAGGGATTAGGGTACAGGTTAGGGTACCGCTGCGGTTTAGTGTTAGCGTACGTGTGAGGGCACGAGTTAGTCTTCGTGTCCTGGTTAAGATTAGGGCACGGGTGAGGGTAAGGCTTCGGGTGAGGGTCAGGGTTAGGATTCTGGTTAGGGTTGGGGTTAGGGAATGGAGAGGGTTTAGGGTACAGGTTAGGGTACGACAATGCTTAAGGGTTAGTGTAAGTGTTAGGGCACGAGTTAGTGTTGGTGTACTGGTTAAGACAAGGGCACCGATGAGGGTAAGGCCTCGGAAAAGGGTCACGTTCAGGCTTTCGCTTAGGGTTAGTGTTAGGGAATGGGGAGGGATTAGGGTAGAGGATAGGGTACGACAATGCTTAAGGGTTAACGTACGTTTGAGGGCATGAGTTAGTGTTTGTGTACTGGTTAAGATTAGGGCATTGGTTAGGGTAGGGCATCGGACGTGGGTCAGGTTTAGGCATGGGGTTAGGGTTAGGGTTAAGGAATGGGGAGGGATTAGGGTATAATTTAGGGTATGACAACTCTTAAGGTTTAGCGTACGTGTGAGGGCACGAGTTAGTGTTGGTGTCCTGGTTAAGATTAGGGCACGAGTGAGGGTAAGGCTTCGAGTGAGAGTCAGGGTTTGTATTCGTGCTAGGGTTAGGGTTAAGGAATGCAGAGGGATTAGGGTACAGCTTAGGGTACGACAGTGCTTAAGGGTTAGCGTTCGTGTGAGGGCAAGGGTTAGTGTTAGTGTCCTGGTTAAGATTAGGGCACGGGTGAGGGTAAGGCTTCAGGTGAGGGTCAGGGTTAGGATTCGGGTTAGGGTTAGGGTTAGGGAATGGGGAGGGATTAGGGTACAGTTTAGGGTACGACAACGAATAAGGGTTAGCGTACGTGTGAGGGCACGAGTTAGTGTTGGTGTCCTTGTTAAGATTAGGGCACGGTTGAGGGTAAGGTTTCAGTTGAGAGTCAGGGATAGAATTCGGGTTAAGGTTAGGGTTAGAGAATGGGGAGATATTAGGGCACAGTTTAGGGTACCACAACGCTTAAGGTTTTGCGTACGTGTGAGGTCACTAGTTAGTGTCAGTGTACTGCTTACGATTAGGGCACGGGGGAGGGTAAGGGCTCGGAAGAGGGTCACGTTAAGGTTTAGGGTTAGGGAATGTGGATTGATTAGGGTACAGGTTAAGGTACGGCAATGGCTTAGGGTTAGCGTACGTTAGAGGGCATGGGTTAGTGTTGATGTACTGGTTAAAATTAGGACACGGGTGAGGGTAAAGTTTCGGGTGTGTGTCATGGTTAGGTTTCAGGTTAGGGTTAGGGTTAGGGAATGGAGAGCGATTAGGGTACAGGTTAGGGTACCGCTGCGGTTTAGTGTTAGCGTACGTGTGAGGGCACGAGTTAGTCTTCGTGTCCTGCTTAAGATTACGGCATGGGTGAGGGTAAGGTTTCGGGTGAGGGTCAGGGTTAGGATTCGGGTTAGGGTTAGGGTTAGGGAATGGAGAGGGATTAGGGTACAGGTTAGGGTACGACAATGCTTAAGGGTTAGCGTAAGTGTGAGGGCACGAGTTAGTGTTGGTGTACTGGTTAAGACAAGAGCACCGATGAGGGTAAGGCCTCGGAAAAGGGTCACGTTCAGGGTTTCGCTTAGGGTAAGGGTTAGGGAATGGGGAGGTATTAGGGTACAGGATAGGGTACGACAATGCTTAAGAGTTAACGTACGTTTGAGGGCAGGAGTTAGTGTTTGTGTACTGGTTAAGATTAAGGCATAGGTTAGGGTAGGGCATCGGACGTGGGTCAGGTTTAGGGATGGGGTTAGGGTTAGGGTTAAGGAATGGGGAGGGATTAGGGTACAATTTAGGGTACGACAACGCTTAAGGTTTAGCGTACGTGTGAGGGCACGAGTTCGTGTTGGTGACCTGGTTAAGATTAGGGCACGGGTGAGGGTAAGGCTTCGGGTGAGGGTCAGGGTTAATATTCGTGCTAGGGTTAGGGTTAAGGAATGCAGAGGGATTGGGGTACAGCTTAGGGTACGACAGTCCTTAAGGGTTAGCATTCGTGTGAGGGCAAGTGTTAGTGTTAGTGTCCTGGTTAAGATTAGGGCACGGGTGAGGGTAAGGCTTCAGGTGAGGGTCAGAGTTAGGATTCGGGTTAGGGTTAGGGTTAGGGAATGGGGAGGGATTAGGGTACAGTTTAGGGTATGACAACGAATAAGGGTTAGCGTACGTGTGAGGGCACGAGTTAGTGTTGGTGTCCTTGTTAAGATTAGGGCACGGGTGAGGGTAAGGTTTCAGGTTAGGGTCAGGGATAGAATTCGGGTTAGGGTTAGGGTTAGAGAATGGGGAGATATTAGCGCACAGTTTATGGTACCACAACGCTTAAGGTTTAGCGTACGTGTGAGGTCACTAGTTAGTGTCAGTGTACTGCTTACGATTAGGGCACGGGGGAGGGTAAGGGCTCGGAAGAGGGTCACGTTAAGGTTTAGGGTTAGGGAATGTGGATTGATTAGGGTACAGGTTAGGGTACGGCAATGGCTTAGGGTTTGCGTACGTTAGAGGGCATGGGTTAGTGTTGATGTACTGGTTAAAATTAGGACACGGGTGAGGGTAAAGTTTCGGGTGTGTGTCATGGTTAGGTTTCAGTTTAGGGTTAGGGTTAGGGAATGGAGAGGGATTAGGGTACAGGTTAGGGTACCGCTGCGGTTTAGTGTTAGCGTACGTGTGAGGGCATGAGTTAGTCTTGGTGTCCTGGTTAAGATTACGGCATGGGTGAGGGTAAGGCTTCGGGTGAGGGTCAGGATTAGGATTCGGGTTAGGGTTAGGGTTAGGGAATGGAGAGGGATTAGGGTACAGGTTAGGGTACGACAATGCTTAAGGGTTAGCGTAAGTGTGAGGGCACGAGTTAGTGTTGGTGTACTGGTTAAGACAAGGACACAGATGAGGGCAAGGCCTCGGAAAAGGGTCACGTTCAGGGTTTCGCTTAGGGTTAGGGCTAGGGAATGGGGAGGGATTAGGGTACAGGATAGGGTACGACAATGCTTAAGGGTTAACGTACGTTTGAGGGCAGGAGTTAGTGTTTGTGTAATGGTTAAGATTAGGGCATTGGTTAGGGTAGGGCATCGGAAGTGGGTCAGGTTTCGGGATGGGGTTAGGGTTAGGGTTAAGGAATGGGGAGGGATTAGGGTACAATTTAGGGTACGACAACGCTTAAGGTTTAGCGTACGTGTGAGGGCACGAGTTAGTGTTGGTATCCTGGTTAAGATTAGGGCACGGGTGAGTGTAAGGCTTCGGGTGAGGGTCAGGGTTAGGATTCTTTTTAGGGTTAGGGTTAAGTAATGCAGAGGGATTAGGGTACAGCTTAGGGTACGACAGTGCTTAAGGGTTAGCGTTCGTGTCAGGGCAAGGGTTAGTGTTGGTGTCCTGGTTAAGATTAGGGCACGGGTGAGGGTAATGTTTCGGGTGAGGGTCAGGGATAGAATTCGGGTTAGGGTTAGGGTTAGGGAATGGGGAGATATTAGGGCACAGTTTAGGGTACCACAACGCTTAAGGTTTATCGTACGTGTGAGGTCACTAGTTAGTGTTAGTGTACTGCTTACGATTAGGGCACGGGTGAGGGTAAGGCCTCGGAAGAGGGTCACGTTAAGGGTTAGGGTTAAGGTTAGGGTTAGGGAATGGGGATTGATTAGGGTACAGGTTAGGGTACGGCCATGGCTTAGGGTTTGCGTACGTTAGAGGGCATGGGTTAGTGTTGATGTACTGGTTAAAATTAGGACACGGGTGAGGGTAAAGTTTCGGGTGAGTGTCATGGTAAGGTTTCAGCTTAGGGTTAGGGTTAGGGAATGGAGAGGGATTAGGGTACAGGATAGGGTACCGCTGCGGTTTAGTATTAGCGTACGTGTGAGAGCACGAGTTAGTTTTGGTGTCCTGGTTAAGATTAGGGCACGGGTGAGGGTAAGGCTTCGGGTGAGGTTCAGGTTTAGGATTCGGGTTAGGGTTAGGGTTAGGGAATGGAGAGGGATTAGGGTACAGGTTAGGGTACGACAATGCTTAAGGGTTAGCGTAAGTGTGAGGGCACGAGTTAGTGTTGGTGTACTGGTTAAGAAAAGGACACCGATGAGGGTAAGGCCTCGGAAAAGTGTCACGTTCAGGGTTTCGCTTAGGGTTAGGTTTAGGGAATGGGGAGGGATTAGGGTACAGGATAGGGTACGACAATGCTTAAGGGTTAACTTACGTTTTGGGGCATGAGTTAGTGTTTGTGTACTGGTTAAGATTAGGGCATAGGTTAGGGTAGGGCATCGGAAGTGGGTCAGGTTTCGGGATGGGGTTAGGGTTAGGGTTAAGGAATGGGGAGGGATTAGGGTACAATTTAGGGTACGACAATGCTTAAGGTTTAGCGTACTTGTGAGGGCACGAGTTAGTGTTGGTGTCCTGGTTAAGATTAGGGCACGGGTGAGTGTAAGGCTTCGGGTGAGGGTCAGGGTTAGGATTCGTGTTAGGGTTAGGGTTAAGGAATGCAGAGGGATTAGGGTACAGCTTAGGGTACGACAGTGCTTAAGGGTTAGCGTTCGTGTGAGGGCAAGGGTTAGTGTTAGTGTCCTGGTTAAGATTAGGGCACGGGTGAGGGTAAGGCTTCAGGTGAGGGTCAGGGTTAGGATTCGGGTTAGGGTTAGTGTTAGGGAATGGGGAGGGATTAGGGTACAGTTTAGGGTACGACAACAATTAAGGGTTAGCGTACATGTGAGGGCACGAGTTAGTGTTGGTGTCCTGGTTAAGATTAGAGCACGGGTGAGGGTAAGGTTTCGGGTGACGGTCAGGGATAGAATTCGGGTTAGGGTTAGGGTTAGGGAATGGGGAGATATTAGGGCACAGTTTAGGGTACCACAATGCTTAAGGTTTAGCGTACGTGTGAGGTCACTAGTTAGTATTAGTGTACTGCTTACGATTAGGGCACGGGTGAGGGTAAGGCCTCGGAAGAGGGTCACGTTAAGAGTTACGGTTAGGGTTAGGGTTAGGGAATGGGGATTGATTAGGGTACAGGTTAGGGTACGGCAATGGTTCAGGTTTTGCGTACGTTAGAGGGCATGGGTTAGTGTTGATGTACTGGTTAAAATTAGGACATGGGTGAGAGTAAAGTTTTGGGTGAGTGTCATGGTTAGGTTTCAGGTTAGGGTTAGGGTTAGGGAATGGAGAGGGATTAGGGTACAGGTTAGGGTACCGCTGCGGTTTAGTGTTAGCGTACGTGTGAGGACACGAGTTAGTTTTGGTGTCCTGGTTAAGATTAGGGCACGGGTGAGGGTAAGGCTTCGGGTGAGGGTCAGGTTTTGGATTCATGTTAGGGTTAGGGTTAGGGAATGGAGAGGGATTAGGGTACAGGTTAGGGTACGACAATGCTTAAGGGTTAGCGTAAGTGTGAGGTCACGAGTTAGTGTTGGTGTACTGGTTAAGACAAGGACACCGATGAGGGTAAGGCCTCGGAAAAGGGTCACGTTCACGGTTTCGCTTAGGGTTAGGTTTAGGGAATGGGGAGGGATTAGGGTACAGGATAGGGTACGACAATGCTTAAGGGTTAGCGTACGTTTTTGGGCATGAGTTAGTGTTTGTGTACAGGTTAAGATTAGGGCATTGGTTAGGGTAGGGCATCGGAAGTGGGTCAGGTTTAGGGATGGGGTTAGGGTTAGGGTTAAGGAATGGGGAGGGATTAGGTTACAGTTTAGGGTACGACAACGCTTAAGGTTTAGCGTACGTGTGAGGGCACGAGTTAGTGTTGGTGTCCTGGTTAAGATTAGGGCACGGGTGAGGGTAAAGCTTCGGTTGAGGATCAGGGTTAGGATTCGTGTTAGGGTTAGGGTTAAGGAATGCAGAGGGATTAGGGTACAGCTTAGGGTACGACAGTGCTTAAGGGTTAGCGTTCGTGTGAGGGCAAGGGTTAGTGTTGATGTACTGGTTAAAATTAGGACACGGGTGAGGGTAAAGTTTCGGGTGAGTGTCATGGTTAGGTTTCAGTTTAGGGTTAGTGTTAGGGAATGGAGAGGGATTAGGGTACAGCTTAGGGTACCGCTGCGGTTTAGTGTTAGCGTACGTGTGAGGGCACGAGTTAGTCTTGGTGTCCTGGTTAAGATTAGGGCACGGGTGAGGGTAAGGCTTCGGGTGAGGGTCAGGGTTAGGATTCGGGTTAGGGTTAGGTTTAGGGAATGGAGAGGGATTAGGGTACATGTTAGGGTACGACAATGCTTAAGGGTTAGCGTAAGTGTGAGGGCACGAGTTATTGTTGGTGTACTGGTTAAGACAAGGGCGCCGATGAGGGTAAGGCCTCGGAAAAGGGTCACGTTCAGGGTTTCGCTTAGCGTTAGGGTTAGGGAATGGGGAGGGATTAGGGTACAGGATAGGGTACGACAATGCTTAAGGGTTAGCGTACGTTTGAGGGCATGAGTTAGTGTTTGTGTACTGGTTAAGATTAGGGCATTGGTTAGTGTAGGACATCGGAAGTGGGTTAGGTTTAGGGATGGGGTTAGGATTAGGTTTAAGGAATGGGGAGGGATTAGGGTACAATTTAGGGTACGACAACGCTTAAGGTTTAGCGTACGTGTGAGGGCACGAGTTAGTGTTGGTGTCCTGGTTAAGATTAGGGCACGGGTGTGGGAAAGGCCTCGGAAGAGGGTCACGTTAAGGGTTAGGGTTAGGGTTAGGGTTAGGGTTAGGGAATGGGGATTGATTAGGGAACAGGTTAGGGTACGACAACGGCGTAGGGTTAGCGTACGTTAGAGGGCATGGGTTAGTGTTGATGTACTGGTTAAAATTAGCACAGGGGAGATGGTAAAGTGTCGGGTGAGTGTCATGGTTAGGTTTGAGGTTAGGATTAGGGTTAGGGAATAGAGAGGGATTCGGGTACAGGTTAGGGTACCGCTGCGGTTTAGTGTTAGCGTACGTGTGAGGGCACGAGTTAGTCTTGGTGTCCTGGTTAAGATTAGGGCACGGGTGAGGGTAAGGCTTCAGGTGAGGGTCAGGGTTAGGATTCGGGTTAGGGTTAGGGTTAGGGAATGGGGAGGGATTAGGGTACAGTTTAGGGTACGACAACGATTAAGGGTTAGCGTACGTGTGAGGGCACGAGTTAGTGTTGGTGTCCTGGTTAAGATTAGGGCACGAGTGAGGGTAAGGTTTCGGGTCAGGGTCAGGGATAGAATTCGGGTTAGGTTTAGGGTTAGGGAATGGGGTGATATTAGGGCACAGTTTAGGGTACCACAACGCTTAAGGTTTAGCGTACGTGTGAGGTCACTAGTTAGTGTTAGTGTACTGCTTACGATTAGGGCACGGGTGAGGGTAAGGCATCGGAAGAGGGTCACGTTAAGGGTTAGGGTTAGGGTTAGGTTTAGGGAATGGGGATTTATTAGGGTACAGGTTAGGGTACGGCAATGGCTTAGGGTTAGCGTACGTTAGAGGGCATGGGTTAGTGTTGATGTACTGGTTAAAATTAGGACAGGGGTGAGGGTAAAGTTTCGGGTGAGTGTCAAGGTTAGGTTTCAGGTTAGGGTTAGGGTTAGGGAATGGAGAGGGATTAGGGTACAGGTTAGGGTACGACAATGCTTAAGGGTTAGCGTAAGTGTGAGGGCACGAGTTAGTGTTGGTGTACTGGTTAAGACAAGGACACCGCTGAGGGTAAGGCCTCGGAAAAGGGTCACGTTCAGGGTTTCCCTTAGGGTTAGGTTTAGGGAATGGGGAGGGATTAGGGTACAGGATAGGGTACGACAATGCTTAAGGGTTAACGTACGTTTTGGGGCATGAGTTAGGGTTTGTGTACTGGTTAAGATTAGGGCATTGGTTAGGGTAGGGCATCGGAAGTGGGTCAGGTTTCGGGATGGGGTTAGGGTTAGGGTTAAGGAATGGGGAGGGATTAGGGTACAATTTAGGGTACGACAACGCTTAAGGTTTAGCGTACGTGTGAGGGCACGAGTTAGTGTTGGTGTCCTGGTTAAGATTAGGGCACGGGTGAGTGTAAGGCTTCGGGTGAGGGTCAGGGTTAGGATTCGTGTTAGGGTTAGGGTTAAGGAATGCAGAGGGATTAGGGTACAGCTTAGGGTACGACAGTGCTTAAGGGTTAGCGTTCGTGTGAGGGCAAGGGTTAGTGTTAGTGTCCTGGTTAAGATTAGGGCACGGGTGAGGGTAAGGCTTCAGGTGAGGGTCAGGGTTAGGATTCGGGTTAGGGTTAGTGTTAGGGAATGGGGAGGGATTAGGGTACAGTTTAGGGTACGACAACGATTAAGGGTTAGCCTACATGTGAGGGCACGAGTTAGTGTTGGTGTCCTGGTTAAGATTAGGGCACGGGTGAGGGTAAGGTTTCGGGTGACGGTCAGGGATAGAATTCGGGTTAGGGTTAGGGTTAGGGAATGGGGAGATCTTAGGGCACAGTTTAGGGTACCACAATGCTTAAGATTTAGCGTACGTGTGAGGTCACTAGTTAGTATTAGTGTACTGCTTACGATTAGGGCACGGGTGAGGGTAAGGCCTCGGAAGAGTGTCACGCTAAGAGTTACGGTTAGGGTTAGGGTTAGGGAATGGGGATTGATTAGGGTACAGGTTAGGGTACGGCAATGGCTTAGGGTTAGCGTACGTTAGAGGGCATGGGTTAGTGTTGATGTACTGGTTAAAATTAGGACACGGGTGAGGGTAAAGTTTCGTGTGAGTGTCATGTTTAGGTTTCAGGTTAGGGTTAGTGGGTAGGAAATGGAGAGGGATTAGGGTACAGGTTAGGGTACCGCTGCGGTTTAGTGTTAGCGTACGTGTGAGGGCACGAGTTAGTCTTGGTGTCCTGGTTAAGATTAGGGCACGGGTGAGGGTAAGGCTTCGGGTGAGGGTCAGGGTTAGGATTCTGGTTAGGGTTGGGGTTAGGGAATGGAGAGGGTTTAGGGTACAGGTTAGGGTACGACAATGCTTAAGGGTTAGTGTAAGTGTTAGGGCACGAGTTAGTGTTGGTGTACTGGTTAAGACAAGGGCACCGATGAGGGTAAGGCCTCGGAAAAGGGTCACGTTCAGGCTTTCGCTTAGGGTTAGTGTTAGGGAATGGGGAGGGATTAGGGTAGAGGATAGGGTACGACAATGCTTAAGGGTTAACGTACGTTTGAGGGCATGAGTTAGTGTTTGTGTACTGGTTAAGATTAGGGCATTGGTTAGGGTAGGGCATCGGACGTGGGTCAGGTTTAGGCATGGGGTTAGGGTTAGGGTTAAGGAATGGGGAGGGATTAGGGTATAATTTAGGGTATGACAACTCTTAAGGTTTAGCGTACGTGTGAGGGCACGAGTTAGTGTTGATGTCCTGGTTAAGATTAGGGCACGAGTGAGGGTAAGGCTTCGGGTGAGAGTCAGGGTTTGTATTCGTGCTAGGGTTAGGGTTAAGGAATGCAGAGGGATTAGGGTACAGCTTAGGGTACGACAGTGCTTAAGGGTTAGCGTTCGTGTGAGGGCAAGGGTTAGTGTTAGTGTCCTGGTTAAGATTAGGGCACGGGTGAGGGTAAGGCTTCAGGTGAGGGTCAGGGTTAGGATTCGGGTTAGGGTTAGGGTTAGGGAATGGGGAGGGATTAGGGTACAGTTTAGGGTACGACAACGAATAAGGGTTAGCGTACGTGTGAGGGCACGAGTTAGTGTTGGTGTCCTTGTTAAGATTAGGGCACGGTTGAGGGTAAGGTTTCAGTTGAGAGTCAGGGATAGAATTCGGGTTAAGGTTAGGGTTAGAGAATGGGGAGATATTAGGGCACAGTTTAGGGTACCACAACGCTTAAGGTTTTGCGTACGTGTGAGGTCACTAGTTAGTGTCAGTGTACTGCTTACGATTAGGGCACGGGGGAGGGTAAGGGCTCGGAAGAGGGTCACGTTAAGGTTTAGGGTTAGGGAATGTGGATTGATTAGGGTACAGGTTAAGGTACGGCAATGGCTTAGGGTTAGCGTACGTTAGAGGGCATGGGTTAGTGTTGATGTACTGGTTAAAATTAGGACACGGGTGAGGGTAAAGTTTCGGGTGTGTGTCATGGTTAGGTTTCAGGTTAGGGTTAGGGTTAGGGAATGGAGAGCGATTAGGGTACAGGTTAGGGTACCGCTGCGGTTTAGTGTTAGCGTACGTGTGAGGGCACGAGTTAGTCTTCGTGTCCTGGTTAAGATTACGGCATGGGTGAGGGTAAGGTTTCGGGTGAGGGTCAGGGTTAGGATTCGGGTTAGGGTTAGGGTTAGGGAATGGAGAGGGATTAGGGTACAGGTTAGGGTACGACAATGCTTAAGGGTTAGCGTAAGTGTGAGGGCACGAGTTAGTGTTGGTGTACTGGTTAAGACAAGAGCACCGATGAGGGTAAGGCCTCGGAAAAGGGTCACGTTCAGGGTTTCGCTTAGGGTAAGGGTTAGGGAATGGGGAGGTATTAGGGTACAGGATAGGGTACGACAATGCTTAAGAGTTAACGTACGTTTGAGGGCAGGAGTTAGTGTTTGTGTACTGGTTAAGATTAAGGCATAGGTTAGGGTAGGGCATCGGACGTGGGTCAGGTTTAGGGATGGGGTTAGGGTTAGGGTTAAGGAATGGGGAGGGATTAGGGTACAATTTAGGGTACGACAACGCTTAAGGTTTAGCGTACGTGTGAGGGCACGAGTTCGTGTTGGTGACCTGGTTAAGATTAGGGCACGGGTGAGGGTAAGGCTTCGGGTGAGGGTCAGGGTTAATATTCGTGCTAGGGTTAGGGTTAAGGAATGCAGAGGGATTGGGGTACAGCTTAGGGTACGACAGTCCTTAAGGGTTAGCATTCGTGTGAGGGCAAGTGTTAGTGTTAGTGTCCTGGTTAAGATTAGAGCACGGGTGAGGGTAAGGCTTCAGGTGAGGGTCAGAGTTAGGATTCGGGTTAGGGTTAGGGTTACGGAATGGGGAGGGATTAGGGTACAGTTTAGGGTATGACAACGAATAAGGGTTAGCGTACGTGTGAGGGCACGAGTTAGTGTTGGTGTCCTTGTTAAGATTAGGGCACGGGTGAGGGTAAGGTTTCAGGTTAGGGTCAGGGATAGAATTCGGGTTAGGGTTAGGGTTAGAGAATGGGGAGATATTAGCGCACAGTTTATGGTACCACAACGCTTAAGGTTTAGCGTACGTGTGAGGTCACTAGTTAGTGTCAGTGTACTGCTTACGATTAGGGCACGGGGGAGGGTAAGGGCTCGGAAGAGGGTCACGTTAAGGTTTAGGGTTAGGGAATGTGGATTGATTAGGGTACAGGTTAGGGTACGGCAATGGCTTAGGGTTTGCGTACGTTAGAGGGCATGGGTTAGTGTTGATGTACTGGTTAAAATTAGGACACGGGTGAGGGTAAAGTTTCGGGTGTGTGTCATGGTTAGGTTTCAGTTTAGGGTTAGGGTTAGGGAATGGAGAGGGATTAGGGTACAGGTTAGGGTACCGCTGCGGTTTAGTGTTAGCGTACGTGTGAGGGCATGAGTTAGTCTTGGTGTCCTGGTTAAGATTACGGCATGGGTGAGGGTAAGGCTTCGGGTGAGGGTCAGGATTAGGATTCGGGTTAGGGTTAGGGTTAGGGAATGGAGAGGGATTAGGGTACAGGTTAGGGTACGACAATGCTTAAGGGTTAGCGTAAGTGTGAGGGCACGAGTTAGTGTTGGTGTACTGGTTAAGACAAGGACACCGATGAGGGCAAGGCCTCGGAAAAGGGTCACGTTCAGGGTTTCGCTTAGGGTTAGGGCTAGGGAATGGGGAGGGATTAGGGTACAGGATAGGGTACGACAATGCTTAAGGGTTAACGTACGTTTGAGGGCAGGAGTTAGTGTTTGTGTAATAGTTAAGATTAGGGCATTGGTTAGGGTAGGGCATCGGAAGTGGGTCAGGTTTCGGGATGGGGTTAGGGTTAGGGTTAAGGAATGGGGAGGGATTAGGGTACAATTTAGGGTACGACAACGCTTAAGGTTTAGCGTACGTGTGAGGGCACGAGTTAGTGTTGGTATCCTGGTTAAGATTAGGGCACGGGTGAGTGTAAGGCTTCGGGTGAGGGTCAGGGTTAGGATTCTTTTTAGGGTTAGGGTTAAGTAATGCAGAGGGATTAGGGTACAGCTTAGGGTACGACAGTGCTTAAGGGTTAGCGTTCGTGTCAGGGCAAGGGTTAGTGTTGGTGTCCTGGTTAAGATTAGGGCACGGGTGAGGGTAATGTTTCGGGTGAGGGTCAGGGATAGAATTCGGGTTAGGGTTAGGGTTAGGGAATGGGGAGATATTAGGGCACAGTTTAGGGTACCACAACGCTTAAGGTTTATCGTACGTGTGAGGTCACTAGTTAGTGTTAGTGTACTGCTTACGATTAGGGCACGGGTGAGGGTAAGGCCTCGGAAGAGGGTCACGTTAAGGGTTAGGGTTAAGGTTAGGGTTAGGGAATGGGGATTGATTAGGGTACAGGTTAGGGTACGGCCATGGCTTAGGGTTTGCGTACGTTAGAGGGCATGGGTTAGTGTTGATGTACTGGTTAAAATTAGGACACGGGTGAGGGTAAAGTTTCGGGTGAGTGTCATGGTAAGGTTTCAGCTTAGGGTTAGGGTTAGGGAATGGAGAGGGATTAGGGTACAGGATAGGGTACCGCTGCGGTTTAGTATTAGCGTACGTGTGAGAGCACGAGTTAGTTTTGGTGTCCTGGTTAAGATTAGGGCACGGGTGAGGGTAAGGCTTCGGGTGAGGTTCAGGTTTAGGATTCGGGTTAGGGTTAGGGTTAGGGAATGGAGAGGGATTAGGGTACAGGTTAGGGTACGACAATGCTTAAGGGTTAGCGTAAGTGTGAGGGCACGAGTTAGTGTTGGTGTACTGGTTAAGAAAAGGACACCGATGAGGGTAAGGCCTCGGAAAAGTGTCACGTTCAGGGTTTCGCTTAGGGTTAGGTTTAGGGAATGGGGAGGGATTAGGGTACAGGATAGGGTACGACAATGCTTAAGGGTTAACTTACGTTTTGGGGCATGAGTTAGTGTTTGTGTACTGGTTAAGATTAGGGCATTGGTTAGGGTAGGGCATCGGAAGTGGGTCAGGTTTCGGGATGGGGTTAGGGTTAGGGTTAAGGAATGGGGAGGGATTAGGGTACAATTTAGGGTACGACAATGCTTAAGGTTTAGCGTACTTGTGAGGGCACGAGTTAGTGTTGGTGTCCTGGTTAAGATTAGGGCACGGGTGAGTGTAAGGCTTCGGGTGAGGGTCAGGGTTAGGATTCGTGTTAGGGTTAGGGTTAAGGAATGCAGAGGGATTAGGGTACAGCTTAGGGTACGACAGTGCTTAAGGGTTAGCGTTCGTGTGAGGGCAAGGGTTAGTGTTAGTGTCCTGGTTAAGATTAGGGCACGGGTGAGGGTAAGGCTTCAGGTGAGGGTCAGGGTTAGGATTCGGGTTAGGGTTAGTGTTAGGGAATGGGGAGGGATTAGGGTACAGTTTAGGGTACGACAACAATTAAGGGTTAGCGTACATGTGAGGGCACGAGTTAGTGTTGGTGTCCTGGTTAAGATTAGAGCACGGGTGAGGGTAAGGTTTCGGGTGACGGTCAGGGATAGAATTCGGGTTAGGGTTAGGGTTAGGGAATGGGGAGATATTAGGGCACAGTTTAGGGTACCACAATGCTTAAGGTTTAGCGTACGTGTGAGGTCACTAGTTAGTATTAGTGTACTGCTTACGATTAGGGCACGGGTGAGGGTAAGGCCTCGGAAGAGGGTCACGTTAAGAGTTACGGTTAGGGTTAGGGTTAGGGAATGGGGATTGATTAGGGTACAGGTTAGGGTACGGCAATGGTTCAGGTTTTGCGTACGTTAGAGGGCATGGGTTAGTGTTGATGTACTGGTTAAAATTAGGACATGGGTGAGAGTAAAGTTTTGGGTGAGTGTCATGGTTAGGTTTCAGGTTAGGGTTAGGGTTAGGGAATGGAGAGGGATTAGGGTACAGGTTAGGGTACCGCTGCGGTTTAGTGTTAGCGTACGTGTGAGGACACGAGTTAGTTTTGGTGTCCTGGTTAAGATTAGGGCACGGGTGAGGGTAAGGCTTCGGGTGAGGGTCAGGTTTTGGATTCATGTTAGGGTTAGGGTTAGGGAATGGAGAGGGATTAGGGTACAGGTTAGGGTACGACAATGCTTAAGGGTTAGCGTAAGTGTGAGGTCACGAGTTAGTGTTGGTGTACTGGTTAAGACAAGGACACCGATGAGGGTAAGGCCTCGGAAAAGGGTCACGTTCACGGTTTCGCTTAGGGTTAGGTTTAGGGAATGGGGAGGGATTAGGGTACAGGATAGGGTACGACAATGCTTAAGGGTTAACGTACGTTTAGGGGCATGAGTTAGTGTTTGTGTACTGGTTAAGTTTAGGGCATTGGTTAGGGTAGGGCATCGGAAGTGGGTCAGGTTTCGGGATGGGGTTAGGGTTAGGGTTAAGGAATGGGGAGGGATTACGGTACAATTTAGGGTACGACAACGCTTAAGGTTTAGCGTACGTGTGAGGGCACGAGTTAGTGTTGGTGTCCTGGTTAAGATTAGGGCACGGGTGAGTGTAAGGCTTCGGGTGAGGGTCAGGGTTAGGATTCTTGTTAGGGTTAGGGTTAAGTAATGCAGAGGGATTAGGGTACAGCTTAGGGTACGACAGTGCTTAAGGGTTAGCGTTCGTGTGAGGGCAAGTGTTAGTGTTAGTGTCCTGGTTAAGATTAGGGCACGGGTGAGGGTAAGTCTTCAGGTGAGGGTCAGAGTTAGGATTCGGGTTAGGGTTCGGGTTAGGGAATGGGGAGGGATTAGGGTACAGTTTAGGGTACGACAACGATTAAGGGTTAGCGTAGATGTGAGGGCACGAGTTAGTGTTGGTGTCCTGGTTAAGATTAGGGCACGGGTGAGGGTAAGGTTTCGGGTGACGGTCAGGGATAGAATTCGGGTTAGGGTTAGGGTTAGGGAATGGGGAGATATTAGGGCACAGTTTAGGGTACCACAATGCTTACGGTTTAGCGTACGTGTGAGGTCACTAGTTAGTATTAGTGTACTGCTTACGATTAGGGCACGGGTGACGGTAAGGCCTCGGAAGAGGGTCACGTTAAGAGATACGGTTAGGGTTAGGGTTAGGGAATGGGGATTGATTAGGGTACAGGTTAGGGTACGGTAATGGCTTAGGTTTTGCGTATGTTAGAGGGCATGGGTTAGTGTTGACGTACTGGTTAAAATTAGGACACGGGTGAGAGTAAAGTTTCGGGTGAGTGTCATGGTTAGGTTTCAGTTTAGGGTTAGTGTTAGGGAATGGAGAGGGATTAGGGTACAGGTTAGGGTACGACAATGCTTAAGAGTTAGCGTAAGTGTGAGGGCACGAGTTAGTGTTGGTGTACTGGTTAAGACAAGGACACCGATGAGGGCAAAGCCTCGGAAAAGGGTCACGTTCAGGGTTTCGCTTAGGGTTAGGGTTAGGGAATGGGGAGGGATTAGGGTACAGGATAGGGTACGACAATGCTTAAGGGTTAACGTACGTTTTTGGGCATGAGTTAGTGTTTGTGTACTGGTTAAGATTAGCGCATTGTTTAGGGTAGGGCATCGGAAGTGGCTCCGGTTTAGGGATGGGGTTAGGGTTAGGGTAAAGGAATGGGGAAGGATTAGGGTACAATTTAGGGTACGACAACGCTTAAAGTTTAGCGTACGTGTGAGGGCACGAGTTAGTGTTGGTGTCCTGGTTAAGATTAGGGCACGGGTGAGGGTAAGGTTTCGGGTCAGGGTCAGGGATAGAATTCGGGTTAGGTTTAGGGTTAGGGAATGGGGAGATATTAGGGCACAGTTTAGGGTACCACAACGCTTAAGGTTTAGCGTACGTGTGAGGGCACGAGTTAGTGTTGTTGTCCTGGTTAAGATTAGGGCACGAGTGAGGGTAAGGCTTCGGGTGAGGGTCAGGGTTAGGATTCGTGTTAGGGTTAGGGTTAAGGAATGCAGAGGGATTAGGGTACAGCTTAGGGTACGACAGTGCTTAAGGGTTAGCGTTCGTGTGAGCGCAAGGGTTAGTGTTAGTGTCCTGGTTAAGATTAGGGCACGGGTGAGGGTAAGGCTTCAGGTGAAGGTCAGGGTTAGGATTCGGGTTAGGGTTAGGGTTAGGGAATGGGGAGGGATTAGGGTACAGTTTAGGGTACGACAACGATTAAGGGTGGGCGTACGTGTGAGGGCACGAGTTAGTGTTGGTGTCCTGGTTAAGATTAGGGCATGGGTGAGGGTAAGGCTTCGGGTGAGGGTCAGGGTTAGGATTCGGGATAGGGTTAGGGTTAGGGAATGGAGAGTGAATAGGGTACACCTTAGCGTACGACAATGCTTAATGGTTAGCGTACGTGTGAGGGCCCGAGTTAGTGTGGTTGTCCTGGTTAACATTAGGTATTGGTGAGGGTAAGGTTTCGGGTGAGGGTCAGGGATAGAATTCGGGTTAGGGTTAGGGTTAGGGAATGGGGTGATATTAGAGCACAGTTTAGGGTACCACAACGCTTAAGGTTTAGCGTACGTGTGAGGTCACTAGTTAGGTTTAGTGTACTGCTTACGATTAGGGCACGGGTGAGGGTAAGGCCTCGGAAGAGTGTCACGTTAAGGGTTAGGGCTAGCGTTAGGGTTAGGGAATGGGGATTGATATGGGTACAGGTTAGGGTACGGCAATGGCTTAGGGTTAGCGTAGGTTAGAGGGCATGGGTTAGTGTTGATGTACTGGTTAAAATTAGGACAGGGGTGAGGGTAAAGTTTCGCGTGAGTGTCATGGTTAGGTTTCAGGTTAGGGTTAGGGTTAGGGAATGGAGAGGGATTAGGGTAGAGGTTAGGGTACCGCTGCGGTTTAGTGTTAGCGTACGTGTGAGGGCACGAGTTAGTCTTGGTGTCCTGGTTAAGATTAGGGCACGGGTGAGGGTAAGGCTTCGGGTGAGGGTCAGGGTTAGGATTCGGGTTAGGGTTAGGGTTAGGGAATGGAGACGGATTAGGGTACAGGTTAGGGTACGACAATGCTTAAGGGTTAGCGTACGTGTGAGGGCACGAGTTAGTGTTGGTGTACTGGTTAAGACAAGGGCACCGATGAGGGTAAGGCCTCGGAAAAGGGTCACGTTCAGGGTTTCGCTTAGGGTTAGGGTTAGGGAATGGGGAGGGATTAGGGTACAGGATAGGGTACGACAATGCTTAAGGGTTAACATACGTTTGAGGGCATGAGTTAGTGTTTGTGTACTGGTTAAGATTAGAGCATTGGTTAGGGTAGGGCATCAGACGTGGGTCAGGTTTAGGGATGGGGTTAGGCTTAGTGTTAAGGAATGGGGAGGGATTAGGGTACAATTTAGGGTACGACAACGCTTAAGGTTTAGCGTACGTGTGAGGGCACGAGTTAGTGTTGGTGTCCTGGTTAAGATTAGGGCACGGGTGAGGATAAGGCTTCGGGTGAGGGTCAGGGTTAGGATTCGTGTTAGGGTTAGGGTTAAGGAATGCAGAGGGATTAGGGTACAGCTTAGGGTAGGACAGTGCTTAAGGGTTAGCGCTCGTGTGAGGACAAGGGTTAGTGTTAGTGTCCTGGTTAAGATTAGGGCACGCGTTAGGGTAAGGCTTCAGGTGAGGGTCAGGGTTAGGATTCGGGTTAGGGTTATGGTTAGGCAATGGGGAGGGTTTAGGGTACAGTTTAGGGTACGACAACGATTAAGGGTGGGCGTACGTGTGAGGGCACGAGTTAGTGTTGGTGTACTGGTTAAGATTAAGGCACGGGTGAGGGTAAGGTTTCGGGTGAGGGTCAGGGATAGAATTCGGGTTAGGGTTAGGGTTAGGGAATGGGGAGATATTAGGGCACAGTTTAGCAGAACACAATGCTTAAGGTTTAGCGTACGTGTGAGGTCACTATTTAGTGTTAGTGTACTGCTTACGATTAGGGCACTGGTGAGGGTAAGGCCTCGGAAGAGGGTCACGTTAAGGGTTAGGGTTATGGTGAGGGTTAGGGAATGGGGATTGATTAGGGTACAGGTTAGTGTACGGCAATGGCTTAGGGTTAGCATACGTTAGAGGGCATGAGTTAGTGTTGATGTACTGGTTAAAATTAGGACACGGGTGAGGGTAAAGTTTCGGGTGAGTGTCATGGTTAGGTTTCAGGTTAGGGTTAGGGTTAGGGAATGGAGAGGGAGTAGGGTACAGGTTAGGGTACCGCTGCGCTTTAGTGTTAACGTACGTGTGAGTGCACGAGTTAGTCTTGGTGTCCTGGTTAAGATTAGGTCACGGGTGAGGGTAAGGCTTTGGGTGAGGGTCAGGGTTAGGATTCGGGTTAGGGTTAGGGTTAGGGAATGGAGAGGGATTAGGGTACAGTTTATGGTACGACAATGCTTAAGGGTTAGCATAAGTGTGAGGGCACGAGTTAGTGTTGGTGTACTGGTTAAGACAAGGGCACCGATGAGGGTAAGGCCTCGGAAAAGGGTCACGTACAGGGTTTCGCTTAGGGTTAGGGTTAGGGAATGGGGAGGGATTAGGGTACAGGATAGGGTACGACAATGCTTAATGGTTAACGTACGTTTGAGGGCAGGAGTTAGTGTTTGTGTACTGGTTAAGATTAGGGCATTGGTTAGGGTAGGGCATCGGACGTGGGTCAGGTTTAGGGACGGGGTTAGGGTTAGGGTTAAGGAATGGGGAGGGATTAGGGTACAATTTAGGGTACAACAACGCTTAAGGTTTAGCGTACGTGTGAGGGCACGAGTTAGTGTTGGTGTCCTGGTTAAGATTAGGGCACGGGTGAGGATAAGGCTTCGGGTGAGGGTCAGGTTTAGGATTCGTGTTAGGGTTAGGGTTAAGGAATGCAGAGGGATTAGGGTACAGCTTAGGGTACGACAGTGCTTAAGGGTTAGCGTAAGTGTGAGGGCACGATTTAATGTTGGGGTACTGGTTAAGAGAAGGGCACCGTTGAGGGTAAGGCCTCGGAAAAGGGTCACGTTCAGGGTTTCAGTTAGGGTTAGGGTTAGGGAATGGGGAGGGATTAGGGTACAGGATAGGGTACGACAATGCTTAAGTGTTAGCGTACGTTTGAGGGCATGAGTGAGTGTTTGTGTACTGGTTAAGATTAGGGCATTGGTTAGGGTAGGGCATCGGAAGTGGGTCAGGTTTAGGGATGGGGTTAGGGTTAGGGTTAAGGAATGGGGAGGGATTAGGGTACTATTAAGGGTACGACAACGTTTAAGGTTTAGCGTACGTGTGAGGGCACGAGTTAGTGTTGGTGTCCTGGTTAAGATTAGGGCACGGATGAGGGTAAGGCTTCGGAAGAGGGTCACGTTAAGGGTTAGGGTTAGGGTTAGTGTTAGGGTTAGTGTTAGGGAATGGGGATTGATTAGGGTACAGTTTATGATATAGCAATGGCTTAGGGTTAGCGTACGTTAGGGGGCATGGGTTAGTGTTGATGTACTGGTTAAAATTAAGACACGGGTGAGGGTAAAGTTTCGGGTGAGTGTCATGGTTAGGTTTCAGGTTAGGGTTAGGGTTAGGGAATGGAGAGGGATTAGGGTACAGGTTAGGGTACCGCTGCGGTTTAGTGTTAGCGTACGTGTGAGTGCACGAGTTAGTCTTGGTGTCCTGGTTAAGATTAGGGCACGGGTGACGGAAAGGCATCGGATGAGGGTCAGGGTTAGGATTCGGGTTAGGGTTAGGGTTAGGGAATGACGAGGGATTAGGGTACAGGTTAGTGTACGACAATGCTTAATGGTTAGCGTAAGTGTGAGGGCACGATTTAGTGTTGGTTTCCTCGTTAAGATTAGGGAACGGGAGAGGGAAAGGCTTCGGGTGAGGGTCAGGGTTAGGATTCGTGTTAGGGTTAGGGTTAAGGAATGCAGAGGGATTAGGGTACAGCTTAGGGTACGACAGTGCTTAAGGGTTAGCATTCGTGTGAGGCCAAGGTTTAGTGTTAGTGTCCTGGTTAAGATTAGCGCACGGGTGAGGGTAAGGTTTCAGGTGAGGGTCAGGGTTAGGATTCGGGTTAGGGTTAGGGTTAGGGCATGGGGAGGGATTAGGGTACAGTTTAGGGTGCGAAAACGATTAAGGATTAGTGTACGTGTGAGGGCACGAGTTAGTGTTGGTGTCCTGCTTAAGATTAGGGCACTGGTGAGGGTAAGGTTTCGGGTGAGGGTCAGGGATAGAATTCGGGTTAGGGTTAGGGTTAAGGAAAGGGGAGATATTAGGGCAGAGTTTAGCGTACCACAACGCTTAAGGTTTAGCGTACGTGTGAGGTCACTAGTTAGTGTTAGTGTACTGGTTATGATTAGGGCACTGGTGAGGGTAAGGCCTCGGAAGTGGGTCACGTTAAGGGTTAGGATTAGGGTTGGGTTAGGGAATGGGGATTGATTAGGGTACAGGTTATGGTACGGCGATGGCTTAGGGTTAGCGTACGTTAGAGGGCATGGGTTAGTGTTGATGTACTGGTTAAAATTAGGACACGGGTGAGGGTAAAGTTTCGGGTGAGTGTCATGGTTAGGTTTCAGGTGAGGGTTAGGGTTAGGGAATGGAGAGGGATTAGGGTACAGGTTAGGGTACGACAATGCTTAAGGGTTAGCGTACGTGTGAGGGCACGAGTTAGTGTTGGTGTACTGGTTAAGACAAGGGCACCGATGAGGGTAAGGCCTCGGAAAAGAGTCACGTTCAGGGTTTCGCTTAGGGTTAGGGTTAGGGAATGGGGAGGGATTAGGGTACAGGATAGGGTACGACAATGCTTAAGGGTTAACATACGTTTGAGGGCATGAGTTAGTGTATGTGTACTGGTTAAGATTAGAGCATTGGTTAGGGTAGGGCATCAGACGTGGGTCAGGTTTAGGGATGGGGTTAGGCTTAGTGTTAAGGAATGGGGAGGGATTAGGGTACAATTTAGGGTACGACAACGCTTAAGGTTTAGCGTACGTGTGAGGGCACTAGTTAGTGTTGGTGTCCTGGTTAAGATTAGGGCACGGGTGAGGATAAGGCTTCGGGTGAGGGTCAGGGTTAGGATTCGTGTTAGGGTTAGGGTTAAGGAATGCAGAGTGATTAGGGTACAGCTTAGGGTAGGACAGTGCTTAAGGGTTAGCGTTCGTGTGAGAGCAAGGGTTAGTGTTAGTGTCCTGGTTAAGATTAGGGCACGGGTGAGGGTAAGGCTTCAGGTGAGGGTCAGGGTTAGGATTCGGGTTAGAGTTAGGGTTAGGCAATGGGGAGGGATTAGGGTACAGTTTAGGGTACGACAACGATTAAGGGTGGGCGTACGTGTGAGGGCACGAGTTAGTGTTGGTGTCCTGGTTAAGATTAGGGCACGGGTGAGGGTAAGGTTTCGGGTGAGGGTCAGGGATAGAATTTGGGTTAGGGTTAGGGTTAGGGAATGGGGAGATATTAGGGCACAGTTTAGGGGACCACAACGCTTAAGGTTTAGCGTACGTGTGAGGTCACTAGTTAGTGTTAGTGTACTGCTTACGATTAGGACACGGGTGAGGGTAAGGCCTCGGAAGAGGGTCACGTTAAGGGTTAGGGTTATGGTGAGGGTTAGGGAATGGGGATTGATTAGGGTACAGGTTAGTGTACGGCAATGACTTAGGGTTAGCATACGTTAGAGGGCATGGGTTAGTGTTGATGTACTGGTTAAAATTAGGACACGGGTGATGGTAAAGTTTCGGGTGAGTGTCATGGTTAGGTTTCAGGTTAGGGTTAGGGTTAGGGAATGGAGAGGGAGTAGGGTACAGGTTAGGGTACCGCTGCGCTTTAGTGTTAGCGTACGTGTGAGTGCACGAGTTAGTCTTGGTGTCCTGGTTAAGATTAGGTCACGGGTGAGGGTAAGGCTTTGGGTGAGGGTCAGGGTTAGGATTCGGGTTAGGGTTAGTGTTAGGGAATGGAGAGGGATTAGGGTACAGTTTAGGGTACGACAATGCTTAAGGGTTAGCATAAGTGTGAGGGCACGAGTTAGTGTTGGTGTACTGGTTAAAACAAGGGCACCGATGAGGGTAAGGCCTCGGAAAAGGGTCAGGTTCAGGGTTTCACTTAGGGTTAGGGTTAGGGAATGGGGAGGGATTAGGGTACAAGATAGGGTACGACAATGCTTAAGGGTTAACGTACGTTTGAGGGCAGGAGTTAGTGTTTGTGTACTGGTTAAGATTAGGGCATTGGTTAGGGTAGGGCATCGGACGTGGGTCAGGTTTAGGGACGGGGTTAGGGTTAGGGTTAAGGAATGGGGAGGGATTAGGGTACAATTTAGGGTACAACAACGCTTAAGGTTTAGCGTACGTGTGAGGGCACGAGTTAGTGTTGGTGTCCTGGTTAAGATTAGGGCACGGGTGAGGATAAGGCTTCGGGTGAGGGTCAGGGTTAGGATTCGTGTTAGGGTTAGGGTTAAGTAATGCAGAGGGATTGGGGTAGAGCTTAGGGTACGACAGTGCTTAAGGGTTAGCGTAAGTGTGAGGGCACGATTTAATGTTGGGGTACTGGTTAAGACAAGGGCACCGATGAGGGTAAGGCCTCGGAAAAGGGTCACGTTCAGGGTTTCAGTTAGGGTTAGGGTTAGGGAATGGGGAGGGATTAGGGTACAGGATAGGGTACGACAATGCTTAAGGGTTAGCGTACGTTTGAGGGCATGAGTGAGTGTTTGTGTACTGGTTAAGATTAGGGCATTGGTTAGGGTAGGGCATCGGAAGTGGGTCAGGTTTAGGGATGGGGTTAGGGTTAGGGTTAAGGAATGGGGAGGGATTAGGGTACTCTTAAGGGTACGACAACGCTTAAGGTTTAGCGTACGTGTGAGGGCACGAGTTAGTGTTGGTGTCCTGGTTAAGATTAGGGCACGGATGAGGGTAAGGCTTCAGGTGAGGGTCAGGGTTAGGATTCCGGTTAGGCTTAGGGTTAGGGAATGGGGAGGGATTAGGGTACAGTTTAGGGTACGACAACGATTAAGGGTTAGCGTACGTGTGAGGGCACGAGTTAGTGTTGGTGTCCTGGTTAAGATTAGGGCATGGGTGAGGGTAAGGTTTCAGGTGAGGGTCAGGGATAGAATTCGGGATAGGGTTAGGGTTAGGGAATTGAGAGATATTAGGGCACAGTTTAGGGTACCACAACGCTTAAGGTTTAGCGTACGTGTGAGGTCACTAGTTAGTGTTAGTGTACTGGTTACGATTAGGGCACGGGTGAGAGTAAGGCCTCGGAAGAGGGTCACGTTAAGGGTTAGGGTTAGGGTTAGTGTTAGGGAATGGGGATTGATTAGGGTACAGGTTATGATATAGCAATGGCTTAGGGTTAGCGTACGTTAGGGGGCATGGGTTAGTGTTGATGTACTGGTTAAAATTAAGACACGGGTGAGGGTAAAGTTTCGGGTGAGTGTCATGGTTAGGTTTCAGGTTAGGGTTAGGGTTAGGGAATGGAGAGGGATTAGGGTACAGGTTAGGGTACCGCTGCGGTTTAGTGTTAGCGTACGTGTGCGGGCACGAGTTAGTCTTGGTGTCCTGGTTAAGATTAGGTCACGGGTGAGGGTAAGGCTTCGGGTGAGGGTCAGGGTTAGGGTTCGGGTTAGGGTTAGGGTTAGGGAATGGAGAGGGATTAGGGTACAGGTTAGGGTACGACAATGCTTAAGGGTTAGCATAAGTGTGAGGGCACGAGTTAGTGTTGGTGTACTGGTTAAGACAAGGGCACCGATGAGGGTAAGGCCTCGGAAAAGGGTCACGTTCAGGGTTTCGCTTAGGGTTAGCATTAGGGAATGGGGAGGAATTAGGGTACAGGATAGGGTACGAAAATGCTTAAGGGTTAACGTACGTTTGAGGGCAGGAGTTAGTGTTTGTGTACTGGTTAAGATTAGGGCATTGGTTAGTGTAGGGCATCAGACTTGGGTCAGGTTTAGGGATGGGGTTAGGCTTAGTGTTAAGGAATGGGGAGGGATTAGGGTACAATTTAGGGTACGACAACGCTTAAGGTTTAGTGTACGTGTGAGGGCACGAGTTAGTGTTGGTGTCCTGGTTAAGATTAGGGCACGGGTGAGGGTAAGGCTTCGGGTGAGGGTCAGGGTTAGGATTCGTGTTAGGGTTAGGGTTAAGGAATGCAGAGGGATTAGGGTACAGCTTAGGGTACGACAGTGCTTAAGGGTTAGCGTTCGTGTGAGGGCAAGGGTTAGTGTTAGTGTCCTGGTTAAGATTAGGGCACGGGTGAGGGTAAGGCTTCAGGTGAGGGTCAGGGTTAGGATTCGGGTTAGGGTTAGGTTTAGGGAATGGGGAGGGATTAGGGTACAGTTTAGGGTACGACAACGATTAAGGGTGGGCGTACGTGTGAGGGCACGAGTTAGTGTTGGTGTCCTGGTTAAGATTAGGGCACGGGTGAGGGTAAGGTTTCGGGTGAGGGTCAGGGATAGAATTCGAGTTAGGGTTAGGGTTAGGGAATGGGGAGATATTAGGGCACAGTTTAGGGGACCACAACGCTTAAGGTTTAGCGTACGTGTGAGGTCACTAGTTAGTGTTAGTGTACTGCTTACGATTAGGGCACGGTTGAGGGTAAGGCCTCGGAAGAGGGTCACGTTAAGGGTTAGGGTTTGGGTTAGGGTTAGGGAATGGGGATTGATTAGGGTACAGGTTAGTGTACGGCAATGCCTTAGGGTTAGCATACGTTAGAGGGCATGGGTTAGTGTTGATGTACTGGTTAAAATTAGGACACGGGTGAGGGTAAAGTTTCGGGTGAGTGTCATGTTTAGGTTTCAGGTTAGGTTTAGGGTTAGGGAATGGAGAGGGATTAGGGTACAATTTAGGGTACGATAATGCTTAAGGTTTAGCGTACGTGTGAGGGCACGAGTTAGTGTTGGTGTCCTGGTTAAGATTAGGGCACGGGTGAGGGTAAGGCTTCGGGTGAGGGTCAGGGTTAGGATTCGTGTTAGGGTTAGGGTTAAGGAATGCAGAGGGATTAGGGTACAGCTTAGGGTAGGACAGTGCTTAAGGGTTAGCGTTCGTGTGAGGGCAAGGGTTAGTGTTAGTGTCCTGGTTAAGATTGAGGCACGGGTGAGGGTAAGGCTTCAGGTGAGGGTCAGGGTTAGGATTCGGGTTAGGGTTAGGGTTAGGGAATGGGGAGGGATTAGGGTACAGTTTAGGGTACGACAACGATTAAGGGTGGGCGTACGTGTGAGGGCACGAGTTAGTGTTGGTGTCCTGGTTAAGATTAGGGCATGGGTGAGGGTAAGGCTTCGGTTGAGGGTCAGGGTTAGGATTCGGGATAGGGTTAGGGTTAGGGAATGGAGAGTGAATAGGGTACACCTTAGCGTACGACAAGGCTTAAGGGTTAGCGTACGTGTGAGGGCCCGAGTTAGTGTGGTTGTCCTGGTTAACATTAGGTATTGGTGAGGGTAAGGTTTCGGGTGAGGGTCAGGGATAGAATTCGGGTTAGGGTTAGGGTTAGGGAATGGGGTGATATTAGGGCACAGTTTAGGGTACCACAACGCTTAAGGTTTAGCGTACGTGTGAGGTCACTAGTTAGGTTTAGTGTACTGCTTACGATTAGGGCACGGGTGAGGGTAAGGCCTCGGAAGAGTGTCACGTTAAGGGTTAGGGCTAGCGTTAGGGTTAGGGAATGGGGATTGATATGGGTACAGGTTAGGGTACGGCAATGGCTTAGGGTTAGCGTAGGTTAGAGGGCATGGGTTAGTGTTGATGTACTGGTTAAAATTAGGACAGGGGTGAGGGTAAAGTTTCGCGTGAGTGTCATGGTTAGGTTTCAGGTTAGGGTTAGGGTTAGGGAATGGAGAGGGATTAGGGTAGATGTTATGGTACCGCTGTGGTTTAGTATTAGCGTACGTGTGAGGGCACGAGTTAGTCTTGGTGTCCTGGTTAAGATTAGGGCACGGGTGAGGGTAAGGCTTCGGGTGAGGGTCAGGGTTAGGATTCGGGTTAGTGTTAGGGTTAGGGAATGGAGACGGATTAGGGTACAGGTTAGGGTACGACAATGCTTAAGGGTTAGCGTACGTGTGAGGGCACGAGTTAGTGTTGGTGTACTGGTTAAGACAAGGGCACCGATGACGGTAAGGCCTCGGAAAAGGGTCACGTTCAGGGTTTCGGTTAGGGTTAGGGTTAGGGAATGGGGAGGGATTAGATTACAGGATAGGGTACGACAATGCTTAAGGGTTAGCATAAGTGGGAGGTCACGAGTTAGTGTTGGTGTACTGGTTAAGACAAGGGCACCGATGAGGGTAAGGCCTCGGAAAAGGGTCACGTTCAGGGTTTCGCTTAGGGTTAGGGTTAGGGAATGGGGAGGGATTAGGGTACAGGATAGGGTACGACAATGCTTAAGGTTTAGACTACGTTTGAGGGCATAAGTTAGTGTTTGTGTACTGGTTAAGATTAGAGCATTGGTTAGGGTAGGGCATCAGACGTGGGTCAGGTTTAGGGATGGGGTTAGGCTTAGTGTTAAGGAATGTGGAGTGATTAGGGTACAATTTAGGGTACGACAACGCTTAAGGTTTAGCGTACGTGTGAGGGCACGAGTTAGTGTTGGTGTCCTGGTTAAGATTAGGGCACGGGTGAGGATAAGGCTTCGGGTGAGGGTCAGGGTTAGGATTCGTGTTAGGGTTAGGGTTAAGGAATGCAGAGGGATTAGGGTACAGCTTAGGGTAGGACAGTGCTTAAGGGTTAGCGCTCGTGTGAGGACAAGGGTTAGTGTTAGTCTCCTGGTTAATATTAGGGCACGGGTGAGGGTAAGGCTTCAGGAGAGGGTCAGGGTTAGGATTCGGGTTAGGGTTAGGGTTAGGCAATGGGGAGGGATTAGGGTACAGTTTAGGGTACGACAACGATTAAGGGTGGGCGTACGTGTGAGGGCACGAGTTAGTGTTGGTGTCCTGGTTAAGATTAGGGCACGGGTGAGGGTAAGGTTTCGGGTGAGGGTCAGGGATAGAATTCGGGTTAGGGTTAGGGTTAGGGAATGGGGAGATATTAGGGCACAGTTTAGCGGAACACAACGCTTAAGGTTTAGCGTACGTGTGAGGTCACTAGTTAGTGTTAGTGTACTGCTTACGATTAGGGCACGGGTGAGGGTAAGGCCTCGGAAGAGGGTCACGTTAAGGGTTAGGGTTAGGGTTAGGGTTAGGGAATGGGGATTGATTAGGGTACAGGTTAGGGTACGGCAATGGCTTAGGGTTAGCGTACGTTAGAGGGCATGGGTTAGTGTTGATGTACTGGTTAAAATTAGGACACGGGTGAGGGTAAAGTTTCGGGTGAGTGTCATGGTTAGGTTTCAGGTTAGGGTTAGGGTTAGGGAATGGAGAGGGATTAGGGTACAAGTTAGGGTACCGCTGCGGTTTAGTGTTAGCGTACGTGTGAGGTCACGAGTTAGTCTTGGTGTCCTGGTTAAGATTAGGGCACGGGTGAGGGTAAGGTTTCGGGTGAGGGTCAGGGTTAGGATTCGGGTTAGGGTTAGGGTTAGGGAATGGAGAGGGATTAGGGTACAGGTTAGGGTACGACAATGTTTAAGGGTTAGCGTAAGTGTGAGGGCACGAGTTAGTGTTGGTGTACTGGTTAAGACAAGGGCACCGATGAGGGTAAGGCCTCGGAAAAGGGTCACGTTCAGGGTTTCGCTTAGGGTTAGGGTTAGGGAATGGGGAGGGATTAGGGTACAGGATAGGGTACGACAATGCTTAAGGGTTAGCGTACTTTTGAGTGCATGAGATAGTGTTTGTGTACTGGTTAAGATTAGGGCATTGCTTAGGGTAGGGCATCGGAAATGGGTCAGGTTTAGGGATGGGGTTAGGGTTAGGGTTAAGGAATGGGGAGGGATTAGGGTACAATTTAGGGTACGACAACGCTTAAGGTTTAGCGTACGTGTGAGGGCACGAGTTAGTGTTGGTGTCCTGGTTAAGATTAGGGCACGGGTGAGGGTAAGGCTTCGGGTGAGGGTCAGGGTTAGGATTCGTGTTAGGGTTAGGGTTAAGGAATGCAGAGGGATTAGGGTACAGCTTAGGGTACGACAGTGCTTAAAGGTTAGATTTCGTGTGAGGGCAAGGGTTAGTGTTAGTGTCCTGGTTAAGATTAGGGCACGGGTGAGGGTAAGGTTTCGGGTGAGGGTCAGGGATAGAATTCGGGTTAGCGTTAGGGTTAGGGAATGGGGAGATATTAGGGCACAGTTTAAGGTACCACACCTCTTAAGGTTTAGCATACGTGTGAGGTCACTAGATATTGTTAGTGTACTGCTTAAGATTAGGGCACGGGTGAGGGTAAGGCCTCGAAAGAGGGTCACGTTAAGGGTTAGGGTTACGGTTAGGGTTACGGAATGGGGATTGATTAGGGTACAGGTTAGGGTACGGCAATGGCTTAGGGTTAGCGTATGTTAGAGGGCATGGGTTAGTGTTGATGTACTGGTTAAAATTAGGACACGGGTGAGGGTAAAGTTTCGGGTGAGTGTCATGGTTAGGTTTCAGGTTAGGGTTAGGGTTAGGGAATGGAGAGGGATTAGGGTACAGGTTAGGGTACCGCTGCGGTTTAGTGTTAGCGTACATGTGAGGGCACGAGTTAGTCTTGGTGTCCTGGTTAAGATTAGGGCACGGGTGAGGGTAAGGCTTCTTGTGAGGGTCAGGGTTAGGATGCGGGTTAGGGTTAGGGTTAGGGAATGGAGAGGGATTAGGGTACTGTTTAGGGTAGGACAATTCCTAAGGGTTAGCGTAAGTGTGAGGGCACGAGTTAGTGTTGGTGTACTGGTTAAGACAAGGGCACCGATGAGGGTAAGCCCTCGGAAAAGGGTCACGTTCAGGGTTTCGCTTAGGGTAAGTGTTAGGGAATGGGGAGGGATTAGGGTACAGGATAGGGTACGACAATGCTTAAGTGTTAGCGTACTTTTGAAGGCATGAGTTAGAGTTTGTGTACTGGTTAAGATTAGGGCATTTGTTAGGGTAGGGCATCGGAAGTGGGTCAGGTTTAGGGATGGGGTTAGGGTTAGGGTTAAGGAATGGGGAGGGATTAGGGTACAATTTAGGGTACGACAACGCTTAAGGTTTAGCGTTCGTGTGAGGGCAAGTGTTTGTGTTAGTGTCCTGGTTAAGATTAGGGCACGGGTGAGGGTAAGGCTTCAAGTGAGGGTCAGGGTTAAGATTCGTGTTAGGGTTAGGGTTAAGGAATGCAGAGGGATTAGGGTACAGCTTAGGGTACGACAGTGCTTAAGGGTTAGCGTTCGTGTGAGGGCAAGGGTTAGTGTTCGTGTCCTGGTTAAGATTAGGGCACGGGTGAGGGTAAGGCTTCAGGTGAGGGTCAGGGTTAGGATTCGGGTTAGGGTTAGGGTTAGGGAAAGGGGAGATATTAGGGCACAGTTTAGGGTACCACAACGTTTAAGGTTTAGCGTACGTGTGAGGTCACTAGTTAGTGTTAGTGTACTGCTTACGATTAGGGCACGGGGGAGGGTAAGGCCTGGGAAGAGGGTCACGTTAAGGGTTAGGGTTAGGTTTAGGGTTAGGGAATGGGGATTGATTAGGGTACAGGTTAGGGTACGGCAATGGCTTAGGGTTAGCGTACGTTAGAGGGCATGGGTTAGTGTTGATGTACTGGTTAAAATTAGGACACGGGTGATGGTAAAGTTTCGGATGAGTGTCATGGTTAGGTTTCAGGTTAGGGTTAGGGTTAGGGAATGAAGAGGGATTAGGGTACAGGTTAGGGTACTGCTGCGATTTACTGTTAGCGTACGTGTGAGGGCACGAGTTAGTGTTGATGTCCTACTTAAGATTAGGGCACTTGTGAGGGTAAGGCTTCGGGTGAGGGTCAGTGTTAGGATTCGTGTTAGGGTTAGGGTTAAGCAATGCAGAGGGATTAGGGTACAGCTTAGGGTACGACAGTGCTTAAGGGTTAGCGTTCGTGTGAGGGCAAGGGTTAGTGTTAGTGTCCTGGTTAAGATTAGGGCACGGGTGAGAGTAAGGCTTCAGGTGAGGGTCAGGGTTAGGATTCGGGTTAGGGTTAGGGTTAGGGAATGGGGAGGGATTAGGGTACTGCTAAGGGTACGACAACGATTAAGGGTTAGCGTACGTGTGAGGGCACGAGTTAGTGTTGGTGTCCTGGTTAAGATTAGGGCACGGGTGAGGGTAAGGTTTCGGGTGATGGTCAGGGATAGAATTCGGGTTAGGGTTAGATTTAGGGAATGGGGAGATATTAGGGCACAGTTTAGGGTACCACAACGCTTAAGGTTTACCATACGTGTGAGGTCACTAGTTAGTGTTAGTGTACTGCTTACGATTAGGGCACGGGTGAGGGTAAGGCCTCGGAAGAGGGTCACGTTAAGGGTTAGGGTTAGGGTTAGGGTTAGGGAATGGGGATTGATTAGGGTACAGGTTAGGGTACGGCAATGGCTTAGGGTTAGCGTACGTTAGAGGGCATGGGTTAGTGTTGATGTACTGGTTAAAATTAGGACACGGGTGAGGGTAAAGTTTCGGGTGAGTGTCATGGTTAGGTTTCAGGTTAGGGTTAGGGTTAGGGAATGGAGAGGGATTAGGGTACAGGTTAGGGTACCGCTGCGGTTTAGTGTTAGCGTACGTGTGAGGGCACGAGTTAGTCTTGGTGTCCTGGTTAAGATTAGGGCACGGGTGAGGGTAAGGTTTCGGGTGAGGGTCAGGGTTAGGATTCGGGTTAGGGTTAGGGTTAGGGAATGGAGAGGGATTAGGGTACAGGTTAGGGTACGACAATGCTTAAGGGTTAGCGTAAGTGTGAGGGCACGAGTTAGTGTTGGTGTACTGGTTAAGACAAGGGCACCGATGAGGGTAAGGCCTCGGAAAAGGGTCACGTTCAGGGTTTCGCTTAGGGTTAGGGTTAGGGAATGGGGAGGGATTAGGGTACAGGATAGGGTACGACAATGCTTAAGGGTAAGCAGACTTTTGAGGGCATGAGTTAGAGTTTGTGTACTGGTTAAGATTAGGGCACGGGTGAACGTAAGGCTTCGGGTGAGGGTCAGGGTTAGGATTCGTGTTAGGGTTAGGGTTAAGGAATGCAGAGGGATTAGGGTACAGCTTAGGGTACGACAGTGCTTAAGGGTTAGCGTTCGTGTGAGGGCAAGCGTTAGTGTTAGTGTCCTTGTTAAGATTAGGACACGGGTGAGGGTAAGGCTTCAGGTTAGGGTCAGGGTTAGGATTCGGGTTAGGGTTAGGGTTAGGGAATGGGGAGGGATTAGGGTACAGTTTAGGGTACGACAACGATTAAGGGTGGGCGTACGTGTGCGGGCACGAGTTAGTGTTGGTGTCCTGGTTAAGATTAGGGCACGGGTGAGGGTAAGGTTTCGGGTGAGGGTCAGGGATAGAATTCGAGTTAGGGTTAGGGTTAGGGAATTGGGAGATATTAGGGCACAGTTTAGGGGACCACAACGCGTAAGGTTTAGCGTACGTGTGAGGTCACTAGTTAGTGTTAGTGTACTGCTTACGATTAGGGCACGGTTGAGGGTAAGGCCTCGGAAGAGGGTCACGTTAAGGGTTAGGGTTTGGGTTAGGGTTAGGGAATGGGGATTGATTAGGGTACAGGTTAGTGTACGGCAATGCCTTAGGGTTAGCATACGTTAGAGGGCATGGGTTAGTGTTGATGTACTGGTTAAAATTAGGACACGGGTGAGGGTAAAGTTTCGGGTGAGTGTCATGGTTAGGTTTCAGGTTAGGGTTAGGGTTAGGGAATGGAGAGGGATTAGGGTACAGGTTAGGGTACGACAATGCTTAAGGGTTAGCGTAAGTGTGAGGGCACGAGTTAGTGTTGGTGTACTGGTTAAGACAAGGGCACCGATGAGGGTAAGGCCTCGGCAAAGTGTCACGTTCAGGGTTTCGCTTAGGGTTAGGGTTAGGGAATGGGGAGGGATTAGGGTACAGTATAGGGTACGACAATGCTTAAGGGTTAACGTACGTTTGAGGGCCTGAGTTAGTGTTTGTGTACTGGTTAAGATTAGGGCAATGGTTAGGGTAGGGTATCGGACGTGGGTCAGGTTTAGAGATGGAGTTAGGGTTAGGGTTAAGGAATGGGAAGGGATTAGGGTACAATTTAGGGTACGACAACGCTTAAGGTTTAGCGTACGTGTGAGGGCACGAGTTAGTGTTGGTGTCCTGGTTAAGATTAGGGCACGGGTGAGGGTAAGGCTTCGGGTGAGGGTCAGGGTTAGGATTCGTGTTAGGGTTAGGGTTAAGGAATGCAGAGGGATTAGGGTACAGCTTAGGGTAGGACAGTGCTTAAGGGTTAGCGTTCGTGTGAGGGCAAGGGTTAGTGTTAGTGTCCTGGTTAAGATTGAGGCACGGGTGAGGGTAAGGCTTCAGGTGAGGGTCACGGTTAGGATTCGGGTTAGGGTTAGGGTTAGGGAATGGGGAGGGATTAAGGTACAGTTTAGGGTACGACAACGATTAAGGGTGGGCGTACGTGTGAGGGCACGAGTTAGTGTTGGTGTCCTGGTTAAGATTAGGGCATGGGTGAGGGTAAGGCTTCGGGTGAGGGTCAGGGTTAGGACTCGGGATAGGGTTAGGGTTAGGGAATGGAGAGTGAATAGGGTACACCTTAGCGTACGACAATGCTTAATGGTTAGCGTACGTGTGAGGCCCCGAGTTAGTGTGGTTGTCCTGGTTAACATTAGGTATTGTTGAGGGTAAGGTTTCGGGTGAGGGTCAGGGATAGAATTCGGGTTAGGGTTAGGGTTAGGGAATGGGGTGATATTAGGGCACAGTTTAGGGTACCACAACGCTTAAGGTTTAGCGTACGTGTGAGGTCACTAGTTAGGTTTAGTGTACTGCTTACGATTAGGGCACGGGTGAGGGTAAGGCCTCGGAAGAGTGTCACGTTAAGGGTTAGGGCTAGCGTTAGGGTTAGGGAATGGGGATTGATATGGGTACAGGTTAGGGTACGGCAATGGCTTAGGGTTAGCGTAGGATAAAGGGCATGGGTTAGTGTTGATGTACTGGTTAAAATTAGGACAGGGGTGAGGGTAAAGTTTCGCGTGAGTGTCATGGTTAGGTTTCAGGTTAGGGTTAGGGTTAGGGAATGGAGAGGGATTAGGGTACAGGTTAGGGTACCGCTGCGGTTTAGTGTTAGCGTACGTGTGAGGGCACGAGTTAGTCTTGGTGTCCTGGTTAAGATTAGGGCACGGGTGAGGGTAAGGCTTCGGGTGAGGGTCAGGGTTAGGATTCGGGTTAGGGTTAGGGTTAGGGAATGGAGACGGATTAGGGTACAGGTTAGGGTACGACAATGCTTAAGGGTTAGCGTACGTGTGAGGGCACGAGTTAGTGTTGGTGTACTGGTTAAGACAAGGGCACCGATGAGGGTAAGGCCTCGGAAAAGGGTCACGTTCAGGGTTTCGGTTAGGGTTAGGGTTAGGGAATGGGGAGGGATTAGTGTACAGGATAGGGTACGACAATGCTTAAGGGTTAGCGTATGTTTGAGGGCATGAGTTATTGTCTGTGTATTGGTTAAGATTAGGGCATTGATTAGGCTAAGGCATCGGAAGTGGGTCAGGTTTAGGGTTGGGGTTAGGGTTAGGGTTAAGGAATCGGGAGGGATTAGAGTACAATTTAGGGTACGACAACGCTTAAGGTTTAGCGTACGTGTGAGAGCACGAGTTAGTGTTGGTTTCCTGGTTAAGATTAGGTCACGGGTGAGGGTAAGGCTTCGGGTGAGGGTCAGGGTTAGGATTCGTGTTAGGGTTAGGGTTAAGGAATGCAAAGGGTTTAGGGTACGATAGTGCTTAAGGGTTAGCGTTCGTGTGAGGGCACGAGTTAGTGTTGGTTTCCTGGTTAAGATTAGTTCACGGGTGAGGGTAAGGCTTCAGGTGAGGGTCAGGGTTAGGATTCGGGTTAGGGTTAGGGTTAGGGAATGGGGAGGGATTAGGGTACAGTTTAGGGTACGACAACGATTAAGGGTTAGCGTACGTGTGAGGGCACGAATTAGTGTTGGTGTCCTGGTTAAGATTAGGGCACGGGTGAGGGTAAGGTTTCGGGTGAGGGTCAGGGATAGAATTCGGGTTAGGTTTAGGGTTAGGGAATGGGGAAATATTAGGGCACAGTTTAGCGTACCACAACGCTTAAGGTTTAACGTACGTGTGAGGTCACTAGTTAGTGGTAGTGTACTGCTTACGATTAGGGCACGGGTGAGGGTAAGGCCTCGGAAGAGGGTCAAGTTAAGGGTTACGGTTAGGGTTAGGGTTAGGGAATGGGGATTGATTAGGGTACAGGTTATGGTACGGCAATGGCTTAGGGTTAGCGTACGTTAGAGGGCATGGGTTAGTGTTGATGTACTGGTTAAAATTAGGAGACGGGTGAGGGTAAAGTTTCGGGTGAGTGTCATGGTTAGGTTTCAGGTGAGGGTTAGGGTTAGGGAATGGAGAGGGATTAGAGTACAGGTTAGGGTACCGCTGCGGTTTAGTGTTAGTGTACGTGTGAGGGCACGAGTTAGTCTTTGTTTCCTGGTTAAGATTAGGGCAATGGTGAGGTTAAGGCTTCGGGTGAGGGTCAGGGTTAGGATTCGGGTTAGGGTTAGGGTTAGGGAATGGAGAGGGATTAGGGTACAAGTTAGGGTACGACAATGCTTAAGGGTTAGCCTAAGTGTGAGGACACGAGTTCGTGTTGGTGTACTGGTTAAGACAAGGGCACCGATGAGGGTAAGGCATGGGAAAAGGGTCACGTTCAGGGTTTCGGTTAGGGTTAGGGTTAGGGAATGGGGAGGGATTAGGGTACTGGATAGGGTACGACAATGCTTAAGGGTTAGCGTACGTTTGAGGGCATGAGTTAGTGTTTTTGTACTGGTTAACATTAGGGCTTTGGTTAGGGTAGGGCATCGGAAGTGGGTCAGGTTTAGGGATTGGGTTAGGGTTAGGGTAAAGGAATGGGGAGGGATTAGGGTACTATTAAGGGTACGACAACGCTTAAGGTTTAGCGTACGTGTGAGGGCACGAGTTAGTGTTGGTGTCCTGGTTAAGATTAGGGCATGGGTGAGGGTAAGGTTTCGGGTGAGGGTCAGGGATAGAATTCGGGTTAGGGTTAGGGTTAGGGAATGGGGAGATATTAGGGCACTGTTTAAGGTACCACAACGCTTAAGGTTTAGCGTACGTGTGAGGTCACTAGTTAGTGTTAGTGTACTGGTTACGATTAGGGCACGGGTGAGAGTAAGGCCTCGGAAGAGGGTCACATTAAGGGTTAGGGTTAGGGTTAGTGTTAGGTAATGGGGATTGATTAGGGTACAGGTTATGATATACCAATGGCTTAGGGTTAGCGTACGTTACAGGGCATGGGTTAGTGTTGATGTACTGGTTAAAATTTAGACACGGGTGAGGGTAAAGTTTCGGGTGAGTGTCATGGTTAGGTTTCAGGTTAGGGTTAGGGTTAGGGAATGGAGAGGGATTAGGGTACAGGTTAGGGTACCGCTGTGGTTTAGTGTTAGCGTACGTGTGAGGGCACGAATTAGTCTTGGTGTCCTGGTTAAGATTAGGGCACGGGTGAGGGTAAGGCTTCGTTTGAGGGTCAGGGTTAGGATTCGGGTTAGGGTTAGGGTTAGGGAATGGCGAGGGATTAGGGTACAGGTTAGTGTACGACAATGCTTAAGGGTGAGCGTAAGTGTGAGGGCACGATTTAGTGTTGGTGTCCTGGTTAAGATTAGGGCACGGGAGAGGGTAAGGCTTCGGGTGAGGGTCAGGGTTAGGATTCGTGTTAGGTTTAGGGTTAAGGAATGCAGAGCGATTAGGGTACAGCTTAGGGTACGACAGTGCTTAAGGGTTAGCGTTCGTGTGAGGGCAAGGGTTAGTGTTAGTGTACTGGTTAAGATTAGCGCACGGGTGAGGGTAAGGTTTCAGGTGAGGGTCAGGGTTAGGATTCGGGTTAGAGTTAGGGTTAGGGAATGAGGAGGGATTAGGGTACAGTTTAGGGTGCGAAAACGATTAAGGGTTAGCGTACGTGTGAGGTCACGAGTGAGTGTTGGTGTCCTGGTTAAGATTAGGGCACGGGTGAGGGTAAGGTTTCGGGTGAGGTTCAGGGATAGAATTCGGGTGAGGGTTAGTGTTAGGGAAAGGGGAGATATTAGGGCAGAGTTTAGCGTACCACAACGCTTAAGGTTTAGCGTACGTGTGAGGTCACTAGTTAGTGTTAGTGTACTGGTTATGATTAGGGCACGGGTGAGGGTAAGGCCTCGGAAAAGGGTCACGTTAAGGGTTAGGGTTAGGTTTAGGGAATGGGGATTGATTAGGGTACAGGTTATGGTACGGCGATGGCTTAGGGTTAGCGTACGTTAGAGGGCATGGGTTAGTGTTGATGTACTGGTTAAAATTAGGACACGGGTGAGGGTAAAGTTTCGGGTGAGTGTCATGGTTAGGTTTCAGGTGAGGGTTAGGGTTAGGGAATGGAGAGGGATTAGGGTACAGGTTAGGGTACGACAATGCTTAAGGGTTAGCGTAAGTGTGAGGGTATGAGTTAGTGTTGGTGTACTGGTTAAGACAAGGGCAACGATGAGGGTCAGGCCTCGGAAAAGGGTCACGTTCAGGGTTTCGCTTAGGGTTAGGGTTAGGGAATGGGGAGGGATTAGTGTACAGGATAGGGTACGACAATGCTTAAGGGTTAGCGTATGTTTGAGGGCATGAGTTATTGTCTGTGTATTTGTTAAGATTAGGGAATTGGTTAGGCTAGGGCATCGGAAGTGGGTCAGGTTTAGGGTTGGGGTTAGGGTTAGAGTTAAGGAATCGGGAGGGATTAGAGTACAATTTAGGGTACGACAACGCTTAAGGTTTAGCGTACGTGTGAGGGCACGAGTTAGTGTTGGTTTCCTGGTTAAGATTAGGTCACGGGTGAGGGTAAGGCTTCGGGTGAGGGTCAGGGTTAGGATTCGTGTTAGGGTTAGGGTTAAGGAATGCAAAGGGTTTAGGGTACAGCTTGGGGTACGATAGTGCTTAAGGGTTAGCGTTCGTGTGAGGGCAAGGGTTAGTGTTAGTGTCCTGGTTAAGATTAGGGCACGGGTGAGGGTAAGGCTTCAGGTGAGGGTCAGGGTTAGGATTCGGGTTAGGGTTAGGGTTAGGGAATGGGGAGGGATTAGGGTACAGTTTAGGGTACGACAACGATTAAGGGTTAGCGTACGTGTGAGGGCACGAATTAGTGTTGGTGTCCTGGTTAAGATTAGGACACGGGTGAGGGTCAGGGATAGAATTCGGGTTAGGTTTAGGGTTAGGGAATGGGGAGATATTAGGGCACAGTTTAGCGTACCACAACGCTTAAGGTTTAACGTACGTGTGAGGTCACTAGTTAGTGTTAGTGTACTGCTTACGATTAGGGCACGGGTGAGGGTAAGGCCTCGGAAGAGGGTCACGTTAAGGGTTACGGTTAGGGTTAGGGTTAGGGAATGGGGATTGATTAGGGTACAGGTTATGGTACGGCAATGGATTAGGGTTAGCGTACGTTAGAGGGCATGGGTTAGTGTTGATGTACTGGTTAAAATTAGGAGACGGGTGAGGGTAAACTTTCGGGTGAGTGTCATGGTTAGGTTTCAGGTGAGGGTTAGGGTTAGGGAATGGAGAGGGATTAGAGTACAGGTTAGGGTACCGCTGCGGTTTAGTGTTAGTGTACGTGTGAGGGCACGAGTTAGTCTTTGTTTCCTGGTTAAGATTAGGGCAATGGTGAGGTTAAGGCTTCGGGTGAGGGTCAGGGTTAGGATTCGGGTTAGGGTTAGGGTTAGGGAATGGAGAGGGATTAGGGTACAAGTTAGGGTACGACAATGCTTAAGGGTTAGCCTAAGTGTGAGGACACGAGTTCGTGTTGGTGTACTGGTTAAGACAAGGGCACCGATGAGGGTAAGGCCTCGGAAAAGGGTCACGTTCAGGGTTTCGGTTAGCGTTAGGGTTAGGGAATGGGGAGGGATTAGGGTACAGGATAGGGTACGACAATGATTAAGGGTTAGCGTACGTTTGAGGGCATGAGTTAGTGTTTTTGTGCTGGTTAAGTTTAGGGCTTTGGTTAGGGTAGGGCATCGGAAGTGGGTCAGGTTTAGGGATGGGGTTAGGGTTAGGGTTAAGGAATGGGGAGGGATTAGGGTACAATTTAGGGTACGACAACGCTTAAGGTTTAGCGTACGTGTGAGGGCACAAGTTAGTGTTGGTGTCCTCGTTAAGATTAGGGCACGGGTGAGGGTAAGGCTTCGGGTGAGGGTCAGGGTTAGGATTCGTGTTAGGGTTAGGGTTAAGGAATGCAGAGGGTTTAGGGTACAGCTTAGGGTACGACAGCGCTTAAGGGTTAGCGTTCGTGTGAGGGCAAGGGTTAGTGTTAGTGTCCTGGTTAAGATTAGGGCACGGGTGAGGATAAGGCTTCGGGTGAGGGTCAGGGTTAGGATTCGTGTTAGGGTTAGGGTTAAGGAATGCAGAGGGATTAGGGTACAGCTTAGGGTACGATAGTGCTTAAGGGTTAGCGTTCGTGTGAGGGCAAGGGTTAGTGTTAGTGTCCTGGTTAAGATTAGGTCACGGGTGAGGGTAAGGCTTCAGGTGAGGGTCAGGGTTAGGATTGGGGTTAGGGTTAGGGTTAGGGAATGGGGAGTGATTAGGGTACAGTTTAGGGTACGACAATGATTAACGGTTAACGTACGTGTGAGGGCACGAGTTAGTGTTGGTGTCCTGGTTAAGATTAGGGCACGGGTGAGGGTAAGGTTTCGGGTGAGGGTCAGGGATAGAATTCGGGTTAGCTTTAGGGTTAGGGAATGGGGAGATATTAGGGCACAGTTTAGCGTACCACGCTTAAGGTTTAACGTACGTGTGTGGTCACTAGTTAGTGTTAGTGTACTGCTTACGATTAGGGCACGGGTGAGGGTAAGGCCTCGGAAGAGGGTCACGTTAAGGATTACGGTTAGGGTTAGGGTTAGGGAATGGGGATTGATTAGGGTACAGTTTATGGTACGGCAATGGCTTAGGGTTAGCGTACGTTAGAGGGCATGGGTTAGTGTTGATGTACTGGTTAAAATTAGGAGACGGGTGAGGGTAAAGTTTCGGGTGAGTGTCATGGTTAGGTTTCAGGTGAGGGTTAGGGTTAGGGAATGGATAGGGATTAGAGTACAGGTTAGGGTACCGCTGCGGTTTAGTGTTAGTGTACGTGTGAGGGCACGAGTTAGTCTTTGTTTCCTGGTTAAGATTAGGGCAATGGTGAGGTTAAGGCTTCGGGTGAGGGTCAGGGTTAGGATTCGGGTTAGGGTTAGGGTTAGGGAATGGAGAGGGATTAGGGTACAAGTTAGGGTACGACAATGCTTAAGGGTTAGCCTAAGTGTGAGGACACGAGTTCGTGTTCGTGTACTGGTTAAGACAAGGGCACCGATGAGGGTAAGGCCTCGGAAAAGGGTCACGTTCAGGGTTTCGGTTAGGGTTAGGGTTAGGGAATGGGGAGGGATTAGGGTACAGGATAGGGTACGATAATGCTTAAGGGTTAGCGTACGTTTGAGGGCATGAGTTAGTGTTTTTGTACTGGTTAAGTTTAGGGCTTTGGTTAGGGTAGGGCATCGGAAGTGGGTCAGGTTTAGGGATGGGGTTAGGTTTAGGGTTAAGGAATGGGGAGGGATTAGGGTACAATTTAGGGTACGACAACGCTTAAGGTTTTGCGTACGTGTGAGGGCACAAGTTAGTGTTGGTGTCCTCGTTAAGATTAGGGCACGGGTGAGGGTAAGGCTTCGGGGGAGGGTCAGGGTTAGGATTCGTGTTAGGGTTTGGGTTAAGGAATGCAGAGGGTTTAGGGTACAGCTTAGGGTACGACAGCGCTTAAGGGTTAGCGTTTGTGTGAGGGCAAGGGTTAGTGTTAGTGTCCTGGTTAAGATTAGGGCACGGGTGAGGGTAAGGCTTCAGGTGAGGGTCAGGGTTAGGATTGGGGTTAGGGTTAGGGTTACTGAATGGGGAGTGATTAGGGTACAGTTTAGGGTACGACAACTTTTAACGGTTAGCGTACGTGTGAGGGCACGAGTTAGTGTTGGTGTCCTGGTTAAGATTAGGGCAAGGGTGAGGGTAAGGTTTCGGGTGAGGGTCAGGGATAGAATTCGGGTTAGATTTAGGGTTAGGGAATGGGGAGATATTAGGGCACAGTTTAGCGTACCACAACGCTTAAGATTTAACGTACGTGTGAGGTCACTAGTTAGTGTTAGTGTACTGCTTACGATTAGGGCACGGGTGAGGGTAAGGCCTCGGAAGAGGGTCACGTTAAGGGTTACGGTTAAGGTTAGGGTTAGGGAATGGGGATTGATTAGGGTACAGTTTATGGTACGGCAATGGCTTAGGGTTAGCGTACGTTAGAGGGCATGGGTTAGTGTTGATGTACTGGTTAAAATTAGGAGACGGGTGAGGGTAAGGTTTCGGGTGAGTGTCATGGTTAGGTTTCAGGTGAGGGTTAGGGTTAGGGAATGGAGAGGGATTAGAGTACAGGTTAGGGTACCGCTGCAGTTTAGTGTTAGTGTACGTGTGAGGGCACGAGTTAGTCTTTGTTTCCTGGTTAAGATTAGGGCAATGGTGAGGTTAAGGCTTCGGGTGAGGGTCAGGGTTAGGATTCGGGTTAGGGTTAGGGTTAGGGAATGGAGAGGGATTAGTGTACAAGTTAGGGTACGACAATGCTTAACGGTTAGCCTAAGTGTGAGGACACGAGTTCGTGTTGGTGTACTGGTTAAGACAAGGGCACCGATGAGGGTAAGGCCTCGGAAAAGGGTCACGTTCAGGGTTTCGGTTAGGGTTAGGGTTAGGGAATGGGGAGGGATTAGGGTACAGTATAGGGTACGACAATGCTTAAGGGTTAATGTACGTTTGAGGGCATGAGTTAGTGTTTTTGTACTGGTTAAGTTTAGGGCTTTGGTTAGGGTAGGGCATCGGAAGTGGGTCAGGTTTAGGGATGGGGTTAGGGTTAGGGTTAAGGAATGGGGAGGGATTAGGGTACAATTCAGGGTACGACAACGCTTAAGGTTTAGCATACGTGTGAGGGCACAAGTTATTGTTGGTGTCCTCGTTAAGATTAGGGCACGGGTGAGGGTAAGGCTTCGGGTGAGGGTCAGGGTTAGGATTCGTGTTAGGGTTAGGGTTAAGGAATGCAGAGGGTTTAGGGTACAGCTTAGGGTACGACAGCGCTTAAGGATTAGCGTTCGTGTGAGGGCAAGGGTTAGTGTTAGTGTCCTGGTTAAGATTAGGGAACGGGTGAGGATAAGGCTTCGGGTGAGGGTCAGGGTTAGGATTCGTGTTAGGGTTAGGGTTAAGGAATGCAGAGGGATTAGGGTACAGCTTAGGGTACGATAGTGCTTAAGGGTTAGCGTTCGTGTGAGGGCAAGGGTTAGTGTTAGTGTCCTGGTTAAGATTAGGGCACGGGTGAGGGTAAGGCTTCAGGCGAGGGTCAGGGTTAGGATTGGGGTTAGGGTTAGGGTTAGGGAATGGGGAGATATTAGGGCACAGTTTAGTGTACCACAACGCTTAAGGTTTAACGTACTTGTGAGGTCACTAGTTAGTGTTAGTGTACTGCTTAAGATTAGGGCACGGGTGAGGGTAAGGTTTCGGGTGAGGGTCAGGGTTAGGATTCGGGTTAGGGTTAGGGTTAGGGAATGGAGAGGGATTAGGGTACTGGTTAGGGTACGACAATGCCTAAGGGTTAGAGTAAGTGTGAGGGAACGAGTTAGTGTTGGTGTACTGGTTAAGACAAGGGCACCGATGAGGGTAAGGCCTCGGAAAAGGGTCACGTTCAGGGTTTCGCTAAGGGTTAGGGTTAGGGAATGGGGAGGGATTAGGGTACAGGAGAGGGTACGACAATGCTTAAGGGTTAGCGTACGTTTGAGGGCATGAGTTAGTGTTTGTGTACTGGTTAAGATTAGGGCATTGGTTAGGGTAGGGTATCGGAAGTGGGTCAGGTTTAGGGATGGGGTTAGGGTTAGGGTTAAGGAATGGGGAGGGATTAGGTTACAATTTAGGGTACGACAACGCTTAAGGTTTAGCGTACGTGTGAGGGCACGAGTTAGTGTTGATGTCCTGATTAAGATTAGGGCACGGGTGAGGGTAAGGCTTCGGGTGAGGGTCAGGGTTAGGATTCGTGTTAGGGTTAGGGTTAAGTAATGCAGAGGGATTAGGGTACAGCTTAGGGTACGACAGTGCTTAAGGGTTAGCGTTCGTGTGAGGGCAAGTGTTAGTGTTAGTGTCCTGGTTAAGTTTAGGGCACGGGTGAGGGTAAGGCTTCAGGTGAGGGTCAGGGTTAGGATTCGGGTTAGGGTTAGGGTTAGGGAATGGGGAGGGATTAGGGTACAGTTTAGGGTACGACAACGATTAAGGTTTAGCGTACGTGTGAGGGCACGAATTAGTGTTGGTGTCCTGGTTAAGATTAGGGCACGGGTGAGGGTAAGGTTTCGGGTGAGGGTCAGGGATAGAATTCGGGTTAGGGTTAGGGTTAGGGAATGGGGAGATATTAGGGCACAGTTTAGGGTACCACAACGCTTAAGGTTTAGCATACGTGTGAGGTCACTAGTTAGTGTTAGTGTACTGCTTACGATTAGGGCACGGGTGAGGGTAAGGCCTCGGAAGAGGGTCACGTTAAGGGTTAGGGTTAGGGTTAGGGTTAGGGAATGGGGATTGATTAGGGTACAGGTTAGGGTACGGCAATGGCTTAGGGTTAGCGTACGTTAGAGGGCATGGGTTAGTGTTGATGTACTGGTTAAAATTAGGACACGGGTGAGGGTAAAGTTTCGTGTGAGTGTCATGGTTAGGTTTCAGGTTAGGGTTAGGGTTAGGGAATTGAGAGGGATTAGGGTACAGGTTAGGGTACCGCTGCGGTTTAGTGTTAGCGTACGTGTGAGGGCACGAGTTAGTCTTGGTGTCCTGGTTAAGATTAGGGCATGGGTGAGGGTAAGGTTTCGGGTGAGGGTCAGGGTTAGGATTCGGGTTAGGGTTAGGGTTAGGGAATGGAGAGGGATTAGGGTACAGGTTATGGTATGACAATTCTTAAGTGTTAGCGTAAGTGTGAGGGCACGAGTTAGTCTTGGTGTCCTGGTTAAGATTAGGGCACGGGTGAGGGTAAGGCGTCGGGTGAGGGTCAGGGTTAGGATTCGTGTTAGGGTTAGGGTTAAGGAATGCAGAGGGATTAGGGTACAGCTTAGGGTACGACAGTGCTTAAGGGTTAGCGTTCGTGTGAGGGCAAGGGTTAGTGTTAGTTTCCTGGTTAAGATTAGGGCACGGGTGAGGGTAAGGCTTCAGGTGAGGGTCAGAGTTAGGATTCGGGTTAGGGTTAGGATTAGGGAAAGGGGAGATATTAGGGCACAGTTTAGGGTACCACAACGCTTAAGGTTTAGCGTACGTGTGAGGTCACTAGTTAGTGTTAGTGTACTGCTTACGATTAGGGCACGGGGGAGGGTAAGGCCTCGGAAGATGGTCACGTTAAGGGTTAGGGTTAGGGTGAGGGTTAGGGAATGGGGATTGATTAGCGTTCAGGTTAGGGTACGGCAATGGCTTCGGGTTAGCGAACGTTAGAGGGCATGGGTTAGTGTTGATGTACTGGTTAAAATTAGCACACGGGTGATGGTAAAGTTTCGGGTGAGTGTCATGGATAGGTTTCAGGTTAGGGTTAAGGTTAGGGAATGGAGAGGGATTAGGGTACAGGTTAGGGTACCGCTGCGGTTTAGTGTTAGCGTACGTGTGAGGGCACGAGTTAGTCTTGGTGTCCTGGTTAAGATTAGGGCACGGGTGAGGGTAAGGTTTCGGGTGAGGATCAGGGTTAGGATTCGGGTTAGGGTTAGGGTTAGGGAATGGAGAGGGATTAGGGTACTGGTTAGGGTACGACAATGCCTAAGGGTTAGCGTAAGTGTGAGGGCACGAGTTACTGTTGGTGTACTGGTTAAGGCAAGGGCACCGATGAGGGTAAGGCCTCGGAAAAGGGTCACGTTCAGGGTTTCGCTTAGGGTTAGGGTTAGGGAATGGGGAGGGATTAGGGTACAGGATAGGGTACGACAAAGCTTAAGGTTTAGCATACGTTTGAGGGCATGAGTTAGTGTTTGTGTACTGGTTAAGATTAGGGCATTGGTTAGGGTAGGGCATCAGAAGTGGGTCAGGTTTAGGGATGGGGTTAGGTTTAGGGTTAAGGAATGGGGAGGGATTAGGTTACAATTTAGGGTACGACAACGCTTAAGGTTTAGCGTACGTGTGAGGGCACGAGTTAGTGTTGGTGTCCTGGTTAAGATTAGGGCACGGGTGAGGGTAAGGCTTCGGGTGAGGGTCAGGGATAGGATTCGTGTTAGGGTTAGGGTTAAGGAATGGAGAGGGATTAGGGTACAGCTTAGGGTACGACAGCGCTTAAGGGTTAGCGTTCGTGTGAGGGCAAGGGTTAGTGTTAGTGTCCTGGTTCAGATTAGGGCACGGGTGAGGGTAAGGCTTCAGGTGAGGGTCAGGGTTAGGATTCGGGTTAGGGTTAGGGAATGGGGAGGGATTAGGGTACAGTTTAGGGTACGACAACGATTAAGGGTTAGCGTACTTGTGAGGGAACGAGTTAGTGTTGGTGTCCTGGTTAAGATTAGGGCACGGGTGAGGGTAAGGTTTCGGGTGAGGGCCAGGGATAGAATTCGGTTTAGGGTTAGGGTTAGGGAATGGGGAGATATTAGGGCACAGTTTAGGGTACCACAACGCTTAAGGTTTAGCGTACGTGTGAGGTCACTAGTTAGTGTTAGTATACTGCTTACGATTAGGGCACGGGTGACGGTAAGGCCTCGGAAGAGGGTCACGTTAAGGGTTAGGGTTAGGGTTAGGGTTAGGGAATGGGGATTGATTAGGGTACAGATTAGGGTACGGCAATGGCTTAGGGTTAGCGTACGTTAGAGGGTATGGGTTAGTGTTGATGTACTGGTTAAAATTAGGACACGGGTGAGGGTAAAGTTTCGGCTGAGTCTCATGGTTAGGTTTCAGGTTAGGGTTAGGGTTAGGGAATGGAGAGGGATTAGGGTACAGGTTAGGGTACCGCTGCGGTTTAGTGGTAGCGTACGTGTGAGGGCACGACTTAGTCTTGGTGTCCTGGTTAAGATTAGGGCACGGGTGAGATTAAGGCTTCTGGTGAGGGTCAGGGATAGGATTCGGGTTAGGGTTAGGGTTAGGGAATGGAGAGGGATTAGGGTACAGGTTAGGGTACCGCTGCAGTGTAGTGTTAGCGTACGTGTGAGGGCACGAGTTAGTCTTGGTGTCCTGGTTAAGATTAGGGCACGGGTGAGGGTAAGGCTTCTTGTGAGGGTCAGGGTTAGGATTCGGGTTAGGGTTAGGGTTAGGGAATGGAGAGGTATTAGGGTACTTGTTAGGGTACGACAATGCCTAAGGGTTAGCGTAAGTGTCAGGGCACGAGTTAGTGTTGGTGTACTGGTTAAGACAAGGGCACCGATGAGGGTAAGACCTTGGAAAAGGGTCACGTTCAGGGTTTCGCTTAGGTTTAGGGTTAGGGAATGGGGAGGGATTAGGGTACAGGAGAGGGTACGACAATGCTTAAGGGTTAGCGTACGTTTGAGGGCATGAGTTAGTGCTTGTGTACTGGTTAAGATTAGGGCATTGGTCAGGGTAGGGCATCGGAAGTGGGTCAGGTTTAGGGATGGGGTTAGGGTTAGGGTTAAGGAATGGGGAGGGATTAGGTTACAATTTAGGGTACGACAACGCTTAAGGTTTAGCGTACGTGTGAGGGCACGAGTTAGTGTTGATGTCCTGATTAAGATTAGGGCACGGGTGAGGGTAAGGCTTCGGGTGAGGGTCAGGGTTAGGATTCGTGTTAGGGATAGGGTTAAGTAATGCAGAGGGATTAGGGTACAGCTTAGGGTACGACAGTGCTTAAGGGTTAGCGTTCGTGTGAGGGCAAGTGTTAGTGTTAGTGTCCTGGTTAAGATTAGGGCACGGGTGAGGGTAAGGCTTCAGGTGAGGGTCAGGGTTATGATTCGGGTTAGGGTTAGGGTTAGGGAATGGGGAGGGATTAGGGTACAGTTTAGGATACGACAACGATTAAGGTTTAGCGTACGTGTGAGGGCACGAATTAGTGTTGGTGTCCTGGTTAAGATTAGGGCACGGGTGAGGGTAAGGTTTCGGGTGAGGGTCAGGGATAGAATTCGGGTTAGGGTTAGGGTTAGGGAATGGGGAGATATTAGGGCACAGTTTAGGGTACCACAACGCTTAAGGTTTAGCATACGTGTGAGGTCACTAGTTAGTGTTAGTGTACTGCTTACGATTAGGGCACGGGTGAGGGTAAGGCCTCGGAAGAGGGTCACGTTAAGGGTTAGGGTTAGGGTTAGGGTTAGGGAATGGGGATTGATTAGGGTACAGGTTAGGGTACAGCAATGGCTTAGGGTTAGCGTACGTTAGAGGGCATGGGTTAGTGTTGATGGACTGGTTAAAATTAGGACACGGGTGAGGGTAAGGCTTCAGGTGAGGGTCAGGGTTAGGATTCGGGTTAGGGTTAGGGTTAGGGAATGGAGAGGGATTAGGGTACAGGTTAAGATACGACAATGCTTAAGGGTTAGCGTAAGTGTGAGGGCACGAGTTAGTGTTGGTGTACTGGTTAAGACAAGGGCACCGATGAGGGTAAGGCCTCGGAAAAGGGTCATGTTCAGAGTTTCGCTTAGGGTTAGGGTTAGGGAATGGGGAGGGATTAGGGTACAGGATAGGGTACGACAATGCTTAAGTGTTAGCGTACTTTTGAGGGCATGAGTTAGAGTTTGTGTACTGGTTAAGATTAGGGCATGGGTTAGGGTAGGGCATCGGAAGTGGGTCAGGTTTAGGGATGGGGTTAGGGTTAGGGTTAAGGAATGGGGAGGGATTAGGGTACAATTTAGGGTACGACAACGCTTAAGGTTTAGCGTTCGTGTGAGGGCAAGGGTTTGTGTTAGTGTCCTGGTTAAGATTAGGGCTCGGGTGAGGGTAAGGCTTCAAGTGAGGGTCAGGGTTAGGATTCGGGTTAGGGTTAGGGTTAGGGAATGGGGAGGGATTAGGGTACAGTTTAGGGTACGACAACGATTAAGGGTTACCGTACGTGTGAGGGCACAAGTTAGTGTTGGTGTCCTGGTTAAGATTAGGGCACGGGTGAGGGTAAGGTTTCGGGTGAGGGTCAGGGATAGAATTCGGGTTAGGGTTAGATTTAGGGAATGGGGAGATATTAGGGCACAGATTAGGGTACCACAACGCTTAAGGTTTAGCATACGTGTGAGGTCACTAGTTAGTGTTAGTGTACTGCTTACGATTAGGGCACGGGTGAGGGTAAGGCCTCGGAAGAGGGTCACGTTAAGGGTTAGGGTTAGGGTTAGGGTTAGGGAATGGGGATTGATTAGGGTACAGGTTAGGGTACGGCAATGGCTTAGGGTTAGCGTACGTTAGAGGGCATGGGTTAGTGTTGATGTACTGGTTAAAATTAGGACACGGGTGAGGGTAAATGTTCGGGTGAGTGTCATGGTTAGGTTTCAGGTTAGGGTTAGGGTTAGGGAATGGAGAGGGATTAGGGTACAGGTTAGGGTACCGCTGTGGTTTAGTGTTAGCGTACGTTTGAGGGCACGAGTTAGTCTTGGTGTCCTGGTTAAGATTAGGGCACGGGTGAGGGTAAGGTTTCAGGTGAGGGTCAGGGTTAGGATTCGGGTTAGGGTTAGGGTTAGGGAATGGAGAGGGATTAGGGTACTGGTTAGGGTACGACAATGCCTAAGGGTTAGCGTAAGTGTGAGGGCACGAGTTAGTGTTGGTGTACTGGTTAAGGCAAGGGCACCGATGAGGGTAAGGCCTCGGAAAAGGGTCACGTTCAGGGTTTCGCTTAGGGTTAGGGTTAGGGAATGGGGAGGGATTAGGGTACAGGATAGGGTACGACAATGCTTAAGGGTTAGCGTACTTTTGAGGGCATGAGTTAGTGTTTGTGTACTGGTTAAGATTAGGGCATTGGTTAGGGTAGGGCATCGGAAATGGGTCAGGTTTAGGGATGGGGTTAGGGTTAGGGTTAAGTAATGGGGAGGGATTAGGGTACAATTTACGGTACAACAACGCTTAAGGTTTAGCGTACGTGTGAGGGCACGAGTTAGTGTTGGTGTCCTGGTTAAGATTACGGCACTTGTGAGGGTAAGGCTTCGGGTGAGGGTCAGGGTTAGGATTCGTGTTAGGGTTCGGGTTAAGGAATGCAGAGGGATTAGGGTACAGCTTAGGGTACGACAGTGCTTAAGGGTTAGCGTTCGTGTGATGGCAAGGGTTAGTGTTAGTGTCCTGGTTAAGATTAGGGCACGGGTGAGGGTAAGGTTTCGGGTGAGGGTCAGGGTTAGGATTCGGGATAGGGTTAGGGTTAGGGAATGGAGAGGGATTAGGGTACTGGTTAGGGTACGACAATGCCTAAGGGTTAGCGTAAGTGTGAGGGCACGAGTTAGTGTTGGTGTACTGGTTAAGGCAAGGGCACCGATGAGGGTAAGGCCTCGGAAAAGGGTCACGTTCAGGGTTTCGCTTAGGGTTAGGGTTAGGGAATGGGGAGGGATTAGGGTACAGGATAGGGTATGACAAAGCTTAAGGGTTAGCATACGTTTGAGGGCATGAGTTAGTGTTTGTGTACTGGTTAAGATTAGGGCATTGGTTAGGGTAGGGCATCGGAAGTGGGTCAGGTTTAGGGATGGGGTTAGGGTTAGGGTTAAGGAATGGGGAGGGATTAGGTTACAATTTAGGGTACGACAACGCTTAAGGTTTAGCGTACGTGTGAGGGCACGAGTTAGTGTTGGTGTCCTGGTTAAGATTAGGGCACGGGTGAGGGTAAGGCTTCGGGTGAGGGTCAGGGTTAGGATTCGTGTTAGGGTTAGGGTTAAGGAATGCAGAGGGATTAGGGTACAGCTTAGGGTACGACAGCGCTTAAGGGTTAGCGTTCGTGTGAGGGCAAGGGTTAGTGTTAGTGTCCTTGTTAAGATTAGGGCACGGGTGAGGGTAAGGCTTCGGGTGAGGGTCAGGGTTAGGATTCGTGTTAGGGTTAGGGTTAAGGAATGCAGAGGGATTAGGGTACAGCTTACGGTACGATAGTGCTTAAGGGTTAGCGTTCGTGTGAGAGCAAGGGTTAGTGTTAGTGTCCTGGTTCAGATTAGGGCACGGGTGAGGGTAAGGCTTAAGGTGAGGGTCAGGGTTAGGATTCGGGTTAGGGTTAGGGAATGGGGAGGGATTAGGGTACAGTTTAGGGTACGACAACGATTAAGGGTTAGCGTACTTGTGAGGGAACGAGTTAGTTTTGGTGTCCTGGTTAAGATTAGGGCACGGGTGAGGGTAAGGTTTCGGGTGAGGGCCAGGGATAGAATTCGGGTTAGGGTTAGGGTTAGGGAATGGGGAGATATTAGGGCACAGTTTAGGGTACCACAACGCTTAAGGTTTAGCATACGTGTGAGGTCACTAGTTAGTGTTAGTGTACTGCTTACGATTAGGGCACGGGTGAGGGTAAGGCCTCGGAAGAGGGTCACCTTAAGGGTTAGGGTTAGGGTTAGGGTTAGGGAATGGGGATTGATTAGGGTACAGGTTAGGGTACGGCAATGGCTTAGGGTTAGCGTACGTTAGAGGGCATGGGTTAGTGTTGATGTACTGGTTAAAATTAGGACACGGGTGATGGTAAAGTTTCGGGTGAGTGTCATGGTTAGGTTTCAGGTTAGGGTTAGGGTTAGGAAATGGAGAGGGATTAGGGTACAGGTTAGGGTACCGCTGCGGTTTACTGTTAGCGTACGTGTGAGTGCACAAGTTAGTGTTGGTGTCCTGGTTAAGATTAGGGCACTTGTGAGGGTAAGGCCTCGGGTGAGGGTCAGGGTTAGGATTCGTGTTAGGGTTAGTGTTAAGAAATGCAGAGGGATTAGGGTACAGCTTAGGGTACGACAGTGCTTAAGGGTTAGCGTTCGTGTGAGGGCAAGGGTTAGTGTTAGTGTCTTGGTTAAGATTAGGGCACGGGTGAGGGTAAGGCTTCAGGTGAGGGTCAGGGTTAGGATTCGGGTTAGGGTTAGGGTTAGGGAATGGGGAGGGATTAGGGTACAGTTTAGGGTACGACAACGATTAAGGGTTAGCGTACGTGTGAGGGCACGAGTTAGTGTTGGTGTCCTGGTTAAGTTTAGGGCACGGGTGCGGGTAAGGTTTCGGGTGATGGTCAGGGATAGAATTCGGGTTAGGGTTAGATTTAGGGAATGGTGAGATATTAGGGCACAGTTTAGGGTACCACAACGCTTAAGGTTTAGCATACGTGTGAGGTCACTAGTTAGTGTTAGTGTACTGCTTACGGTTAGGGCACGGGTGAGGGTAAGGCCTCGGAAGAGGGTCACGTTAAGGGGTAGGGTTAGGGTTAGGGTTAGGGAATGGGGATTGATTAGGGTACAGGTTAGGGTAAGGCAATGGCTTAGGGTTAGCGTACGTTAGAGGGCATGGGTTAGTGTTGATGTACTGGTTAAAATTAGGACACGGTTGAGGTAAAGGTTCGGGTGAGTGTCATGGTTAGGTTTCAGGTTAGGGTTAGGGTTAGGGAATGGAGAGGGATTAGGGTACAGGTTAGGGTACCGCTGCGGTTTAGTGTTAGCGTACGTGTGAGGGCACGAGTTAGTCTTGGTGTCCTGGTTAAGATTAGGGCACGGGTGAGGGTAAGGTTTCGGGTGAGGGTCAGGGTTAGGATTCGGGTTAGGGTTAGGGTTAGGGAATGGAGAGGGATTAGGGTACAGGTTAGGGTACGACAATGCTTAAGGGTTAGCGTAAGTGTGAGGGCACGAGTTAGTGTTGGTGTACTGGTTAAGACAACGGCACCGATGAGGGTAAGGCCTCGGAAAAGGGTCACGTTCAGGGTTTCGCTTAGGGTTAGGGTTAGGGAATGGGGAGGGATTAGGGTACAGGATAGGGTACGACAAAGCTTAAGGGTTAGCATACGTTTGAGGGCATGAGTTAGTGTTTGTGTACTGGTTAAGATTAGGGCATTGGTTAGGGTAGGGCATCGGAAGTGGGTCAGGTTTAGGGATGGGGTTAGGGTTAGGGTTAAGGAATGGGGAGGGATTAGGTTACAATTTAGGGTACGACAACGCTTAAGGTTTAGCGTACGTGTGAGGGCACGAGTTAGTGTTGGTGTCCTGGTTAAGATTAGGGCACGGGTGTGGGTAAGGCTTCGGGTGAGGGTCAGGGTTAGGATTCGTGTTAGGTTTAGGGTTAAGGAATGCAGAGGGATTAGGGTACAGCTTAGGGTACGACAGCGCTTAAGGGTTAGCGTTCGTGTGAGGGCAAGGGTTAGTGTTAGTGTCCTGGTTAACATTAGGGCACGGGTGAGGGTAAGGCTTCGGGTGAGGGTCAGGGTTAGGATTCGTGTTAGGGTTAGGGTTAAGGAATGCAGAGGGATTAGGGTACAGCTTACGGTACGATAGTGCTTAAGGGTTAGCGTTCGTGTGAGAGCAAGTGTTAGTGTTAGTGTCCTGGTTCAGATTAGGGCACGGGTGAGGGTAAGGCTTCAGGTGAGGGTCAGGGTTAGGATTCGGGTTAGGGTTAGGGAATGGGGAGGGATTAGGGTACAGTTTAGGGTACGACAACGATTAAGGGTTAGCGTACTTGTGAGGGAACGAGTTAGTGTTGGTGTCCTGGTTAAGATTAGGGCACGGGTGAGGGTAAGGTTTCGGGTGAGGGCCAGGGATAGAATTCGGGTTAGGGTTAGGGTTAGGGAATGGGGAGATATTAGGGCACAGTTTAGGGTACCACAACGCTTAAGGTTTAGCGTACGTGTGAGGTCACTAGTTAGTGTTAGTGTACTGCTTACGATTAGGGCACGGGTGAGGGTAAGGCCTCGGAAGAGGGTCACGTTAAGGGTTAGGGTTAGGGTTAGGGTTAGGGAATGGGGATTGATTAGGGTACAGTTTAGGGTACGGCAATGGCTTAGGGTTAGCGTACGTTAGAGGGTATGGGTTAGTGTTGATGTACTGGTTAAAATTAGGACACGGGTGAGGGTAAAGTTTCGGCTGAGTCTCATGGTTAGGTTTCAGGTTAGGGTTAGGGTTAGGGAATGGAGAGGGATTAGGGTACAGGTTAGGGTACCGCTGCGGTTTAGTGTTAGCGTACGTGTGAGGGCACGAGTTAGTCTTGGTGTCCTGGTTAAGATTAGGGCACGGGTGAGGGTAAGGTTTCGGGTGAGGGTCAGGGTTAGGATTCGAGTTAGGGTTAGGGTTACGGAATGGAGAGGGATTAGGGTACAGTTTAGGGTACGACAATGCTTAAGGTTTAGCGTAAGTGGGAGGGCACGAATTAGTGTTGGTGTACTGGTTAAGATAAGGGCACCGATGAGGGTAAGGCCTCGGAAAAGGGTCACGTTCAGGGTTTCGCTTAGGGTTAGGGTTAGGGAATGGGGAGGGATTAGGGTACAGGATGGGGTACGACAATGCTTAAGTGTTAGCGTACTTTTGAGGGCATGAGTTAGAGTTTGTGTACTGGTTAAAATTAGGGCATTGGTTAGGGTAGCGCATCGGAAGTGGGTCAGGTTTAGGGATGGGGTTAGGGTTAGGGTTAAGGAATGGGGAGGGATTAGGGTACAATTTAGGGTACGACAACGCTAAAGGTTTAGCGTTCGTGTGAGGGCAAGGGTTAGTGTTAGTGTCGTGGTTAAGATTAGGGCACGGGTGAGGGTAAGGCTTCGGGTGAGGGTCAGGGTTAGGATTCGTGTTAGGGTTAGGGTTAAGGAATGCAGAGGGATTAGGGTACAGCTTACGGTACGATAGTGCTTAAGGGTTAGCGTTCGTGTGAGAGCAAGGGTTAGTGTTAGTGTCCTGGTTAAGATTAGGGCACGGGTGAGGGTAAGGCTTCAGGTGAGGGTCAGGGTTAGGATTGGGGTTAGGGTTAGGGTTAGGGAATGGGGATTGATTAGGGTACAGTTTAGGGTACGACAACTATTAAGGGTTAGCGTACGTGTGAGGGCACGAGTTAGTGTTGGTGTCCTGGTTAAGATTAGGGCACGGGTGAGGGTAAGGTTTCGGGTGAGGGTCAGGGATAGAATTCGGGTTAGGGTTAGGGTTAGGGAATGGGGAGATATTAGGGCACAGTTTAGGGTACCACAACGCTTAAGGTTTAGCGTACGTGTGAGGTCACTAGTTAGTGTTAGTGTACTGCTTACGATTAGGGCACGGGTGAGGGTAAGGCCTCGGACGAGGGTCACGTTAAGGGTTAGGGTTAGGGTTAGGGTTAGGAAATGGGGATTGATTAGAGTACAGGTTAGGGTACGGCAATGGCTTAGAGTTAGCGTACGTTAGAGGGCATGGGTTAGTGTTGATATATTGGTTAAAATTAGGACACGGGTGAGGGTAAAGTTTCGGGTGAGTGTCATGGTTATGTTTCAGGTTAGGGTTAGGGTTAGGGAATGGAGAGGGATTAGGGTACAGGTTAGGGTATCGCTGCGGTTTAGTGTTAGCGTACGTGTGAGGGCACAATTTAGTCTTGTTGTCCTGGTTAAGATTAGGGCACGGGTGAGGGTAAGGCTTCGGGTGAGGGTCAGAGTTAGGATTCGGGTTAGGGTTAGGGTTAGGGAATGGAGAGGGATTAGGGTACAGGTTAGGGTACGACAATGCTTAAGGGTTAGCATAAGTGTGAGGGCACGAGTTAGTATTGGTGTACTGGTTAAGACAAGGGCACCGATGAGGGCAAGACCTCGGAATAGGGTCACGTTCAGGGTTTCGCTTAGGGTTAGGGTTAGGGTATGGGGAGGGATAAGGGTACAGGATAGGGTATGACAAAGCTTAAGGGTTAGCGTACGTTTGAGGGCATGAGTTAGTGTTTGTGTACTGGTTAAGATTAGGGCATTGGTTAGGGTAGGGCATCGGAAGTGGGTCAGGTTTAGGGATGGGGTTAGGGTTAGGGTTAATGAATGGGGAGGGATTAAAGTACAATTTAGGGTACGACAAGGCTTAAGGTTTAGCGTACATGTGAGGGCACAAGTTAGTGTTGGTGTCCTGGTTAAGATTAGGGCACTTGTGAGGGTAAGGCTTCGGGTGAGGGTCAGTGTTAGGATTCGTGTTAGGGTTAGGGTTAAGGAATGCAGAGGGATTAGGGTACAGCTTAGGGTACGACAGTGCTTAAGGGTTAGCGTTCGTGTGAGGGCAAGGGTTAGTGTTCGTGTCCTGGTTAAGATTAGGGCACGGGTGAGGGTAAGGCTTCAGGTGACGGTCAGGTTTAGGATTCGGGTTAGGGTTAGGGTTAGGGAAAGGGGAGATATTAGGGCACAGTTTAGGGTACCACAACGTTTAAGGTTTAGCGTACGTGTGAGGTCACTAGTTAGGGTTAGTGTACTGCTTACGATTAGGGCACGGGGGAGGGTAAGGCCTCGGAAGAGGGTCACGTTAAGGGTTAGGGTTAGGGTTAGGGTTAGGGAATGGGGATTGATTAGGGCACAGGTTAGGGTACGGCAATGGCTTAGGGTTAGCGTACGTTAGAGGGCATGGGTTAGTGTTGATGTACTGGTTAAAATTAGGACACGGGTGATGGTAAAGTTTCGGGTGAGTGTCATGGTTAGGTTTCAGGTTAGGGTTAGGGTTAGGGAATGGAGAGGGATTAGGGTACAGGGTAGGGTACCGCTGCGGTTTACTGTTAGCGTACGTGTGAGGGCACGAGTTAGTGTTGGTGTCCTGGTTAAGATTAGGGCACTTGTGAGGGTAAGGCTTCGGGTGAGGGTCAGTGTTAGGATTCGTGTTAGGATTAGGGTTAAGGAATGCAGAGGGATTAGGGTACAGCTTAGTGTACGACAGTGCTTAAGGGTTAGCGTTCGTGTGAGGACAAGGGTTAGTGTTAGTTTCCTGGTTAAGATTAGGGCACGGGTGAGGGTAAGGCTTCAGGTGAGGGTCAGGGTTTGGATTCGGGTTAGGGTTAGGGTTAGGGAATGGGGAGGGATTAGGGTACAGTTTAGGGTACGACAACGATTAAGGGTTAGCGTACGTGTGAGGGCACGAGTTAGTGTTGGTGTCCTGGTTAAGATTAGGGCACGGGTGAGGGTAAGGTTTCGGGTGATGGTCAGCGATAGAATTCGGGTTAGGGTTAGATTTAGGGAATGGGGAGATATTAGGGCACAGTTTAGTGTACCACAACGCTTAAGGTTTAGCATACGTGTGAGGTCACTAGTTAGTTTTAGTGTACTGCTTACGATTAGGGCACGGGTGAGGGTAAGGCCTCGGAAGAGGGTCACGTTAAGGGTTAGGGTTAGGGTTAGGGTTAGGGAATGGGGATTGATTAGGGTACAGGTTAGGGTACGGCAATGGCTTAGGGTTAGCGTACATTAGAGGGCATGGGTTAGTGTTGATGTACTGGTTAAAATTAGGACACGGGTGAGGGTAAAGTTTCGGGTGAGTGTCATGGTTAGGTTTCAGGTTAGGGTTAGGGTTAGGGAATGGAGAGGGATTAGGGTACAGGTTAGGGTACCGCTGCGGTTTAGTGTTAGCGTACGTGTGAGGGCACGAGTTAGTCTTGGTGTCCTGGTTAAGATTAGGGCACGGGTGAGGGTAAGGCTTCTTGTGAGGTTTAGGGTTAGGATTCGGGTTAGGGTTAGGGTTAGGGAATGGAGAGGGATTAGGGTACTGTTTAGGGTACGACAATTCCTAAGGGTTAGCGTAAGTGTGAGGGCACGAGTTAGTGTTGGTGTACTGGTTAAGACAAGGGCACCGATGAGGGTAAGGCCTCGGAAAAGGGTCACGTTCAGGGTTTCGCTTAGGGTTAGGGTTAGGGAATGGGGAAGGATTAGGGTACAGGGTAGGGTACGACAATGCTTAAGGTTTAGACTACGTTTGAGGGCATAAGTTAGTGTTTGTGTAATGGTTAAGATTAGGGCATTGGTTAGTTTAGGGCATCGGAAGTGGGTCAGGTTTAGGGATGGGGTTAGGGTTAGGGTTAAGGAATGGGGAGGGATTAGAGTACAATTTAGGGTACAACAACGGTTAAGGTTTAGCGTACATGTGAGGGCACAAGTTAGTGTTTGTGTCCTGGTTAAGATTAGGGCACGGGTGAGGGTAAGGCTTCGTGTGAGGGTCAGGGTTAGGATTCGTGTTAGGGTTAAGGTTAAGGAATTCAGAGGGATTAGGCTACTGCTTAGGGTACGACAGTGTTTAAGGGTTAGCGTTCGTGTGAGGGCAAGGGTTAGTGTTAGTGTCCTGGTTAAGATTAGGGCACGGGTGAGGGTAAGGCTTCAGGTGAGGGTCAGGGTTAGGATTCGGGTTAGGGTTAGGGAATGGGGAGGGATTAGGGTACAGTTTAGGGTACGACAACGATTAAGGGTTAGCGTACTTGTGAGGGAACGAGTTAGTGTTGGTGTCCTGGTTAAGATTAGGGCACGGGTGAGGGTAAGGTTTCGGGTGAGGGCCAGGGATAGAATTCGGGTTAGGGTTAGGGTTAGGGAATGGGGAGATATTAGGGCACAGTTTAGGGTACCACAACGCTTAAGGTTCAGCGTACGTGTGAGGTCACTAGTTAGTGTTAGTGTACTGCTTACGATTAGGGCACGGGTGAGGGTAAGGCCTCGGAAGAGGGTCACGTTAAGGGTTAGGGTTAGGGTTAGGGAATGGGGATTGATTAGGGTACAGATTAGGGTACGGCAATGGCTTAGGGTTAGCGTACGTTAGAGGGTATGGGTTAGTGTTGATGTACTGGTTAAAATTAGGACACGGGTGAGGGTAAAGTTTCGGCTGATTCTCATGGTTAGGGTTCAGGTTAGGGTTAGGGTTAGGGAATGGAGAGGGATTAGGGTACAGGTTAGGGTACCGCTGCGGTTTAGTGTTAGCGTACGTGTGAGGGCACGAGTTAGTCTTGGTTTCCTGGTTAAGATTAAGGCACGGGTGAGGGTAAGGTTTCGGGTGAGGGTCAGGGATAGGATTCGGGTTAGGGTTAGGGTTAGGGAATGGAGAGGGATTAGGGTACAGTTTAGGGTACGACAATGCTTAAGGGTTAGCGTAAGTGTGAGGGCACGAATTAGTGTTGGTGTACTGGTTAAGACAAGGGCACCGATGAGGGTAAGGCCTCGGAAAAGGGTCACGTTCAGGGTTTCGCTTAGGGTTAGGGTTAGGGAATGGGGAGGGATTAGGGTACAGGATAGGGTACGACAATGCTTAAGTGTTAGCGTACTTTTGAGGGCATGAGTTAGAGTTTGTGTACTGGTTAAGATTAGGGCATTGGTTAGGGTAGGGCATCGGAAGTGGGTCAGGTTTAGGGATGGGGTTAGGGATAGGGTTAAGGAATGGGGAGGGATTAGGGTACAATTTAGGGTACGACAACGCTTAAGGTTTAGCGTTCGTGTGAGGGCAAGGGTTTGTGTTAGTGTCCTGGTTAAGATTAGGGCACGGGTGAGGGTAAGGCTTCAAGTGAGGGTCAGCGTTAGGATTAGGGTTAGGGTTAGGGTTAGGGAATGGGGAGGGATTAGGGTACAGTTTAGGGTACGACAACGATTAAGGGTTAGCGTACGTGTGAGGGCACGAGTTAGTGTTGGTGTCCTGGTTAAGATTAGGGCACGGGTGAGGGTAAGGTTTCGGGTGAGGGTCAGGGATAGAATTCGGGTTAGGGTTAGATTTAGGGAATGGGGAAATATTAGGGCACAGTTTAGGGTACCACAACGCTTAAGGTTTAGCATACGTGTGAGGTCACTAGTTAGTGTTAGTGTACTGCTTACGATTAGGGCACGGGTGAGGGTAAGGCCTCGGAAGAGGGTCACGTTAAGGGTTAGGGTTAGGGTTAGGGTTAGGGAATGGGGATTGATTAGGGTACAGGTTAGGGTACGGCAATGGCTTAGGGTTAGCGTACATTAGAGGGCATGGGTTAGTGTTGATGTACTGGTTAAAATTAGGACACGGGTGAGGGTAAAGTTTCGGGTGAGTGTCATGGTTAGGTTTCAGGTTAGGGTTAGGGTTAGGGAATGGAGAGGGATTAGGGTACAGGTTAGGGTACCGCTGCGGTTTAGTGTTAGCGTACGTGTGAGGGCACGAGTTAGTCTTGGTGTCCTGGTTAAGATTAGGGCACGGGTGAGGGTAAGGCTTCGGGTGAGTGTCAGGGTTAGGATTCGGGTTAGGGTTAGGGTTAGGGAATGGAGAGGGATTAGGGTACAGGATAAGATACGACAATGCTTAAGGGTTAGCGTATGTGTGAGGGCACGAGTTAGTGTTGGTGTACTGGTTAAGACAAGGGCACCGATGAGGGTAAGGCCTCGGAAAAGGGTCACGTTCAGGGTTTCGCTTAGGGTTAGGGTTAGGGAATGGGGAGGGATTAGGGTACAGGATAGGGTACGACAATGCTTAAGGTTTAGACTACGTTTGAGGGCATAAGTTAGTGTTTGTGTACTGGTTAAGATTAGGGCATTGGTTAGGGTAGGGCATCGGAAGTGGGTCAGGTTTAGGGATGGGGTTAGGGTTAGGGTTAAGGAATGGGGAGGGATTAGGGTACAATTTAGGGTACGACAACGCTTAAGGTTTAGCGTACGTGTGTGGGCACGAGTTAGTGTTGGTGTCCTGGTTAAGATTAGGGCACGGGTGAGGGTAAGGCTTCGGGTGAGGGTCAGGGTTAGGATTCGTGATAGGGTTAGGGTTAAGGAATGCAGAGGGATTAGGGTACAGCTTAGGGTACGACAGTGCTTAAGGGTTAGCGTTCGTGTGAGGGCAAGGGTTAGTGTTAGTGTCCTGTTTAAGATTAGGGCACGGGTGAGGGTAAGGTTTCGGGTGAGGGTCAGGGATAGAATTCGGGTTTGGGTTAGGGTTAGGGAATGGGGAGATATTAGGGCACAGTTTAGGGTACCACAACTCTTAAGGTTTAGCATACGTGTGAGGTCACTAGTTAGTGTTAGTGTACTGCTTACGATTAGGGCACGGGTGAGGGTAAGGCATCGGAAGAGGGTCACGTTAAGGGTTAGGGTTAGGGTTAGGGTTAGGGAATGGGGATTGATTAGGGTACAGGTTAGGGTACGGCAATGGCTTAGGGTTAGCGTACGTTAGAGGGCATGGGTTAGTGTTGATGTACTGGTTAAAATTAGGACACGGGTGAGGGTAAAGTTTCGGGTGAGTGTCATGGTTAGGTTTCAGGTTAGGGTTAGGGTTAGGGAATGGAGAGGGATTAGGGTACAGGTTAGGGTACCGCTGCGGTTTAGTGTTAGCGTACGTGTGAGGGCACGAGTTAGTCTTGGTGTCCTGGTTAAGATTAGGGCACGGGTGAGGGTAAGGCTTCTTGTGAGGGTCAGGGTTAGGATTCGGGTTAGGGTTAGGGTTAGGGAATGGAGAGGGATTAGGGTACTGTTTAGAGTACGACAATTCCTAAGGGTTAGCGTAAGTGTGAGGGCACGAGTTAGTGTTGGTGTACTGGTTAAGACAAGGGCACCGATGAGGGTAAGGCCTCGGAAAAGGGTCACATTCAGGGTTTCGCTTAGGGTTAGGGTTAGGGAATGGGGAGGGATTAGGGTACAGGATAGGGTACGACAATGCTTAAGGTTTAGACTACGTTTGAGGGCATAAGTTAGTGTTTGTGTACTGGTTAAGATTAGGGCATTGGTTAGGGTAGGGCATCGGAAGTGGGTCAGGTTTAGGGATGGGGTTAGGGTTAGGGTTAAGGAATGGGGAGGGATTAGAGTACAATTTAGGGTACGACAACGCTTAAGGTTTAGCGTACATGTGAGGGCACAAGTTAGTGTTGGTGTCCTGGTTAAGATTAGGGCACGGGTGAGGGTAAGGCTTCAAGTGAGGGTCAGGGTTAGGATTCCGGTTAGGGTTAGGGTTAGGGAATGGGGAGGGATTAGGGTACAGTTTAGGGTACGAAAACGATTAAGGGTTAGCGTACGTGTGAAGGCACGATTTAGTGTTGGTGTCCTGGTTAAGATTAGGGCACGGGTGAGGGTAAGGTTTCGGGTGAGGGTCAGGGATAGAATTCGGGTTAGGGTTAAATTTAGGGAATGGGGAGATATTAGGGCACAGTTTAAGGTACCACAACGCTTAAGGTTTAGCATACGTGTGAGGTCACTAGTTAGTGTTAGTGTACTGCTTACGATTAGGGCACGGGAGAGGGTAAGGCCTCGGAAGAGGGTCACGTTAAGGGTTAGGGTTAGGGTTAGGGTTAGGGAATGGGGATTGATTAGGGTACAGGTTAGGGTACGGCAATGGCTTAGGGTTAGCGTACGTTAGAGGGCATGGGTTAGTGTTGATGTACTGGTTAAAATTAGGACACGGGTGAGGGTAAAGTTTCGGGTGAGTGTCATGGTTAGGTTTCAGGTTAGGGTTAGGTTTAGGGAATGGAGAGGGATTAGGGTACAGGTTAGGGTACCGCTGTGGTTTAGTGTTAGCGTACGTGTGAGGGCACGAGTTAGTCTTGGTGTCCTGGTTAAGATTAGGGCACGGGTGAGGGTAAGGTTTCGGGTGAGGGTCAGGGTTAGGATTCGGGTTAGGGTTAGGGTTAGGGAATGGAGAGGGATTAGGGTACAGGTTAGGGTACGTCAATGCTTAAGGGTTAGCGTAAGTGTGAGGGCACGATTTAGTGTTGGTGTACAGGTTAAGACAAGGGCACCGATGAGGGTAAGGCCTCGGAAAAGGGTCACGTTCAGGGTTTCGCTTAGGGTTAGGGTTAGGGAATGGGGAGGGATTAGGGTACAGGATAGTGTACGACAATGCTTAAGGGTTAGCAGACTTTTGAGGGCATGAGTTAGTGTTTGTGTACTGGTTAAGATTAGGGCATTGGTTAGGGTAGGGCATCGGAAATGGGTCAGGTTTAGGGATGGGGTTAGGGTTAGGGTTAAGGAATGGGGAGGGATTAGGGTACAATTTAGGGTTCGACAACGCTTAAGGTTTAGCGTACGTGTGAGGGCACGAGTTAGTGTTTGTGTCCTGGTTAAGATTAGGGCACGGGTGAGGGTAAGGCTTCGGGTGAGGGTCAGGGTTAGGATTCGTGTTAGGGTTAGGGTTAAGGAATGCAGAGGGATTAGGGTACAGCTTAGGGTACGACAGTGCTTAAAGGTTAGATTTCGTGTGAGGGCAAGGGTTAGTGTTGGTGTCCTGGTTAAGATTAGGGCACGGGTGAGGGTAAGGTTTCGGGTGAGGGTCAGGGATAGAATTCGGGTTAGCGTTAGGGTTAGGGAATGGGGAGGGATTAGGGTACAGGATAGGGTACGACAATGCTTAAGGTTTAGACTACGTTTGAGGGCATAAGTTAGTGTTTGTGTACTGGTTAAGATTAGGGCATTGGTTAGGGTAGGGCATCGGAAGTGGGTCAGGTTTAGGGATGGGGTTAGGGTTAGGGTTAAGGAATGGGGAGGGATTAGAGTACAATTTAGGGTACGACAACGCTTAAGGTTTAGCGTACATGTGAGGGCACAAGTTAGTGTTGGTGTCCTGGTTAAGATTAGGGCACGGGTGAGGGTAAGGCTTCAAGTGAGGGTCAGGGTTAGGATTCGGGTTAGGGTTAGGGTTAGGGAATGGGGAGGGATTAGGGTACAGTTTAGGGTACGAAAACGATTAAGGGTTAGCGTACGTGTGAGGGCACGAGTTAGGGTTGGTGTCCTGGTTAAGATTAGGGCACGGGTGAGGGTAAGGTTTCGGGTGATGGTCAGAGATAGAATTCGGGTTAGGGTTAGATTTAGGGAATGGGGTGATATTAGGGCACAGTTTAGGGTACCACAACGCTTAAGGTTTAGCATACGTGTGAGGTCACTAGTTAGTGTTAGTGTACTGCTTACGATTAGGGCACGGGTGAGGGTAAGGCCTCGGAACAGGGTCACGTTAAGGCTTAGGGTTAGGGTTAGGGTTAGGGAATGGGGATTGATTAGGGTACAGGTTAGGGTACGGCAATGGCTTAGGGTTAGCGTACGTTAGAGGGCATGGGTTAGTGTTGATGTACTGGTTAAAATTAGGACACGGGTGAGGGTAAAGGTTCGGGTGAGTGTCATGGTTAGGTTTCAGGTTAGGGTTAGGGTTAGGGAATGGAGAGGGATTAGGGTACAGGTTAGGGTACCGCTGTGGTTTAGTTTTAGCGTACGTGTGAGGGCACGAGTTAGTCTTGGTGTCCTGGTTAAGATTAGGGCACGGGTGAGGGTAAGGTTTCGGGTGAGGGTCACGGTTAGGATTCGGGTTAGGGTTAGGGTTAGGGAATGGAGAGGGATTAGGGTACAGGTTAGGGTACGACAATGCTTAAGGGTTAGCGTAAGTGTGAGGGCACGAGTTAGTGTTGGTGTACTGGTTAAGACAAGGGCACCGATGAGGGTAAGGCCTCGGAAAAGGGTCACGTTCAGGGTTTCGCTTAGGGTTAGGGTTAGGGAATGGGGAGGGATTAGGGTACAGGATAGGGTACGAAAATGCTTAAGGGTTAGCAGACTTTTGAGGGCATGAGTTAGTGTTTGTGTACTGGTTAAGATTAGGGCATTGGTTAGGGTAGGGCATCGGAAGTGGGTCAGGTTTAGGGATGGGGTTAGGGTTAGGGTTAAGGAATGGGGAGGGATTAGGGTACAATTTAGGGTACGACAACGCTTAAGGTTTAGCGTACGTGTGTGGGCACGAGTTAGTGTTGGTGTCCTGGTTAAGATTAGGGCACGGGTGAGGGTAAGGCTTCGGGTGAGGGTCAGGGTTAGGATTCGTGATAGGGTTAGGGTTAAGGAATGCAGAGGGATTAGGGTACAGCTTAGGGTACGACAGTGCTTAAGGGTTAGCGTTCGTGTGAGGGCAAGGGTTAGTGTTAGTGTCCTGTTTAAGATTAGGGCACGGGTGAGGGTAAGGTTTCGGGTGAGGGTCAGGGATAGAATTCGGGTTTGGGTTAGGGTTAGGGAATGGGGAGATATTAGGGCACAGTTTAGGGTACCACAACTCTTAAGGTTTAGCATACGTGTGAGGTCACTAGTTAGTGTTAGTGTACTGCTTACGATTAGGGCACGGGTGAGGGTAAGGCATCGGAAGAGGGTCACGTTAAGGGTTAGGTTTAGGGTTAGGGTTAGGGAATGGGGATTGATTAGGGTACAGGTTAGGGTACGGCAATGGATTAGGGTTAGCGTACGTTAGAGGGCAGGGGTTAGTGTTGATGTACTGGTTAAAATTAGGACACGGGTGAGGGTAAAGTTTCGGGTGAGTGTCATGGTTAGGTTTCAGGTTAGGGTTAGGGTTAGGAAATGGAGAGGGATTAGGGTACAGGTTAGGGTACCGCTGCGGTTTAGTGTTAGCGTACGTGTGAGGGCACGAGTTAGTCTTGGTGTCCTGGTTAAGATTAGGGCACGGGTGAGGGTAAGGCTTCTTGTGAGGGTCAGGGTTAGGATTCGGGTTAGGGTTAGGGTTAGGGAATGGAGAGGGATTAGGGTACTGTTTAGGGTACGATAATTCCTAAGGGTTAGCGTAAGTGTGAGGGCACGAGTTAGTGTTGGTGTACTCGTTAAGACAAGGGCACCGATGAGGGTAAGGCCTCGGAAAAGGGTCACATTCAGGGTTTCGCTTAGGGTTAGGGTTAGGGAATGGGGAGGGATTAGGGTACAGGATAGGGTATGACAATGCTTAAGGTTTAGACTACGTTTGAGGGCATAAGTTAGTGTTTGTGTACTGGTTAAGATTAGGGCATTGGTTAGGGTAGGGCATCGGAAGTGGGTCAGGTTTAGGGATGGGGTTAGGGTTAGGGTTAAGGAATGGGGAGGGATTAGAGTACAATTTAGGGTACGACAACGCTTAAGGTTTAGCGTACATGTGAGGGCACAAGTTAGTGTTGGTGTCCTGGTTAAGATTAGGGCACGGGTGAGGGTAAGGCTTCAAGTGAGGGTCAGGGTTAGGATTCCGGTTAGGGTTAGGGTTAGGGAATGGGGAGGGATTAGGGTACAGTTTAGGGTACGGAAACGATTAAGGGTTAGCGTACGTGTGAAGGCACGATTTAGTGTTGGTGTCCTGGTTAAGATTAGGGCACGGGTGTGGGTAAGGTTTCGGGTGAGGGTCAGGGATAGAATTCGGGTTAGGGTTAAATTTAGGGAATGGGGAGATATTAGGGCACAGTTTAAGGTACCACAACGCTTAAGGTTTAGCATACGTGTGAGGTCACTAGTTAGTGTTAGTGTACTGCTTACGATTAGGGCACGGGAGAGGGTAAGGCCTCGGAAGAGGGTCACGTTAAGGGTTAGGGTTAGGGTTAGGGTTAGGGAATGGGGATTGATTAGGGTACAGGTTAGGGTACGGCAATGGCTTAGGGTTAGCGTACGTTAGAGGGCATGGGTTAGTGTTGATGTACTGGTTAAAATTAGGACACGGGTGAGGGTAAAGTTTCGGGTGAGTGTCATGGTTAGGTTTCAGGTTAGGGTTAGGTTTAGGGAATGGAGAGGGATTAGGGTACAGGTTAGGGTACCGCTGTGGTTTAGTGTTAGCGTACGTGTGAGGGCACGAGTTAGTCTTGGTGTCCTGGTTAAGATTAGGGCACGGGTGAGGGTAAGGTTTCGGGTGCGGGTCAGGGTTAGGATTCGGGTTAGGGTTAGGGTTAGGGAATGGAGAGGGATTAGGGTACAGGTTAGGGTACGTCAATGCTTAAGGGTTAGCGTAAGTGTGAGGGCACGATTTAGTGTTGGTGTACAGGTTAAGACAAGGGCACCGATGAGGGTAAGGCCTCGGAAAAGGGTCACATTCAGGGTTTCGCTTAGGGTTAGGGTTAGGGAATGGGGAGGGATTAGGGTACAGGATAGGGTACGACAATGCTTAAGGGTTAGCAGACTTTTGAGGGCATGAGTTAGTGTTTGTGTACTGGTTAAGATTAGGGCATTGGTTAGGGTAGGGCATCGGAAATGGGTCAGGTTTAGGGATGGGGTTAGGGTTAGGGTTAAGGAATGGGGAGGGATTAGGGTACAATTTAGGGTTCGACAACGCTTAAGGTTTAGCGTACGTGTGAGGGCACGAGTTAGTGTTTGTGTCCTGGTTAAGATTAGGGCACGGGTGAGGGTAAGGCTTCGGGTGAGGGTCAGGGTTAGGATTCGTGTTAGGGTTAGGGTTAAGGAATGCAGAGGGATTAGGGTACAGCTTAGGGTACGACAGTGCTTAAAGGTTAGATTTCGTGTGAGGGCAAGGGTTAGTGTTGGTGTCCTGGTTAAGATTAGGGCACGGGTGAGGGTAAGGTTTCGGGTGAGGGTCAGGGATAGAATTCGGGTTAGCGTTAGGGTTAGGGAATGGGGAGGGATTAGGGTACAGGATAGGGTACGACAATGCTTAAGGTTTAGACTACGTTTGAGGGCATAAGTTAGTGTTTGTGTACTGGTTAAGATTAGGGCATTGGTTAGGGTAGGGCATCGGAAGTGGGTCAGGTTTAGGGATGGGGTTAGGGTTAGGGTTAAGGAATGGGGAGGGATTAGAGTACAATTTAGGGTACGACAACGCTTAAGGTTTAGCGTACATGTGAGGGCACAAGTTAGTGTTGGTGTCCTGGTTAAGATTAGGGCACGGGTGAGGGTAAGGCTTCAAGTGAGGGTCAGGGTTAGGATTCGGGTTAGGGTTAGGGTTAGGGAATGGGGAGGGATTAGGGTACAGTTTAGGGTACGAAAACGATTAAGGGTTAGCGTACGTGTGAGGGCACGAGTTAGGGTTGGTGTCCTGGTTAAGATTAGGGCACGGGTGAGGGTAAGGTTTCGGGTGATGGTCAGAGATAGAATTCGGGTTAGGGTTAGATTTAGGGAATGGGGTGATATTAGGGCACAGTTTAGGGTACCACAACGCTTAAGGTTTAGCATACGTGTGAGGTCACTAGTTAGTGTTAGTGTACTGCTTACGATTAGGGCACGGGTGAGGGTAAGGCCTCGGAACAGGGTCACGTTAAGGCTTAGGGTTAGGGTTAGGGTTAGGGAATGGGGATTGATTAGGGTACAGGTTAGGGTACGGCAATGGCTTAGGGTTAGCGTACGTTAGAGGGCATGCGTTAGTGTTGATGTACTGGTTAAAATTAGGACACGGGTGAGGGTAAAGGTTCGGGTGAGTGTCATGGTTAGGTTTCAGGTTAGGGTTAGGGTTAGGGAATGGAGAGGGATTAGGGTACAGGTTAGGGTACCGCTGTGGTTTAGTTTTAGCGTACGTGTGAGGGCACGAGTTAGTCTTGGTGTCCTGGTTAAGATTAGGGCACGGGTGAGGGTAAGGTTTCGGGTGAGGGTCACGGTTAGGATTCGGGTTAGGGTTAGGGTTAGGGAATGGAGAGGGATTAGGGTACAGGTTAGGGTACGACAATGCTTAAGGGTTAGCGTAAGTGTGAGGGCACGAGTTAGTGTTGGTGTACTGGTTAAGACAAGGGCACCGATGAGGGTAAGGCCTCGGAAAAGGGTCACGTTCAGGGTTTCGCTTAGGGTTAGGGTTAGGGAATGGGGAGGGATTAGGGTACAGGATAGGGTACGAAAATGCTTAAGGGTTAGCAGACTTTTGAGGGCATGAGTTAGTGTTTGTGTACTGGTTAAGATTAGGGCATTGGTTAGGGTAGGGCATCGGAAATGGGTCAGGTTTAGGGATGGGGTTAGGGTTAGGGTTAAGGAATGGGGAGGGATTAGGGTACAATTTAGGATACGACAACGCTTAAGGTTTAGCGTACGTGTGAGGGCACGAGTTAGTGTTGGTGTCCTGGTTAAGATTAGGGCACGGGTGAGGGTAAGGCTTCGGGTGAGGGTCAGGGTTAGGATTCGTGATAGGGTTAGGGTTAAGGAATGCAGAGGGATTAGGGTACAGCTTAGGGTACGACAGTGCTTAAGGGTTAGCGTTCGTGTGAGGGCAAGGGTTAGTGTTAGTGTCCTGTTTAAGATTAGGGCACGGGTGAGGGTAAGGTTTCGGGTGAGGGTCAGGGATAGAATTCGGGTTTGGGTTAGGGTTAGGGAATGGGGAGATATTAGGGCACAGTTTAGGGTACCACAACTCTTAAGGTTTAGCATACGTGTGAGGTCACTAGTTAGTGTTAGTGTACTGCTTACGATTAGGGCACGGGTGAGGGTAAGGCATCGGAAGAGGGTCACGTTAAGGGTTAGGTTTAGGGTTAGGGTTAGGGAATGGGGATTGATTAGGGTACAGGTTAGGGTACGGCAATGGCTTAGGGTTAGCGTACGTTAGAGGGCAGGGGTTAGTGTTGATGTACTGGTTAAAATTAGGACACGGGTGAGGGTAAAGTTTCGGGTGAGTGTCATGGTTAGGTTTCAGGTTAGGGTTAGGGTTAGGGAATGGAGAGGGATTAGGGTACAGGTTAGGGTACCGCTGCGGTTTAGTGTTAGCGTACGTGTGAGGGCACGAGTTAGTCTTGGTGTCCTGGTTAAGATTAGGGCACGGGTGAGGGTAAGGCTTCTTGTGAGGGTCAGGGTTAGGATTCGGGTTAGGGTTAGGGTTAGGGAATGGAGAGGGATTAGGGTACTGTTTAGGGTACGACAATTCCTAAGGGTTAGCGTAAGTGTGAGGGCACGAGTTAGTGTTGGTGTACTGGTTAAGACAAGGGCACCGATGAGGGTAAGGCCTCGGAAAAGGGTCACATTCAGGGTTTCGCTTAGGGTTAGGGTTAGGGAATGGGGAGGGATTAGGGTACAGGATAGGGTACGACAATGCTTAAGGTTTAGACTACGTTTGAGGGCATAAGTTAGTGTTTGTGTACTGGTTAAGATTAGGGCATTGGTTAGGGTAGGGCATCGGAAGTGGGTCAGGTTTAGGGATGGGGTTAGGGTTAGGGTTAAGGAATGGGGAGGGATTAGAGTACAATTTAGGGTACGACAACGCTTAAGGTTTAGCGTACATGTGAGGGCACAAGTTAGTGTTGGTGTCCTGGTTAAGATTAGGGCACAGGTGAGGGTAAGGCTTCAAGTGAGGGTCAGGGTTATGATTCCGGTTAGGGTTAGGGTTAGGGAATGGGGAGGGATTAGGGTACAGTTTAGGGTACGAAAACGATTAAGGGTTAGCGTACGTGTGAAGGCACGATTTAGTGTTGGTGTCCTGGTTAAGATTAGGGCACGGGTGAGGGTAAGGTTTCGGGTGAGGGTCAGGGATAGAATTCGGGTTAGGGTTAAATTTAGGGAATGGGGAGATATTAGGGCACAGTTTAGGGTACCACAACGCTTAAGGTTTAGCATACGTGTGAGGTCACTAGTTAGTGTTAGTGTACTGCTTACGATTAGGGCACGGGAGAGGGTAAGGCCTCGGAAGAGGGTCACGTTAAGGGTTAGGGTTAGGGTTAGGGTTAGGGAATGGGGATTGATTAGGGTACAGGTTAGGGTACGGCAATGGCTTAGGGTTAGCGTACGTTAGAGGGCATGGGTTAGTGTTGATGTACTGGTTAAAATTAGGACACGGGTGAGGGTAAAGTTTCGGGTGAGTGTCATGGTTAGGTTTCAGGTTAGGGTTAGGGTTAGGGAATGGAGAGGGATTAGGGTACAGGTTAGGGTACCGCTGTGGTTTAGTGTTAGCGTACGTGTGAGGGCACGAGTTAGTCTTGGTGTCCTGGTTAAGATTAGGGCACGGGTGAGGGTAAGGTTTCGGGTGAGGGTCAGGGTTAGGATTCGGGTTAGGGTTAGGGTTAGGGAATGGAGAGGAATTAGGGTACAGGTTAGGGTACGTCAATGCTTAAGGGTTAGCGTAAGTGTGAGGGCACGATTTAGTGTTGGTGTACAGGTTAAGACAAGGGCACCGATGAGGGTAAGGCCTCGGAAAAGGGTCACGTTCAGGGTTTCGCTTAGGGTTAGGGTTAGGGAATGGGGAGGGATTAGGGTACAGGATAGGGTACGACAATGCTTAAGGGTTAGCAGACTTTTGAGGGCATAAGTTAGTGTTTGTGTACTGGTTAAGATTAGGGCATTGGTTAGGGTAGGGCATCGGAAATGGGTCAGGTTTAGGGATGGGGTTAGGGTTAGGGTTAAGGAATGGGGAGGGATTAGGGTACAATTTAGGGTTCGACAACGCTTAAGGTTTAGCGTACGTGTGAGGGCACGAGTTAGTGTTTGTGTCCTGGTTAAGATTAGGGCACGGGTGAGGGTAAGGCTTCGGGTGAGGGTCAGGGTTAGGATTCGTGTTAGGGTTAGGGTTAAGGAATGCAGAGGGATTAGGGTACAGCTTAGGGTACGACAGTGCTTAAAGGTTAGATTTCGTGTGAGGGCAAGGGTTAGTGTTGGTGTCCTGGTTAAGATTAGGGCACGGGTGAGGGTAAGGTTTCGGGTGAGGGTCAGGGATAGAATTCGGGTTAGCGTTAGGGTTAGGGAATGGGGAGGGATTTGGGTACAGGATAGGGTACGACAATGCTTAAGGTTTAGACTACGTTTGAGGGCATAAGTTAGTGTTTGTGTACTGGTTAAGATTAGGGCATTGGTTAGGGTAGGGCATCGGAAGTGGGTCAGGTTTAGGGATGGGGTTAGGGTTAGGGTTAAGGAATGGGGAGGGATTAGAGTACAATTTAGGGTACGACAACGGTTAAGGTTTAGCGTACATGTGAGGGCACAAGTTAGTGTTTGTGTCCTGGTTAAGATTAGGGCACGGGTGAGGGTAAGGCTTCAAGTGAGGGTCAGGGTTAGGATTCGGGTTAGGGTTAGGGTTAGGGAATGGGGAGGGATTAGGGTACAGTTTAGGGTACGAAAACGATTAAGGGTTAGCGTACGTGTGAGGGCACGAGTTAGGGTTGGTGTCCTGGTTAAGATTAGGGCACGGGTGAGGGTAAGGTTTCGGGTGATGGTCAGAGATAGAATTCGGGTTAGGGTTAGATTTAGGGAATGGGGTGATATTAGGGCACAGTTTAGGGTACCACAACACTTAAGGTTTAGCATACGTGTGAGGTCACTAGTTAGTGTTAGTGTACTGCTTACGATTAGGGCACGGGTGAGGGTAAGGCCTCGGAACAGGGTCACGTTAAGGGTTAGGGTTAGGGTTAGGGTTAAGGAATGGGGATTGATTAGGGTACAGGTTAGGGTACGGCAATGGCTTAGGGTTAGCGTACGTTAGAGGGCATGGGTTAGTGTTGATGTACTGGTTAAAATTAGGACACGGGTGAGGGTAAAGGTTCGGGTGAGTGTCATGGTTAGGTTTCAGGTTAGGGTTAGGGTTAGGGAATGGAGAGGGATTAGGGTACAGGTTAGGGTACCGCTGTGGTTTAGTTTTAGCGTACGTGTGAGGGCACGAGTTAGTCTTGGTGTCCTGGTTAAGATTAGGGCACGGGTGAGGGTAAGGTTTCGGGTGAGGGTCACGGTTAGGATTCGGGTTAGGGTTAGGGTTAGGGAATGGAGAGGGATTAGGGTACAGGTTAGGGTACGACAATGCTTAAGTGTTAGCGTAAGTGTGAGGGCACGAGTTAGTGTTGGTGTACTGGTTAAGACAAGGGCACCGATGAGGGTAAGGCCTCGGAAAAGGGTCACGTTCAGGGTTTCGCTTAGGGTTAGGGTTAGGGAATCGGGAGGGATTAGGGTACAGGATAGGGTACGAAAATGCTTAAGGGTTAGCAGACTTTTGAGGGCATGAGTTAGTGTTTGTGTACTGGTTAAGATTAGGGCATTGGTTAGGGTAGGGCATCGGAAATGGGTCAGGTTTAGGGATGGGGTTAGGGTTAGGGTTAAGGAATGGGGAGGGATTAGGGTACAATTTAGGATACGACAACGCTTAAGGTTTAGCGTACGTGTGAGGGCACGAGTTAGTGTTGGTGTCCTGGTTAAGATTAGGGCACGGGTGAGGGTAAGGCTTCGGGTGAGGGTCAGGGTTAGGATTCGTGTTAGGGTTAGGGTTAAGGAATGCAGAGGGATTAGGGTACAGCTTAGGGTACGACAGTGTTTAAAGGTTAGATATCGTGTGAGGGCAAGGGTTAGTGTTAGTGTCCTGGTTAAGATTAGGGCACGGGTGAGTGTAAGGCTTCAGGTGAGGGTCAGGGTTAGGATTCGGGTTAGGGTTAGGGTTATGGAATGGGGAGGGATTAGGGTACAGTTTAGGGTACGACAACGATTAAGGGTTAGCGTACGTGTGAGGGCACGAGTTAGTGTTGGTGTCCTGGTTAAGATTAGGGCACGGGTGAGGGTAAGGTTTCGGGTGAGGGTCAGGGTTAGGATTCGGGTTAGGGTTAGGGTTAGGGAATGGAGAGGAATTAGGGTACAGGTTAGGGTACGACAATGCTTAAGGGTTAGCGTAAGTGTGAGGGCACGAGTTAGTGTTGGTGTACTGGTTAAGACAAGGGCACCGATGAGGGTAAGGCCTCGGAAAAGGGTCATGTTCAGGGTTTCGCTTAGGGTTAGGGTTAGGGAATGGGGAGGGATTAGGGTACAGGATAGGGTACGACAATGCTTAAGGGTTAGCGGACTTTTGAGGGCATGAGTTAGAGTTTGTGTACTGGTTAAGATTAGGGCATTGGTTAGGGTAGGGCATCGGAAGTGGGTCAGGTTTAGGGATGGGGTTAGGGTTAGGGTTAAGGAATGGGGAGGGATTAGGGTACAATTTAGGGTACGACAACGCTTAAGGTTTAGCGTACGTGTGTGGGCACGAGTTGGTGTTGGTGTCCTGGTTAAGATTATGGCACGGGTGAGGGTAAGGCTTCGGGTGAGGGTCAGGGTTAGGATTCGTGTTAGGGTTAGGGTTAAGGAATGCAGAGGGATTAGGGTACAGCTTAGGGTACGACAGTGCTCAAGGGTTAGCGTTCGTGTGAGGGCAAGGGTTAGTGTTAGTTTCCTGTTTAAGATTAGGGCACGGGTGAGGGTAAGGTTTCGGGTGAGGGTCAGGGATAGAATTCGGGTTAGGGTTAGGGTTAGGGAATGGGGAGATATTAGGGCACAGTTTAGGGTACCACAACTCTTAAGGTTTAGCATACGTGTGAGGACACTAGTTAGTGTTAGTGTACTGCTTATGATTAGGGCACGGGTGAGGGTAAGGCATCGGAAGAGGGTCACGTTAAGGGTTAGGGTTAGGGTTAGGGTTAGGGAATGGGGATTGATTAGGGTACAGGTTAGGGTACGGCAATGGCTTAGGGTTAGCGTACGTTAGAGGGCATGGGTTAGTGTTGATGTACTGGTTAAAATTAAGACACGGATGAGGGTAAAGTTTCGGGTGAGTGTCATGGTTAGGTTTCAGGTTAGGGTTAGGGTTAGGGAATGGAGAGGGATTAGGGTACAGGTTACGGTACCGCTGCGGTTTAGTGTTAGCGTACGTGTGAGGGCACGAGTTAGTCTTGGTGTCCTGGTTAAGATTAGGGCACGGGTGAGGGTAAGGCTTCTTGTGAGGGTCAGGGTTAGGATTCGGGTTACGGTTAGGGTTAGGGAATGGAGAGGGATTAGGGTATTGTTTAGGGTATGACAATTCCTAAGGGTTAGCGTAATTGTGAGGGCACGAGTTAGTGTTGGTGTACTGGTTAAGACAAGGGCACCGATGAGGGTAAGGCCTCGGAAAAGGGTCACGTTCAGCGTTTCGCTTAGGGTTAGGGTTAGGGAATGGGGAGTGATTAGGGTACAGGATAGGGTACGACAATGCTTAAGGTTTAGACTACGTTTGAGGGCATAAGTTAGTGTTTGTTTACTGGTTAAGATTAGGGCATTGGTTAGGGTAGGGCATCGGAAGTGGGTCAGGTTTAGGGATGGGGTTAGGGTTAGGGTTAAGGAATGGGGAGGGATTAGGGTACAATTTAGGGTACGACAACGCTTAAGGTTTAGCGTACGTGTGAGGGCACGAGTTAGTGTTGGTGTCCTGGTTAAGATTAGGGCACGGGTGAGGGTAAGGCTTCGGGTGAGGGTCAGGGTTAGGATTCGTGTTAGGGTTAGGGTTAAGGAATGCAGAGGGATTAGGGTACAGCTTAGGGTACGACAGTGCTTAAAGGTTAGCGTTCGTGTGAGGGCAAGGGTTAGTGTTAGTGTCCTGGTTAAGATTAGGGCACGGGTGAGGGTAAGGTTTCGGGTGAGGGTCAGGGATAGAATTCGGGTTAGCGTTAGGGTTAGGGAATGGCGAGATATTAGGGCACAGTTTAGGGTACCACAACCCTTAAGATTTAGCATACGTGTGAGGTCACTAGTTAGTGTTAGTGTACTGCTTAAGATTAGGGCACGGGTGAGGGTAAGGTCTCGGAAGAGGGTCACGTTAAGGGTTAGGGTTACGGTTAGGGTTAGGAAATGGGGATTGATTAGGATACAGGTTAGGGTACGGCAATGGCTTAGGGTTAGCGTACGTTAGAGGGCATGGGTTAGTGTTGATGTACTGGTTAAAATTAGGACACGGGTGAGGGTAAAGTTTCGGGTGAGTGTCATGGTTAGGTTTCAGGTTAGGGTTAGGGTTAGGGAATGGAGAGGGATTAGGGTACAGGTTCGGGTACCGCTGCGGTTTAGTGTTAGCGTACATGTGAGGGCACGAGTTAGTCTTGGTGTCCTGGTTAAGATTAGGGCACGGGTGAGGGTAAGGCTTCGGGTGACGGTCAGGGTTAGGATTCGGGTTAGGGTTAGGGTTAGGGAATGGAGAGGGATTAGGGTACAGGTTAGGGTACCGCTGCTGTTTAGTGTTAGCGTACGTGTGAGGGCACGAGTTAGTCTTGGTGTCCTGGTTAAGATTAGGGCACGGGTGAGGGTAAGGCTTCGGGTGACGGTCAGGGTTAGGATTCGGGTTAGGGTTAGGGTTAGGGAATGGAGAGGGATTAGGGTACTGGTTAGGGTACGACAATGCCTAAAAGTTAGCGTAAGTGTGAGGGCACGAGTTAGTGTTGGTGTACTCGTTAAGACAAGGGCACCGATGAGGGTAAGGCCTCAGAAAATGGTCACGTTCAGGGTTTCGCTTAGGGTTAGGGTTAGGGAATGGGGAGGGATTAGGGTACAGGAGAGGGTACGACAAGGCTTAAGGTTTAGCGTACGTTTGAGGGCATGAGTTAGTGTTTGTGTACTGGTTAAGATTAGGGCATTGGTTAGGGTAGGGCATCGGAAGTGGGTCAGGTTTAGGGATGGGGTTAGGGTTAGGTTTAAGGAATGGGGAGGGATTAGGTTACAATTTAGGGTACGACAACGCTTAAGGTTTAGCGTATGTGTGAGGGCACGAGTTAGCCTTGGTGTCCTGGTTAAGATTAGGGCACGGGTGAGGGTAAGGCTTCGGGTGAGGGTCAGGGTTAGGATTCGTGTTAGGGTTAGGGTTAAGGAATGCAGAGGGATTAGGGTACCGCTTAGGGTACGACAGTGCTCAAGGGTTAGCGTTCGCGTGAGGGCAAGGGTTAGTGTTAGTTTCCTGTTTAAGATTAGGGCACGGGTGAGGGTAAGGTTTCGGGTGAGGGTCAGGGATAGAATTCGGGTTAGGGTTAGGGTTAGGGAATGGGGAGATATTAGGGCACAGTTTAGGGTACCACAACTCTTAAGGTTTAGCATACGTGTGAGGACACTAGTTAGTGTTAGTGTTCTGCTTACGATTAGGGCACGGGTGAGGGTAAGGCATCGGAAGAGGGTCACGTTAAGGGTTAGGGTTAGGGTTAGGGTTAGGGAATGGGGATTGATTAGGGTACAGGTTAGGGTACGGCAATGGCTTAGGGTTAGCGTACGTTAGACGGCATGAGTTAGTGTTGATGTACTGGTTAAAATTAAGACACGGGTGAGGGTAAAGTTTCGGGTGAGTGTCATGGTTAGGTTTCAGGTTAGGGTTAGGGTTAGGGAATGGAGAGGGATTAGGGTACAGGTTAGGGTACCGCTGCTGTTTAGTGTTAGCGTACGTGTGAGGGCACGAGTTAGTCTTGGTGTCCTGGTTAAGATTAGGGCACGAGTGAGGGTAAGGCTTCTTGTGAGGGTCAGGGTTAGGATTCGGGTTAGGGTTAGGGTTAGGGAATGGAGAGGGATTAGGGTATTGTTTAGGGTACGACAATTCCTAAGGGTTAGCGTAAGTGTGAGGGCCCGAGTTAGTGTTGGTGTACTTGTTAAGACAAGGGCACCGATGAGGGTAAGGTCTCGGAAAAGGGTCACGTTCAGGGTTTCACTTAGGGTTAGGGTTAGGGAATGGGGAGGGATTAGGGTACAGGATAGGGTACGACAATGCTTAAGGTTTAGACTACGTTTGAGGGCATAAGTTAGTGTTTGTTTACTGGTTAAGATTAGGGCATTGGTTAGGGTAGGGCATCGGAAGTGGGTCAGGTTTAGGGATGGGGTTAGGGTTAGGGTTAAGGAATGGGGAGGGGTTAGATTACAATTTAGGGTACGACAACGATTAAGGTTTAGCGTACGTGTGAGGGAACGAGTTAGTGTTGGTGTCCTGGTTAAGATTAGGGCACGGGTGAGGGTGAGGCTTCGGGTGAGGGTCAGGGTTAGGATTCGTGTTAGGGTTAGGGTTAAGGAATGCAGAGGGATTAGGGTACAGCTTAGGGTACGATAGTGCTTAAGGGTTAGCGTTCGTGTGAGGGCAAGGGTTAGTGTTAGTGTCCTGGTTAAGATTAGGGCACGGGTGAGGCTAAGGCTTCAGGTGAAGGTCACGGTTAGGATTCGGGTTAGGGTTAGGATTAGGGAATGGGGAGATATTAGGCCACAGTTTAGGGTACCACAACGCTTAAGGTTTAGCGTACCTGTGAGGTCACTAGTTAGTGTTAGTGTACTGCTTACGATTAGGGCACGGGTGAGGGTAAGGCCTCGGAAGAGGGTCACGTTAAGGGTTAGGGTTAGGGTTAGGGTTAGGGAATGGGGATTGATTAGGGTACAGGTTAGGGTACGGCAATGGCTTAGGGTTAGCGTACGTTAGAGGGCATGGGTTAGTGTTGATATACTGGTTAAAATTAGGACACGGGTGAGGGTAAAGTTTCGGGTGAGTGTCATGGTTAGGTTTCAGGTTAGGGTTAGGGTTAGGGAATGGAGAGGGATTAGGGTACAGGTTAGGGTACCGCTGTGGTTTAGTGTTAGCGTACGTTTGAGGGCACAAGTTAGTCTTGGTGTCCTGGTTAAGATTAGCGCACGGGTGACGGTAAGGTTTCGGGTGAGGGTCAGGGTTAGGATTCGGGTTAGGGTTAGGGTTAGGGAATGGAGAGAGATTAGGGTACAGGTTAAGGTACGACAATGCTTAAGGGTTAGCGTAAGTGTGAGGCACGAGTTAGTGTTGGTGTACTGGTTAAGACATGGGCACCGATGAGGGTAAGGCCTCGGAGAAGGGTCACGTTCAGGGTTTCGCTTAGGGTTAGGGTTAGGGAATGGGGAGGGATTAGGGTACAGGATAGGGTACGACAATGCTTAAGGGTTAGCGTACTTTTGAGGGCATGAGTTAGTGTTTGTGTACTGGTTAAGATTAGGGCATTGGTTAGGGTAGGGCATCGGAAATGGGTCAGGTTTAGGGATGGGGTTAGGGTTAGGGTTAAGGAATGGGGAGGGATTAGGGTACAATTTAGGGTACGACAACGCTTAAGGTTTAGCGTACGTGTGAGGGCACGAGTTAGTGTTGGTGTCCTGGTTAATATTAGGGCACGGGTGAGGGTAAGGCTTCGGGTGAGGGTCAGGGTTAGGATTCGTGTTAGGGTTAGGGTTAAGGAATGCAGAGGGATTAGGGTACAGCTTAGGGTACGACAGTGCTCAAGGGTTAGCGTTCACGTGAGGGCAAGGGTTAGTGTTAGTTTCCTGTTTAAGATTAGGGCACGGGTGAGGGTAAGGTTTCGGGTGAGGGTCAGGGATAGAATTCGGGTTAGGGTTAGGGTTAGGGAATGGGGACATATTAGGGCACAGTTTAGGGTACCACAACTCTTAAGGTTTAGCATACGTGTGAGGACACTAGTTAGTGTTAGTGTTCTGCTTAGGATTAGGGCACGGGTGAGGGTAAGGCATCGGAAGAGGGTCACGTTAAGGGTTAGGGTTAGGGTTAGGGTTAGGGAATGGGGATTGATTAGGGTACAGGTTAGGGTACGGCAATGGCTTAGGGTTAGCGTACGTTAGAGGGCATGGGTTAGTGTTGATGTACTGGTTAAAATTAAGACACGGGTGAGGGTAAAGTTTCGGGTGAGTGTCATGGTTAGGTTTCAGGTTAGGGTTAGGGTTAGGGAATGGAGAGGTATTAGGGTACAGGTTAGGGTACCGCTGCGGTTTAGTGTTAGCGTACGTGTGAGGGCACGAGTTAGTCTTGGTGTCCTGGTTAAGATTAGGGCACGAGTGAGGGTAAGGCTTCTTGTGAGGGTCAGGGTTAGGATTCGGGTTAGGGTTAGGGTTAGGGAATGGAGAGGGATTAGGGTATTGTTTAGGGTACGACAATTCCTAAGGGTTAGCGTAAGTGTGAGGGCACGAGTTAGTGTTGGTGTACTGGTTAAGACAAGGGCACCGATGAGGGTAAGGCCTCGGAAAAGGGTCACGTTCAGGGTTTCGCTTAGGGTTAGGGTTAGGGCATGGGGAGGGATTAGGGTACAGGATAGGGTACGACAATGCTTAAGGTTTAGACTACGTTTGAGGGCATAAGTTAGTGTTTGTTTACTGGTTAAGATTAGGGCATTGGTTAGGGTAGGGCATCGGAAGTGGGTCAGGTTTAGGGATGGGGTTAGGGTTAGGGTTAAGGAATGGGGAGGGGTTAGATTACAATTTAGGGTACGACAACGATTAAGGTTTAGCGTACGTGTGAGGGAACGAGTTAGTGTTGGTGTCCTGGTTAAGATTAGGGCACGGGTGTGGGTAAGGCTTCGGGTGAGGGTCAGGGTTAGGATTCGTGTTAGGGTTAGGGTTAAGGAATGCAGAGGGATTAGGGTACAGCTTAGGGTACGATAGTGCTTAAGGGTTAGCGTTCGTGTGAGGGCAAGGGTTAGTGTTAGTGTCCTGGTTAAGATTAGGGCACGGGTGAGGGTAAGGCTTCAGGTGAAGGTCACGGTTAGGATTCGGGTTAGGGTTAGGATTAAGGAATGGGGAGATATTAGGCCACAGTTTAGGGTACCACAACGCTTAAGGTTTAGCGTACCTGTGAGGTCACTAGTTAGTGTTAGTGTACTGCTTACGATTAGGGCACGGGTGAGGGTAAGGCCTCGGAAGAGGGTCACGTTAAGGGTTAGGGTTAGGGTTAGGGTTAGGGAATGGGGATTGATTAGGGTACAGGTTAGGGTACGGCAATGGCTTAGGGTTAGCGTACGTTAGAGGGCATGGGTTAGTGTTGATATACTGGTTAAAATTAGGACACGGGTGAGGGTAAAGTTTCGGGTGAGTGTCATGGTTAGGTTTCAGGTTAGGGTTAGGGTTAGGGAATGGAGAGGGATTAGGGTACAGGTTAGGGTACCGCTGTGGTTTAGTGTTAGCGTACGTTTGAGGGCACAAGTTAGTCTTGGTGTCCTGGTTAAGATTAGCGCACGGGTGACGGTAAGGTTTCGGGTGAGGGTCAGGGTTAGGATTCGGGTTAGGGTTAGGGTTAGGGAATGGAGAGAGATTAGGGTACAGGTTAAGGTACGACAATGCTTAAGGGTTAGCGTAAGTGTGAGGGCATGAGTTAGTGTTGGTGTACTGGTTAAGACATGGGCACCGATGAGGGTAAGGCCTCGGAGAAGGGTCACGTTCAGGGTTTCGCTTAGGGTTAGGGTTAGGGAATGGGGAGGGATTAGGGTACAGGATAGGGTACGACAATGCTTAAGGGTTAGCGTACTTTTGAGGGCATGAGTTAGTGTTTGTGTACTGGTTAAGATTAGGGCATTGGTTAGGGTAGGGCATCGGAAATGGGTCAGGTTTAGGGATGGGGTTAGGGTTAGGGTTAAGGAATGGGGAGGGATTAGGGTACAATTTAGGGTACGACAACGCTTAAGGTTTAGCGTACGTGTGAGGGCACGAGTTAGTGTTGGTGTCCTGGTTAAGATTAGGGCACGGGTGAGGGTAAGGCTTCGGGTGAGGGTCAGGGTTAGGATTCGTGTTAGGGTTAGGGTTAAGGAATGCAGAGGGATTAGGGTACAGCTTAGGGTACGACAGTGCTTAAGGGTTAGCGTTCGCGTGAGGGCAAGGGTTAGTGTTAGTGTCCTGGTTAAGATTAGGGCACGGGTGAGGGTAAGGCTTCAGGTGAAGGTCACGGTTAGGATTAGGGTTAGGGTTAGGATTAGGGAATGGGGAGATATTAGGCCACAGTTTAGGGTACCACAACGCTTAAGGTTTAGCGTACGTGTGAGGTCACTAGTTAGTGTTAGTGTACTGCTTACGATTAGGGCACGGGTGAGGGTAAGGCCTCGGAAGAGGGTCACGTTAAGGGTTAGGGTTAGGGTTAGGGTTAGGGAATGGGGATTGATTAGGGTACAGGTTAGGGTACGGCAATGGCTTAGGGTTAGCGTACGTTAGAGGGCATGGGTTAGTGTTGATATACTGGTTAAAATTAGGACACGGGTGAGGGTAAAGTTTCGGGTGAGTGTCATGGTTAGGTTTCAGGTTAGGGTTAGGGTTAGGGAATGGAGGGGGATTAGGGTACAGGTTAGGGTACCGCTGTGGTTTAGTGTTAGCGTACGTTTGAGGGCACAAGTTAGTCTTGGTGTCCTGGTTAAGATTAGGGCACGGGTGACGGTAAGGTTTCGGGTGAGGGTCAGGGTTAGGATTCGGGTTAGGGTTAGGGTTAGGGAATGGAGAGAGATTAGGGTACAGGTTAAGGTACGACAATGCTTAAGGGTTAGCATAAGTGTGAGGGCACGAGTTAGTGTTGGTGTACTGGTTAAGACAAGGGCACCGATGAGGGTAAGGCCTCGGAGAAGGGTCACGTTCAGGGTTTCGCTTAGGGTTAGGGTTAGGGAATGGGGAGGGATTAGGGTACAGGATAGGGTACGACAATGCTTAAGGGTTAGCGTACTTTTGAGGGCATGAGTTAGTGTTTGTGTACTGGTTAAGATTAGGGCATTGGTTAGGGTAGGGCATCGGAAATGGGTCAGGTTTAGGGATGGGGTTAGTGTTAGGGTTAAGGAATGGGGAGGGATTAGGGTACAATTTAGGGTACGACAACGCTTAAGGTTTAGCGTACGTGTGAGGGCACGAGTTAGTGTTGGTGTCCTGGTTAAGATTAGGGCACGGGTGAGGGTAAGGCTTCGGTTGAGGGTCAGGGTTAGGATTCGTGTTAGGGTTAGGGTTAAGGAATGCAGAGGGATTAGGGTACAGCTTAGGGTACGACAGTGCTTAAGGGTTAGCGTTCGTGTGAGGGCAAGGTTTAGTGTTAGTGTCCTGGTTAAGATTAGGGCACGCGTGAGGGTAAGGCTTCAGGTGAGGGTCAGAGTTAGGATTCGGGTTAGGGTTAGGGTTAGGGAATGGTTAGGGATTGGGTACAGTTTAGGGTATGACAACGATTAAGGGTTAGTGTACGTGTGAGGGCATGAGTTAGTGTTGGTGTCCTGGTTAAGATTAGGGCACGGGTGAGGGTAAGGTTTCGTTTGAGGGTCAGGGATAGAATTCGGGTTAGCGTTAGGGTTAGGGAATGGGGAGATATTAGGGCACAGTTTAGGGTACCACAACCCTTAAGATTTAGCATACGTGTGAGGTCACTAGTTAGTGTTAGTGTACTGCTTAAGATTAGGTCACGGGTAAGGGTAAGGCCTCGGAAGAGGGTCACGTTAAGGGTTAGGGTTACGGTTAGGGTTAGGAAATGGGGATTGATTAGGATACAGGTTAGGGTACAGCAATGGCTTAGGGTTAGCGTACGTTAGAGGGCATGGGTTAGTGTTGATGTACTGGTTAAAATTAGGACACGGGTGAGGGTAAAGTTTCGGGTGAGTGTCATGGTTAGGTTTCAGGTTAGGGTTAGGGTTAGGGAATGGAGAGGGATTAGGGTACAGGTTCGGGTACCGCTGCGGTTTAGTGTTAGCATACGTGTGAGGGCACGAGTTAGTCTTGGTGTCCTGGTTAAGATTAGGGCACGGGTGAGGGTAAGGCTTCGGGTGACGGTCATGGTTAGGATTCGGGTTAGGGTTAGGGTTAGGGAATGGAGAGGGATTAGGGTACAGGTTAGGGTACCGCTGCGGTTAAGTGTTAGCGTACGTGTGAGGGCACGAGTTAGTCTTGGTGTCCTGGTTAAGATTAGGGCACGGGTGAGGGTAAGGTTTCGGGTGAGGGTCAGGGTTAGGATTCGGGTTAGGGTTAGGGTTAGGGAATGGAGAGGGATTAGGGTACAGGTTAGGGTACGACAATGCTTAAGGGTTAGCGTAAGTGTGAGGGCACGAGTTAGTGTTGGTGTACTGGTTAAGACAAGGGCACCGATGAGGATAAGGCCTCGGAAAAGGGTCACGTTCAGGGTTTCGATTAGGGTTAGGGTTAGGGAATGGGGAGGGATTAGGGTACAGGATAGGGTACGACAACGCTTAAGGCTTAGCGTACTTTTGAGGGCATGAGTTAGAGTTTGTGTACTGGTTAAGATTAGGGCATTGGTTAGGGTAGGGCATCGGAAGTGGGTCAGGTTTAGGGATGGGGTTAGGGTTAGGGTTAAGTAATGGGGAGGGATTAGGGTACAATTTAGGGTACGACAACGCTTAAGGTTTAGCGTACGTGTGAGGGCACGAGTTAGTGTTGGTGTCCTGGTTAAGATTAGGGCACGGGTGAGGGTAAGGCTTCGGGTGAGGGTCAGGGTTAGGATTCGTGTTAGGGTTAGGGTTAAGGAATGCAGAGGGATTAGGGTACAGCTTAGGGTACGACAGTGCTTAAAGGTTAGCGTTCGTGTGAGGGCAAGGGTTAGTGTTAGTGTCCTGGTTAAGATTAGGGCACGGGTGAGGGTAAGGTTTCGGGTGAGGGTCAGGGATAGTATTCGGGTTAGCGTTAGGGTTAGGGAATGGCGAGATATTAGGGCACAGTTTAGGGTACCACAACCCTTAAGATTTAGCATACGTGTGAGGTCACTAGTTAGTGTTAGTGTACTGCTTAAGATTAGGGCACGGGTGAGGATAAGGCCTCGGAAGAGGGTCACGTTAAGGGTTAGGGTTACGGTTAGGGTTAGGAAATGGGGATTGATTAGGATACAGGTTAGGGTACGGCAATGGCTTAGGGTTAGCGTACGTTAGAGGGCATGGGTTAGTGTTGATGTACTGGTTAAAATTAGGACACGGGTGAGGGTAAAGTTTCGGGTGAGTGTCATGGTTAGGTTTCAGGTTAGGGTTAGGGAATGGAGAGGGATTAGGGTACAGGTTCGGGTACCGCTGCGGTTTAGTGTTAGCGTACGTGTGAGGGCACGAGTTAGTCTTGGTGTCCTGGTTAAGATTAGGGCACGGGTGAGGGTAAGGCTTCGGGTGACGGTCAGGGTTAGGATTCGGGTTAGGGTTAGGGTTAGGGAATGGAGAGGGATTAGGGTACTGGTTAGGGTACGACAATGCCTAAAAGTTTGCGTAAGTGTGAGGGCACGAGTTAGTGTTGGTGTACTGGTTAAGACAAGGGCACCGATGAGGGTAAGGCCTCAGAAAATGGTCACGTTCAGGGTTTCGCTTAGGGTTAGGGTTAGGGAATGGGGAGGGATTAGGGTACAGGAGAGGGTACGACAAGGCTTAAGGTTTAGCGTACGTTTGAGGGCATGAGTTAGTGTTTGTGTACTGGTTAAGATTAGGGCATTGGTTAGGGTAGGGCATCGGAAATGGGTCAGGTTTAGGGATGGGGTTATGGTTAGGGTTAAGGAATGGGGAGGGATTAGGGTACAATTTAGGGTACGACAACGCTTAAGGTTTAGCGTACGTGTGAGGGCACGAGTTAGTGTTGGTGTCCTGGTTAAGATTAGGGCACGGGTGAGGGTAAGGCTTCGGGTGAGGGTCAGGGTTAGGATTCGTGTTAGGGTTAGGGTTAAGGAATGCAGAGGGATTAGGGTACAGCTTAGGGTACGACAGTGTTTAAAGGTTAGATTTCGTGTGAGGGCAAGGGTTAGTGTTAGTGTCCTGGTTAAGATTAGGGCACGGGTGAGGGTAAGGTTTCGGGTGAGGGTCAGGGATAGAATTCGGGTTAGCGTTAGGGTTAGGGAATGGGGAGATATTATGGCACAGTTTAGGGTACCACACCTCTTAAGGTTTAGCATACGTGTGAGGACACTAGTTAGTGTTAGTGTTCTGCTTACGATTAGGGCACGGGTGAGGGTAAGGCATCGGAAGAGGGTCACGTTAAGGGTTAGGGTTAGGGTTAGGGTTAGGGAATGGGGATTGATTAGGGTACAGGTTAGGGTACGGCAATGGCTTAGGATTAGCGTACGTTAGAGGGCATGGGTTAGTGTTGATGTACTGGTTAAAATTAAGACACGGGTGAGGGTAAAGTTTCGGGTGAGTGTCATGGTTAGGTTTCAGGTTAGGGTTAGGGTTAGGGAATGGAGAGGTATTAGGGTACAGGTTAGGGTACCGCTGCGGTTTAGTGTTAGCGTACGTGTGAGGGCACGAGTTAGTCTTGGTGTCCTGGTTAAGATTAGGGCACGAGTGAGGGTAAGGCTTCTTGTGAGGGTCAGGGTTAGGATTCGGGTTACGGTTAGTGTTAGGGAATGGAGAGGGATTAGGGTATTGTTTAGGGTACGACAATTCCTAAGGGTTAGCGTAAGTGTGAGGGCACGAGTTAGTGTTGGTGTACTGGTTAAGACAAGGGCACCGATGAGGGTAAGGCCTCGGAAAAGGGTCACGTTCAGGGTTTCGCTTAGGGTTAGGTTTAGGGCATGGGGAGGGATTAGGGTACAGGATAGGGTACGACAATGCTTAAGGTTTAGACTACGTTTGAGGGCATAAGTTAGTGTTTGTTTACTGGTTAAGATTAGGGCATTGGTTAGGGTAGGGCATCGGAAATGGGTCAGGTTTAGGGATGGGGTTAGGGTTAGGGTTAAGGAATGGGGAGGGGTTAGATTACAATTTAGGGTACGACAACGATTAAGGTTTAGCGTACGTGTGAGGGAACGAGTTAGTGTTGGTGTCCTGGTTAAGATTAGGGCACGGGTGAGGGTAAGGCTTCGGGTGAGGGTCAGGGTTAGGATTCGTGTTAGGGTTAGGGTTAAGGAATGCAGAGGGATTAGGGTACAGCTTAGGGTACGATAGTGCTTAAGGGTTAGCGTTCGTGTGAGGGCAAGGGTTAGTGTTAGTGTCCTGGTTAAGATTAGGGCACGGGTGAGGGTAAGGCTTCAGGTGAAGGTCACGGTTAGGATTCGGGTTAGGGTTAGGATTAAGGAATGGGGAGATATTAGGCCACAGTTTAGGGTACCACAACGCTTAAGGTTTAGCGTACCTGTGAGGTCACTAGTTAGTGTTAGTGTACTGCTTACGATTAGGGCACGGTTGAGGGTAAGGCCTCGGAAGAGGGTCACGTTAAGGGTTAGGGTTAGGGTTAGGGTTAGGGAATGGGGATTGATTAGGGTACAGGTTAGGGTACGGCAATGGCTTAGGGTTAGCGTACGTTAGAGGGCATGGGTTAGTGTTGATATACTGGTTAAAATTAGGACACGGGTGAGGGTAAAGTTTCGGGTGAGTGTCATGGTTAGGTTTCAGGTTAGGGTTAGGGTTAGGGAATGGAGAGGGATTAGGGTACAGGTTAGGGTACCGCTGTGGTTTAGTGTTAGCGTACGTTTGAGGGCACAAGTTAGTCTTGGTGTCCTGGTTAAGATTAGGGCACGGGTGAGGGTAAGGCTTCGGGTGACGGTCATTGTTAGGATTCGGGTTAGGGTTAGGGTTAGGGAATGGAGAGGGATTAGGGTACAGGTTAGGGTACCGCTGCGGTTTAGTGTTAGCGTACGTGTGAGGGCACGAGTTAGTCTTGGTGTCCTGGTTAAGATTAGGGCACGGGTGAGGGTAAGGTTTCGGGTGAGGGTCAGGGTTAGGATTCGGGTTAGGGTTAGGGTTAGGGAATGGAGAGGGATTAGGGTACAGGTTAGGGTACGACAATGCTTAAGGGTTAGCGTAAGTGTGAGGGCACGAGTTAGTGTTGGTGTACTGGTTAAGACAAGGGCACCGATGAGGATAAGGCCTCGGAAAAGGGTCACGTTCAGGGTTTCGATTAGGGTTAGGGTTAGGGAATGGGGAGGGATTAGGGTACAGGATAGGGTACGACAACGCTTAAGGCTTAGCGTACTTTTGAGGGCATGAGTTAGAGTTTGTGTACTGGTTAAGATTAGGGCATTGGTTAGGGTAGGGCATCGGAAGTGGGTCAGGTTTAGGGATGGGGTTAGGGTTAGGGTTAAGTAATGGGGAGGGATTAGGGTACAATTTAGGGTACGACAACGCTTAAGGTTTAGCGTACGTGTGAGGGCACGAGTTAGTGTTGGTGTCCTGGTTAAGATTAGGGCACGGGTGAGGGTAAGGCTTCGGGTGAGGGTCAGGGTTAGGATTCGTGTTAGGGTTAGGGTTAAGGAATGCAGAGGGATTAGGGTACAGCTTAGGGTACGACAGTGCTTAAAGGTTAGCTTTCGTGTGAGGGCAAGGGTTAGTGTTAGTGTCCTGGTTAAGATTAGGGCACGGGTGAGGGTAAGGTTTCGGGTGAGGGTCAGGGATAGAATTCGGGTTAGCGTTAGGGTTAGGGAATGGCGAGATATTAGGGCACAGTTTAGGGTACCACAACCCTTAAGATTTAGCATACGTGTGAGGTCACTAGTTAGTGTTAGTGTACTGCTTAAGATTAGGGCACGGGTGAGGGTAAGGCCTCGGAAGAGGGTCACGTTAAGGGTTAGGGTTACGGTTAGGGTTAGGAAATGGGGATTGATTAGGATACAGGTTAGGGTACGGCAATGGCTTAGGGTTAGCGTACGTTAGAGGGCATGGGTTAGTGTTGATATACTGGTTAAAATTAGGACACGGGTGAGGGTAAAGTTTCGGGTGAGTGTCATGGTTAGGTTTCAGGTTAGGGTTAGGGTTAGGGAATGGAGAGGGATTAGGGTACAGGTTAGGGTACCGCTGTGGTTTAGTGTTAGCGTACGTTTGAGGGCACAAGTTAGTCTTGGTGTCCTGGTTAAGATTAGCGCACGGGTGACGGTAAGGTTTCGGGTGAGGGTCAGGGTTAGGATTCGGGTTAGGGTTAGGGTTAGCGAATGGAGAGAGATTAGGGTACAGGTTAAGGTACGACAATGCTTAAGGGTTAGCGTAAGTGTGAGGGCACGAGTTAGTGTTGGTGTACTGGTTAAGACATGGGCACCGATGAGGGTAAGGCCTCGGAGAAGGGTCACGTTCAGGGTTTCGCTTAGGGTTAGGGTTAAGGAATGGGGAGGGATTAGGGTACAGGATAGGGTACGACAATGCTTAAGGGTTAGCGTACTTTTGAGGGCATGAGTTAGTGTTTGTGTACTGGTTAAGATTAGGGCATTGGTTAGGGTAGGGCATCGGAAAGGGTCAGGTTTAGGGATGGGGTTAGGGTTAGGGTTAAGGAATGGGGAGGGATTAGGGTACAATTTAGGGTACGACAACACTTAAGGTTTAGCGTACGTGTGAGGGCACGAGTTAGTGTTGGTGTCCTGGTTAAGATTAGGGCACGGGTGAGGGTAAGGCTTCGGGTGAGGGTCAGGGTTAGGATTCGTGTTAGGGTTAGGGTTAAGGAATGCAGAGGGATTAGGGTACAGCTTAGGGTACGACAGTGCTTAAGGGTTAGCGTTCGCGTGAGGGCAAGGGTTAATGTTAGTGTCCTGGTTAAGATTAGGGCACGGGTGAGGGTAAGGCTTCAGGTGAAGGTCACGGTTAGGATTCGGGTTAGGGTTAGGATTAGGGAATGGGGAGATATTAGGCCACAGTTTAGGGTACCACAACGCTTAAGGTTTAGCGTACGTGTGAGGTCACTAGTTAGTGTTAGTGTACTGCTTACGATTAGGGCACGGGTGAGGGTAAGGCCTCGGAAGAGGGTCACGTTAAGGGTTAGGGTTAGGGTTAGGGTTAGGGAATGGGGATTGATTAGGGTACAGGTTAGGGTACGGCAATGGCTTAGGGTTAGCGTACATTACAGGGCATGGGTTAGTGTTGATATACTGGCTAAAATTAGGACACGGGTGAGGGTAAAGTTTCGGGTGAGTGTCATGGTTAGGTTTCAGGTTAGGGTTAGGGTTAGGGAATGGAGGGGGATTAGGGTACAGGTTAGGGTACCGCTGTGGTTTAGTGTTAGCGTACGTTTGAGGGCACAAGTTAGTCTTGGTGTCCTGGTTAAGATTAGGGCACGGGTGACGGTAAGGTTTCGGGTGAGGGTCAGGGTTAGGATTCGGGTTAGGGTTAGGGTTAGGGAATGGAGAGAGATTAGGGTACAGGTTAAGGTACGACAATGCTTAAGGGTTAGCATAAGTGTGAGGGCACGAGTTAGTGTTGGTGTACTGGTTAAGACAAGGGCACCGATGAGGGTAAGGCCTCGGAGAAGGGTCACGTTCAGGGTTTCGCTTAGGGTTAGGGTTAGGGAATGGGGAGGGATTAGGGTACAGGATAGGGTACGACAATGCTTAAGGGTTAGCGTACTTTTGAGGGCATGAGTTAGTGTTTGTGTACTGGTTAAGATTAGGGCATTGGTTAGGGTAGGGCATCGGAAATGGGTCAGGTTTAGGGATGGGGTTAGTGTTAGGGTTAAGGAATGGGGAGGGATTAGGGTACAATTTAGGGTACGACAACGCTTAAGGTTTAGCGTACGTGTGAGGGCACGAGTTAGTGTTGGTGTCCTGGTTAAGATTAGGGCACGGGTGAGGGTAAGGCTTCGGGTGAGGGTCAGGGTTAGGATTCGTGTTAGGGTTAGGGTTAAGGAATGCAGAGGGATTAGGGTACAGCTTAGGGTACGACAGTGCTTAAGGGTTAGCGTTCGTGTGAGGGCAAGGTTTAGTGTTAGTGTCCTGGTTAAGATTAGGGCACGCGTGAGGGTAAGGCTTCAGGTGAGGGTCAGGGTTAGGATTCGGGTTAGGGTTAGGGTTAGGGAATGGTTAGGGATTGGGTACAGTTTAGGGTATGACAACGATTAAGGGTTAGTGTACGTGTGAGGGCATGAGTTAGTGTTGGTGTCCTGGTTAAGATTAGGGCACGGGTGAGGGTAAGGTTTCGTTTGAGGGTCAGGGATAGAATTCGGGTTAGCGTTAGGGTTAGGGAATGGGGAGATATTAGGGCACAGTTTAGGGTACCACAACCCTTAAGATTTAGCATACGTGTGAGGTCACTAGTTAGTGTTAGTGTACTGCTTAAGATTAGGTCACGGGTAAGGGTAAGGCCTCGGAAGAGGGTCACGTTAAGGGTTAGGGTTACGGTTAGGGTTAGGAAATGGGGATTGATTAGGATACAGGTTAGGGTACAGCAATGGCTTAGGGTTAGCGTACGTTAGAGGGCATGGGTTAGTGTTGATGTACTGGTTAAAATTAGGACACGGGTGAGGGTAAAGTTTCGGGTGAGTGTCATGGTTAGGTTTCAGGTTAGGGTTAGGGTTAGGGAATGGAGAGGGATTAGGGTACAGGTTCGGGTACCGCTGCGGTTTAGTGTTAGCGTACGTGTGAGGGCACGAGTTAGACTTGGTGTCCTGGTTAAGATTAGGGCACGGGTGAGGGTAAGGCTTCGGGTGACGGTCATTGTTAGGATTCGGGTTAGGGTTAGGGTTAGGGAATGGAGAGGGATTAGGGTACAGGTTAGGGTACCGCTGCGGTTTAGTGTTAGCGTACGTGTGAGGGCACGAGTTAGTCTTGGTGTCCTGGTTAAGATTAGGGCACGGGTGAGGGTAAGGTTTCGGGTGAGGGTCAGGGTTAGGATTCGGGTTAGGGTTAGGGTTAGGGAATGGAGAGAGATTAGGGTACAGGTTAAGGTACGACAATGCTTAAGGGTTAGCGTAAGTGTGAGGGCACGAGTTAGTGTTGGTGTACTGGTTAAGACATGGGCACCGATGAGGGTAAGGCCTCGGAGAAGGGTCACGTTAAGGGTTTCGCTTAGGGTTAGGGTTAAGGAATGGGGAGGGATTAGGGTACAGGATAGGGTACGACAATGCTTAAGGGTTAGCGTACTTTTGAGGGCATGAGTTAGTGTTTGTGTACTGGTTAAGATTAGGGCATTGGTTAGGGTAGGGCATCGGAAATGGGTCAGGTTTAGGGATGGGGTTAGGGTTAGGGTTAAGGAATGGGGAGGGATTAGGGTACAATTTAGGGTACGACAACGCTTAAGGTTTAGCGTACGTGTGAGGGCACGAGTTAGTGTTGGTGTCCTGGTTAAGATTAGGGCACGGGTGAGGGTAAGGCTTCGGGTGAGGGTCAGCGTTAGGATTCGTGTTAGGGTTAGGGTTAAGGAATGCAGAGGGATTAGGGTACAGCTTAGGGTACGACAGTGCTTAAGGGTTAGCGTTCGCGTGAGGGCAAGGGTTAATGTTAGTGTCCTGGTTAAGATTAGGGCACGGGTGAGGGTAAGGCTTCAGGTGAAGGTCACGGTTAGGATTCGGGTTAGGGTTAGGATTAGGGAATGGGGAGATATTAGGCCACAGTTTAGGGTACCACAACGCTTAAGGTTTAGCGTACGTGTGAGGTCACTAGTTAGTGTTAGTGTACTGCTTACGATTAGGGCACGGGTGAGGGTAAGGCCTCGGAAGAGGGTCACGTTAAGGGTTAGGGTTAGGGTTAGGGTTAGGGAATGGGGATTGATTAGGGTACAGGTTAGGGTACGGCAATGGCTTAGGGTTAGCGTACATTAGAGGGCATGGGTTAGTGTTGATATACTGGTTAAAATTAGGACACGGGTGAGGGTAAAGTTTCGGGTGAGTGTCATGGTTAGGTTTCAGGTTAGGGTTAGGGTTAGGGAATGGAGGGGGATTAGGGTACAGGTTAGGGTACCGCTGTGGTTTAGTGTTAGCGTACGTTTGAGGGCACAAGTTAGTCTTGGTGTCCTGGTTAAGATTAGGGCACGGGTGACGGTAAGGTTTCGGGTGAGGGTCAGGGTTAGGATTCGGGTTAGGGTTAGGGTTAGGGAATGGAGAGAGATTAGGGTACAGGTTAAGGTACGACAATGCTTAAGGGTTAGCATAAGTGTGAGGGCACGAGTTAGTGTTGGTGTACTGGTTAAGACAAGGGCACCG